>MU182284.1:595061-635460 GCA_016904865.1 Pissodes strobi | reverse complement strand
AAATTGCCAACGTTTCGATGCATTCCGCATCATTCTCAAGGCCAGATTATTGGAGCTACTGATCGCATTAATTTAAACGATATATACTATTTATAACAAAAATGCCTGTACCGGTGGTACTACTACTTGCCGAGATGTTTCGGTACTTTTTGTTAAATCAATTTGTTTTTTTCCGGTGTTGCTGAAAAAATTATAACAGATCTGCCGCAGGCAGATATACAACCTGAAAGTTACCTTTAGGCTCAGGACTCCAAGTGTCGTCGTGGTGGTTTCTCATTTAGGGAAGTAACTTTTATTGAGGTTAGGGACACCATAAATACTCTAAAATCTAAGACCAGCAGAGATATTTATGGGTACAATGCAATTTTACTGAAAAAACTTAAAGATACCATAATTATACCTTTGACCTATTTAATAAACGGTTGTATTAATGAGGGCATTTATCCAGAATTGCTCAAGAAATTCAGAGTTGTTCCGATACATAAGAGGGGTGATACTGAGGATATAAACAATATTCTAACTTCCAGCCAGTATATGGCTTTAGAAGAATAAGATCTACAACAATGGCCATATTGGAGGTTTTGACGAGGGTCAACATGTAGAAGCCCTTCTGTGTGACCTCTCAAAGGCCTTTGACTGTATAAACCATGAGATCCTGCTTTTGAAGTTGCAGTACTATGGATTTCGTGAGAAAGCCATCAAACTCATGGCTAGCTATGTTAAGAACAGATCGCAGCAGACCTTCTCTGCGGGTAAACTCTCAGAGACTGCGGATATTGAGCATGGAGTGCCACAGGGATCGATCTTGGGCCCACTCTTATTTTTAATATATATAAAAGATGTTGAAACTTCTTGCGATGCTAAACTAGCGATTTTTGCTGATAATACAACTGCTTTCCTAAAAGATAAGGACTCACATGCTCTTATACGGCAAATGCAGGAATCTGTGTTGAGCATCGAGAGATGGTTCAAATAGAGTGTCTCTTAATGTAAATAAAACTGAAAAAATCGTATTTTCTCGGAGAGAACAAGACGAGGATCTATTATTAAACGAAAACTATCAAACCAACAATGTTAGGTTGTTAGGAGTATACCTTGACCCAACTTTGGTCTTCAGCTCACACAGAACAATTAGCAAAGAAATTATGTACTACAGTTTATTGTCTAAGAAGTCTAAAGTGTATGGTTGAGCAAAACGTCCTTCTGATGGCATATCATAGCCTTTTTCACGCTCACTGTTCATATGCCATACTTGTGTGGGGACACAGTCCACAGGCAGGTAGGGTGTTTGCACTTCAGAGTAGGGCTGTTAGGATTATTGCAGGCTTACCCTATAGGGCCGATGCCAAATATTCTTTTTAACATTTAATATTTTAACATTGCCTTGTACTTATATTCTTGCACAGTGGCGGATTTGCAGTCTCGGCCGCCCTAGGCCCCAAGCTATCAGCCGCCCCTTTCTCAGCATCCACCATCTAGACTTTTTTTTTTGTTTTTTTTTTGTTATGGCAATGGCACACACACTAAAGGGAGATCCTATGGCGCTCGACGAGTGGTGTGTGTGCGAAGTTGTTGATTGACACGGTTCTTGAATAGTTGTAGGTTGTAATTAGTTGGAAACAGATGTCCTGGGAGTGAGTTCCACAGTGATGCAGTGCGCCAGACAAAGGAGTTCTTGTAAAGCGATGTTCCAGGTGTTTCCAGTTGTACGACGAACCGGTGCGCTCTTGCCGTCTGTCGTGACCGTCTGACAGGAGTTGCCAGGGGCGGGATGAGGCGAGCCAAATCCTGGCAACATCTGCCGTGAAAGTATCTGTAAGACAGAGACATCTTAGCCAAATGTCTGCGGTGTTCCAGTCTATCCAGATTTCGGGTCAACTCTGGGTCGCCGACGAGACGCACAGTTCTCTTCTGAATGGAATCCAGCAGCTTTAGGGTGTGCTTTGGTGCGGCACCTCAGATATGTGAGCAATATTCTAAGCACGGTCTTATTTGCGCTTTGTAGAACAAAAGCAACTGCTGCGGTGTATAGAGTTTTTTGTTGCGAAATAGCGCATTAAGCTTCTGGGAGGTTATGTTAGCAACGTGGTCATGCCAGGACATATTGCTGTTGACCGAGACACCCAGCAATCCGATTGACGAGGATGGAGGAATGGTCGATCCCGCCATAACAATGTCAGGGCCCGCTGTATTGGCCCTCTTGGTAAACGTTGCTGCATTGAACTGGACCAAATTTCGGTCGCCCCAAGTTTGAACTTTATACAGGTCTTGATTTATTGCCGTAATCTGCTCCTGTCTGCAGTGATGAATCTCAGTCGCTTGTAAGGGTTTTTCTGATCTAAATTGAGAGACAAGGGTATTGTCATCTACAAAACTGTAAACAGGACTATTCGTTTAGATCAGCAGGTCATAATATAGATAAGAAACAGAGTTGGTGAAAGTATTGCGCCCTGAGGCACGCCCACGTTAATGGCGAATGTGTCTGAGGTATGCCAATCAACTGCAACGTGCAGAGATCGGTTCTTAAGGAATCTGGCAAGCCACCTGCAGAGAAAGGCTGGCAGTCCGAAAGACGGCAGTTTGTTGAGCAGTCCGTCATGCCAAACTCTGTCGAATACCTTTGAAATATCCAACGCAATCGCTCCAGACTCTCCGTAGTTCTCAATTGCCCTTCTCCATATATGAGTGACATAGGCCAATATATCTCCTGTCGATCTCTCTTTGCGAAAGCCGTATTGATTATCGCTGATTATTCTGTTGTTCTCGAGGTACTTGAGTAGTTGCTGATTGACTACACGTTCCATGACTTTGGAGATTATTGGAAGCAAGGCAATTGGGCGATAGTTTGAGGGCGTGGTTTTCTTGCCTTTTTTTGAAACAGGTTGCACTCGAGTGACTTTCCAAGAGGATGGGTAAATCCCTTTTCCGTAAGACATAAATAAAAGCCTGGAAAAACGGGTGTTAGTTCGTTGGCGAAGTTCTTCAGCACGATGGCAGGTATTCCGTCCGGTCCTGATGCCTTTTCCGTATTTAGTTCTTTAAGGATTTAGCAGATATCACGGTGATGAAACTTGACCTCTGCCATGGTAGTGTTGATGTTCGATATGGTGGGGAGAGTCTTGACTTGTGGGACGAGAGTGCGATGAAAGCATTTTGGCGAGCATGTTTGCTTTTTCCTTGGCTGTAGTCGCCGTGATGCCACGTTCGTCTGTCAAAGGTGGGAGAGACGTTGTGGTAAAGTTGTTACTTACTGCCTTTGCTACCGACCAGAAATTCCTGGAGCCACTGGGGCATTGCAAAAGTTTATTCCTGATCCTTTGATTGTGTGTGTCCTTAGTTTCGTCGATCACACGTTTGCATTCGTGTCTGGCTTCGACAAAATAATTGCGATTACATAATGAAATTACTTTATTGCCAACTTTTATACAGTATACACACCTTGGCCAGTAAATAAGAAAGCCTCAGATCACATGTTTGTTGACCTCAGCTTTGCTTCGGCCGACAATTACATGTGATCTGAGACATTTTTTACTTTACTGGCCTAGGTACGTAATATACTATTTTTGACACTATTGGGGCCGCCCCTAAATCTGGCCGCCCTAGGCCCGGGCCTACCGGGCCTTAGGGTAAATCCGCCACTGTTCTTGCATGTCTGATTCACGTTAAAAGAAATATAAATGAATAAGATAATAAGATCTTTGTTGTGAATATCATTCTCACAATACTGGAAATAAAAATGATATCAGATTGGATTATCTAAGACTTAATAAGTCATGCATCGGTATAAATCATTGTGGGCCAAAATTTTTCAATAAATTACCTGATAGTGTTAGTAGTCTGGAAGAAAAACAATTTATAAGGGTTGCAAAAAAATATTTATTAAGCAAATCATTCTACAGTTTTCAAGAATTTTTAGACACAAATGTTATTATAAATATTTAATTAATTGATAAGCATATTTCCTACTGTTGATGGTGTCATTTACTGGGAAATTTGTTCATTGTTCCTATGTTCCTAGTGTTCTTGTATTTTAATTTTATTTTTTAACCATTGTATTAGTAACCATTTGTTGACGATTGTGAAAAGATTGTATCTTTTGTTAACATGAATAAATTCAGTATTTCAGTATAAATAGTATAGATCGTTTATTAATGCGATCCGTAGCTCGAATAATCTGGCCTTGAGAATGATGCGAAATGCATCGAAACGTTGGTATTTGATTTGAAAGTTTATCAATAAAGTCCAAACAAGCTGAAAACTGACTTTTAATTAACACATTTCTGGACGAAAACCACATTACATAAGGATTTAGAGACTTTTTCTTCTAGAAATGCCGTATCGAACTGTTTTCTCAGATTTTTCGATTCTTACGAATTGTTCGGCGCTAGAACGACCCAAACTCAAATTTAAATCTTTATTAATGTTAGTGCATGTCACAGAGCACTTCCACAAATCAAAATACAATAGCGGCAAAAACTCTGGATGAATGTGTAGAATGTCCCCAACACAGAATTCCATATGATAGGTGGGTGTGTACGTAGGCATATTAAGTATTCATGAGTACATCGGTGAATACAGTGTTCCTTATTAGGGAAATGTTCTTATTAAATATTTTACTTAACTGTGTGGTGTGCTCCTCCTATGCTAATCTCGTGTTTAAGTGTATTTAGCACCAGCAGGTCATGAGAGACGCAGTCAAACGCTTTTATAATATCGAAAAACGATGCCCTTCCCTCAAAGCAATCCTGTAAGTAAGCAAGAAGACAAAACGTTGCCGGACCGGGTCACAGGACTTCAGAGTTGTTTAACATTTCATTTTCACTTCACGCATGGCCCTCCGCTCGCTCCGGGGTGCAACCAAACAAAACTAACCCAAGGCATGCCCAAAATTAAGATTTTTTTTACAAACATAACTTAAAAAAAAACCATGTCTTACCACTGGAATCGAACCCGGGCCGCCGTATCAGAAACACAGCATCCAACCACTGAGCTACGAGACCACTTGAAAGCAATTCGCTGGACGATAAAGATATGGTGTTTGTCAACAATGTAATGCGCGCGCAATTCTAAAGGCCTGTGACCTGGGTATCCGAAACGTCTACTAGCAAGAAGGTGTCCCATCGCTGCCAGTGGTTGACCTATTGCTTCGGAAGCCTAACTGACGTGGATTAAAAAGTCGGCGATTCTGGAAATATTTGGATTTTAAGAACAGCTTCAAAAATGCTCCCAAAAAAACGTATTATCGAAATAGGACGTCAAGTAGAGACTTCATCCTGGTCATCCTTTTTATATATGGCTACCACCCGCGAAATTTTCGGACAATCAGGAAACGTGTTTGTACTTACGCCCAGATTTATTATTCTTGTAAGCGAGTAAATAATCAGTTCCCTAAGTGTTGTCACTATTTTAACATTAAAGCGGAAGTGATCTTTACTCGAACTATTCTTTAAATTTATGATACATTTCACACCTCGTTAAAACCGGCTTCCCAAAAAGAAAATGGATTATTCGGAGCAATATTAAGGACCCTTACGTAGTCAGTTGGATTTTTTATATTTTTATTTATTGGCACATTTCTAGTTGCATTTTCGGCAGCACTTATAAAAAATTCATTAAAATTATTAGCATTTAATTTTTTAGTTCCGAAGGTGTTTTTAATTGGAATATTATTTTTTATGGCATGTCTACCCTTGTTCCCCGACTAAATAATATTTTTATAATTTGCTCTTTTTTACTATTTTCAATTTCTGCCAAATAGTACTCTTGAAACTCCTTAATAAGATCATGTTTCACAAAAAAAAGGTTCACAGACTCACATAAATGCATTAATAGTGTTAGAATTTCTCTCTTTTCTCAACTGTTCGCTGGACCAGTGTACATACTTTATATCTTCCCCTTGAACTTTGGTTTGTCAATTTAGTTTTATGTGGAAAACTCACATTACAAGCATCCTGTATAAGATTTATAAGCTTTTCCATTCTCTGATCCGGGGTCATTCCAGAACCACTCAGATCAGTTCATGCCCTCAACTAGATTAAACAAGCCCTGGTCAGTAATCGGAGTGTATACAACTCTAGTGGCAGATGCGATGTCATTCGTGAAAGAGCATGTAAAGAGGGTGCCTTGTGGTCAGACAGGCCAACGTCCACCACTCCGCAGGCACAGTCACTATTAAATAAAATTGTAAATATATATATTATCTAAACACGTATGTTTTCTGATTTTTTGTTGTTGTTACTTGTAGAAGCCTATAAAAGTCGAACAAACAAACTGCTCCTCCGTGACATTATACCCTGACCCAAATGCAAACTGTCCAGGAGCTCAGTCAATTTGTGGGTCTAAACATTAAAGTCTCCATTTGGAGAACGGTAGATAGTTATTATTTGGAAATTATTATAAATATAATACCAGTTATTTCAATATTAGGCTCTTCAGACATGTGCACAGCATCGAATGGAAGTTACCCCCTGTAAAAATCGAAACACCCTCTCTCCCCTATGCACTGACATACAAAAGCCAGTGGATAAGGCAAAACCACTTATTTTCAACAAATCAAGTTCATCTACTGTTAACCAGTGTTCATTAAAACAAAGTACATTATAGTTTTTTATCTACTAAGAGATTCTAGTAACCTTAGGTTCTGATTCGCCCCGTTTGGGGCCCTGCAATCCAACCCGTCTGCTCTTCATGGGTACTGACGGAGGCTGAAAAAATCATTAATGATGATCTCGAGTGGTCAAAGTTCAGGATTCCTTAATTTGTCCCTGTCAGCTCTCGAGATCATTACCTTGAAGGAGCTTTTCAATTTATACTTTGAGGTCCTTAGTTTTTCACATTCACAGACCAACTGAAGATTGGATTTAATGAAATTATTAACAGTATCAGATGTTGTTCTCGTGCTAAACCCCGATAAAAATATCCAGGATACATTTGACCTTCTGGGGGCTATCTCTAGAACGGTATTATTTAACATTGTACTCCTATAGGGGGCCGGACGATTGACCCGCTTATTGTTTTGAGGATTGCGTTGTGAGTTCTGTTCCCCATCAGTGAAGTTTATAATTGTCTGCAGCTGAGCTGTCTCTATCAAAGTGACCCCTTATCGTGACGTATTTGGTAATGGATTACGGACACCAGATGACACTTAACGGATCTTACACATAGCGAACAGCTTTTTTTATGTTCGGCACGTACACAAAAGGAAAATCCTATGCCACTCAACGAGCGGTACGTGTGCGGAGAAGATGGTGGACGTTGGACTTCAAGCGCTGTAGGTTGTAGTTTTCGAGAAGTACGTTACTCGAAGTCCATTCCAGAGCGAGGCAGTTCTCCAGACAAAGGAGTCCCGCAACAGGGACGTCCTAGTTGTTCGCAATTGAATCGTATGTTGATGAGCAGCTTGTGTCTAACGGGTGTTTCTGTTTGGCACAACTCTGGGTGGAATCATAAGTGCCAGCTCGTTCGAATACCTTCCGTAGTAGTATCGATAGTAAAGAGATAGGTCCGCCACTTTTCTTCGATGTTCAAGGTTATCAAGGTCATCCACAAGACGGACTGCTCTCCTCTGTATGGAGTCCAATATCTTGAGCAAGTGTTTGAGTGCCGAGCTCCACACATGGGAACAGTATTCCAGATATGGCCTTATCTGGGCCTTATAGAGCAGTAAGAACTGATAAGGTGTATCCAACTTTTTGCTCTATAGAGTGCTGCTGCCTTGGCGATTTTGGGGACGCGATTACGCCAAGACATGTTGTTTTCTACGTTGATGCCCAGCAAGCTTATGGACGAGGCGTTTGCTTTTTTGCTTTTTTTGAGACAGCTTGAGTCTTACCTGCGTTAAATTGTACATTATTTTCCTCACCCCATTCCACGAATGGAGAAGAATGCGTTATACTGGAATCAGGACACACACTCTATCATAAAGGATCAGAGAATGAGAGTCAGCGAGGAGTGGGTTTTCCGGTGAAAAAGACTCCGGCGGCAAATATTATTAAGTTCGATCACGTCTCCGATAGGATCTGCTCGGTATCAATAGGAATCTCTAAATACTGCAAAATCAAAATTATACAATGCTATGCCCCAACATCAAGTCATAGTGATGAAGAAATAGAACACTTCTATGATGAACTTAGAGAAATGATCGACAGGGAACCAACAAAACGTACCTTTGTAATTGGGGATTTTAATGCTAAATTGGGAAAAACAGGAAGAAAATGAAGGATATGCTGGAAAATTCAGCTTCGACGAGAGAAATGAAAGAGGTATAAAACTATTGGACTTCTTAACAGAACAAAAATTATATTCAATGTCGTCCTTCTTTAACAAAATGAAACAAAGAAAATGGACATGGCAGAGTCCAGATGGAATTATGAAAAACAAAATTGACTACTTTCTATCCAGTAACAAATTAGTTGTACAGGATGTTACTGCATTAAATTGTTGCAATATCAACAGTGATCACCGAATGCTAAGGGCAAAGATAACTATAAATAATAAATTAGACCGAATGAAGACCTTCAAACGAAATCAACATGATATAGACATAAAAATATTGATTGAAAATGCTGATAAATACCAACAAATACTTACGAAGGAGATTAAGGAAATAGAAAAAACCCAAGGAAAAAGAATCTAGATGATACCAGCCAGGCACTAACAAACATCATGGAAAAAACGGCAAGAGAAGTAGCAGAACAGAAAAGAAGAAAAACAGGCAAACTTAAAGATGAAACAAAAAGAAACATTGGGAAAAAGAGACAACTATTAAAAGAGAAAAAAATCGAAGAACTCGGAATTTTAACAAAAGAAACAAGGAAAATGGTATGGCAGGACCTGAAAGAACATTATGAACAAGAAGTTGAGAAGTTACTAGAGAAAAACAAAGGCCTAAGAAGTCTGAGAGAAAACAACCACAAAAAACAAGTAATCGCCCTAAAAGATCAAGCCGGAAAAGAGATTAGAAACCTCGAGAAAATAGTACAAATAACCGAGCATTTTTACAAGAACTTATACACGACAGTGAAACAACCCCACATAAAACAAGAAACCAAAAAGATAACGAATGTAGGATCAGAAGATATTCCGGAAATCTCAAAAGAAGAAATAATGCATGCTCTAAAGTACATGAAAAATAACAAAGCACCGGGAGTCCATATTGCACCAACTGTTTAATGAATGTATAGAACAAGGAAAAATATCCAACAAATGCTATTGTAATATTGCTATACAAGAAAGGAAACAAAATAAACTTGGAGAACTACAGGCCGATATCTCTACTGTCACAAGTATATAAGCTATTCACGAAAATTATCACAAATAGACTCACAAAAAAATTAGATCAATACCAACCGGAAAAACAAGCCGGTTTTAGAAAACAGTACAGTACATGTAATCACCTTTTGACCATAAGGATACTAATGGAAACAGCAGTAGAATATAATATGGATATCTGCATGGCATTTGTTGGCTTTCAGAAAGCCTTCGATAGCGTTGAACATTGGGCAATATTACAAGCTCTCTCAAATGCAAGAATAGACAGCAGATATTCTAATCTTATTAAATATATATACGAAAATGCCACCTCTACCATCCAACTGAACAGCAATACAAATCCTATCAAAATACAAAGAGGGATAAGACAAGGTGATACATTATCTCCAAAACTGTTCACCATGGCCCTAGAAGACGTATTTAAACAACTAAATTGGCTTGATAAAGGTATTCTGATTAATGGGAAAAGGCTAAATCATTTGAGATACGCAGATGATATTGTGTTGATAGGTGAAAACAAAGAAGACCTAAGACACATGCTGATGGAATAGAGGAACAATCGGCTAAAATCGGAATAAAAATGGATCTGTCAAAGACTAATGTAATGTGCAAAGAAGACCCCAAATCACAATTGAAAACCAACCAATAGAAAATGTTACTAGCTATATTTACCTAGGTCATATAATATCATTAGGAAGAGAAAATCAAACACAAGAAATATATAGAAGAAGAAGACTCGCGTGGGCAACCTTTGATAAATTGCAGAACACCATAAAAAACAAAAATTTCCCAACGCATCGTAGAAGTCACCTATATAAACAAATGCGTTCTTCCAGTAATGACATACGGTGCTCAGACATGGACAATCACAAAAAAGTCGCTAAATATGCTCAAAACAACACAACGTGCTATCGAAAGACAAATGTTGGGAGTGTCCCTACAAGACCGGAAACGAAATGAACAAATAAGACGCATAACTAAGATCAAAGATGTTGGGGAGACAATAGCCGAGCTTAAATGGAGTTTTGCAGGTCATGTGGCTAGATTACAGAACGAACGTTGGACAAAGACCATACTACAGTGGAGCCCTTTTCAGGGAAAACGATCCACGGGACGACCACTGATGCGATGGACTGATGATATTAAACTAACAGCGGGCCTGGCGTGGTTGAGAGAAGCACAAGACAGAAATAAATGGTTACATATGAAGGAGGCTTATGTCCAGAAATGGAATTAATAAAACTAGTTAAAAAAATCCACGATGGCGTTCATATCCTCACTGATGACAGCAATCTGATTTACTCGCTCGTATTGGGAACGACCAGCGGTCATTGGAGTCCGCGACATGAATGAGGATATAAGAGGACTGTCGTCTGTAAAGCTGTAAATAGAATTATTACTTGTCCCGTCTAAGAGATCGTTGATATAGAGCAGAAACAATGTGGGAGATAATATACACCCTTGAGGAACTCCGGCATTAATTTTAAATTGCTCCGAGAGGTGTTCAACAATACCAACTCGAATGCTTCTATCCCTTAAAAAAATGGAAAGTCATAGAAGCAGTGCTAGTGGTAGTCCATATGCTGCCAGTTTGCTTAAAAATCCGTCATACCACACCTTATCAAATGCTTTGGATATGTCGAGAGCCACTGCACGAGATTCGCCGTAGCTCTTGATGGCTTTGGTCCACAGGTAGGACACGTAAGTCAGGAGATCTCCCGTTGATCTGTGCTTGCGGAAGCCATACTGGCGATCGCTTATGATGCTTGCCAATTCGAGATATTTTAAGAGCTGTTCGTTGATCAGTTTCTCCATGACTTTGGACATGGTGGGAACTAAGGCAATTGGACGGTAGTTACTTGGAATCGTTTTTTACCTTTCTTCGGGATTGGTTGCACGTAAGCGCATTTCCAGCTAGAAGGAAAACATGCAGTTCTGTATGATAGGGAGAAAAGCCTGCATAGTGGAGCTGTTAGTTCAGCAGCACATTTCTTAAGCACTATTGCTGGAACGCCATCCGGCCCTGTGGCCTTGTTAGTGTCTAGGCTTTTGAGTATTCGTTTCACTTCGCGTTGGCGAAATAGCAGACCTGACATTGAGAAATTCACTCTCCGGATAGTTGGGGGAGTATTTACTTGATGCTCTAAGGTAGAATTTGATAAAAATATTTCGGCAAGAATGTTCGCTTTTTCTTTGGCCTTTTCCGCTATTGAGCCATCATCTTTGGTCAGTGGTGGGATTGGCATCTTTGAGAAACCCTGATTGACAGCTTTGGCAACTGATCAAAAGGATCTTGATCCGTTAGGATAGTTGAGAAGCTTGTTCTTGATCTGCTCGTTATATTCCTCCTTGCTCTTGTCAGTGGTCTGCTTACACTGGTTTCTGGTCGTGATGAATATATTTCGATTTTCGGATCTTGGCGTCATTTGCGGGAGGCGGCATTTTTACCATTGAGGGCTCTTGAGCAGTTTTTCCCAAACTATGGTTTACTGTTTGAGATACGTTTCATAAAAGAGGGGCTGAAAGATAAAACTCGCGAAGATCACGCCACTTTGCAGATTTGTAGTGCCAAACCTTTCGGGGGTACCTGTGGCTCCTGTATTTTGATAGCAAGTTTACAGGTTGCGGAGATAAGATTGTGGTCTTATGAGCCCAACGGAGGTTGGACAGTTACGGTGTAGAGGTCAGGATTAGTTGTTAAGAATAGATCCAGGACAGGAGGCTATCAGACTAACCTGGATTGACCAGAACTAATGAAACAATCTAAAGAAAACTAACAAGATTTAAGAATTGAGGCGTGTTTTACAAAAATAAAAAATTCAAATTTTCAGAAAACGTAAAAAACCGTTTTCTCTGATATGTTATATTTATTTATATTGTTCCTGTCTGTTTTTATTAACTATTGTTATAATAAACCAATTTTCCATAAGAATATTTATAGGTTTTAGGCAGATTGTTCAAAAAATGGAAAAAATATGCAGATGTTGTTTTTGCAAGAAATAAATTGTTGTATGTTGCATTTACTTTTTGATGTGTAAACATCTTACGCGGCAGTATAAGGGTAAATCTCGGGAAAATGGACGGAAGTGTGAAAGCGGATGTGACATCATAACCATGCGCAGTCTACTTCAGCGCATCCTTGTAAAATGTGTTCTTTCTAACGCCAGAATATAGGCAAACAATTCCAAATAAATGGTTGCATATATTGAGGTCACGCAGCCAAAGATGTCATTAGATTTTCATGTCGATGATGTCGATATAGGATATGTATACACATCAGTGTCTCGAGTACTAGCACTCGCTCAATTTTTTTGTCAAAATGAGTATGGTTTTTGGACACAATATGCAATGCCTAATATAATCTTCGCATCCACTGGTAGTAATGTATTCTACGTCCAAAATTCCGGAGGGGGTCTCATTTAAAATACGTTCGTAATACTTTTTGTTCTCTGTTAAACGAAGTAAGGATAGTAATGAATTAAGTTTTTTTTGCTTTATTAGAAGCAATATTAGATATAGAATTCGTTACCAAATTTTGGGGTTATACTGTTTTTCTATTAAACCGAGGAGTCCGCCAGGGTGACACCATATCACCAAAGCTGTTTACACTGGCTCTGGAGGAGGTCTTTAAAACACTACAATGGCAGAAAAAAGGTCTAAAAATCGATGGATCGTATCTTACTAATTTACGATTTGCGGATGACATAGTCCTCATTTCAGAAGACCCGTACAAGTTGAGAGCAATGCTGCAGCAGCTGAACGAGGCATCTAAAGCTATAGGTTTAAAAATGAACACTGCAAAAACCACCTCGGTCATACTATTAAATTGGGAAAAGAAAACCAAAGTGCAGAAATATCAAGAAGAATTGGACTTACTTGGGCCGCCTTCGGCAAACTCCAACATATTTTTAAAAATCAGGAAATCCCTATAAACCTAAAACGTAAGGTATACGACACATGTATTCTGCCCGTGGCTACTTATGGCCTCGAAACAATGGCCATCACAAAACAAAGTGCAAACCGATTAAGACGAACACAGAGAGCGATGGAGCGCGCTATGCTGGGGGTGTCCTTGCGAGATAGAATAAGAAGCGAAATAATCAGGAGGAAAACGCAGGTGGCTGACGTCATATCACGTGTAGCAGACCTGAAGTGGCGTTGGGTAGGTCACGTCGCAAGACAGCAGGACGAAAAATGGACTGTCAAGGTAACGCACTGGAGACCCAGGGAGACCAAGCGAGGCAGAGGTAGACCACAGAGACGCTGGATAGACGACATTGTGGAAGTGGTGGGAAAAAACTGGTCCCGAATTGCTAGAGATCGACAGACGTGGAAGAGATACGAAGAGGCCTATGTCCAGAAGTGGATGGAGGAAGGCTGATGAAGAAGAAGAAGAAGACTGTTTTTCTACAATACGCCTCAATTGGTATGCGTGTGCGTGGTGCAAGAGCACATTATACGAATAAATCTGACCAAAGCTAACAAGAAGTAACCATAGCTAATCAAACAGACTTTCTTGTCTTCTTTTCCTTCCACCCCTCCCACTCCTCGCCCCTCCTCCTGCACCCCTCACACTCTCTATCTCCCATCCTCACCCCTCCATCTTCATCCCCCTCTCCATCCTTTTCTCCTTTCTTCTTTCTCCCTTTCCTCTTCATCCTTACCCCCTCTGCATTCTTACCATTCATCTTTTCCCCTTGTTCTTGTTCTTTTCCTCTTTCCTCCATCTACAAAGAAGTCTTCACCCTCCTCTCATCTTCGTTCGCGAAGACAACACACTAAGTTAACCAATGATAACTAGACGGGACATTTGTTTTTAAGTATTTGCCATCCACAAAGAGGGGTAATTATCTTTTTAACTAACCACTTTAACCAATGTTTTGGTATTGTAGATAAAACTGTGTTGTAGTGCATTTTGTCGAAGGTTTCAAACCTCAACTTAATTAAACAATTTAGTATTTAATGAACTGTTTCCCCGTAAGTTGCTGTATTATTACTCATGGGATATTTGAATTGAAGCATGTATGTTGTAACCGTTGTTTGAGTAAAAGATTACTCAAACAACGATTGTAACAGAAAGGTATTTACTTCAATAATAACATATCATATCTAAATAAACCATAGCAAATGTTTTTAACTACTAATTATTAATCGTTCACTCTCATTGACGCATTTATTGTTAAAATACTAAATAATTATGTTCCTTTACAAATACCAATCTTTTACTAGTAATATCTGCTAAAAAATCCTTGATTTATTTACAACAATTCCTTTAAACTAATTTACGTTTTTCTCTTGGGCTATAAATCAGATTCCCATACATACATGTATACCTGTTACCTTATTTTTGCTACTTTTTCTACATAAGGCAACCAAAAACCATCAACGGTCACACGAAGTAATTTCTTATTCTTGGCGAAAGTGTATCTAAACTGTATGGGCTGGAATCCAGGAAAAGATCTGCAAATTGTCAGTTTTACTTTTTCTACTGGGAAAGCAACGGGAACCTAGGGATGAGCAAAGCAAGACCAAGACTAAGACTTGAATGGCCTTGGTCTTGTTCTTTCACATAGAGTCTTGGTTTCGGCCTTGCAAATTCTTGGTCTTGCAAGTCTGGCTTTTAAACAAGACGTAAAATTTAAAAAAATAATAAACAAGATAAAACAATAAAATAATCTCAGACAGTTACCATTGGGTAACTAAAAATCTAAAATTTTTGAAAACATAAAAATCAAACAACACCAATTATCAACTGATTAAAAATCGAATTTATTATTGATACGTACCTTTTCATTGTGAACTGCAGCCCAGGAAAAATTATCTTCTAAACCGGAATATATTTTTATGTTAATATAATATATTCTTACAAAATTACAAACTTGATTCAAAGAAATATGTGCATATTTTAAAGTTTTGATTGGGCTTATTATAGTATTTAAATTTTAAACCACCACTTATAGTTAGATATACGGAAACACTATTATTGATAATAAATATGGTTCTTCACAAGGATTGAATCATGTTCCTGTTTAGATATTGTCACGTATAGAATATTTGTAGGTCTTTTACTATTACGACCTGCTTGCCGTGACGCCACGCCTTGGTTGGCATGCGGGTTATATAGCTCAGATTCGGGAGCGAACTACGTCAGGTGAGAAGAGGTGATAAATAAAGCACTTCAGTTAAAAACAATAACAACGTCTATTGGTCAAATACTTAATGAGACAGCAATAGCAATGTCTATTGGTAGAAACTTCATGAGTTTACACTATACCCGATTACTAAGGTGCGCATGTTCTTTCGATTGAGGTATCTTTTTGAATTGTTTATAGGTCTTTGGTCACTGTTTTATAATATAGTTTTCTTAATAGTGGTGTTGTGTTTTTTTTATGGTTGGCTTTGTCCTAAGTATACTCAAAGTGTACACTGCACTCTAACTACGTGTCAGATTCTACTTTGAAAATTATCTTTCCCAGAACTCTTATTATAAAATTATCGACTTTTATTACTGTAGGTGGGTAACCCCCAAGCCCACGCACATGTGTGCTGCGAAACTCAGGTTTGGGTAGGGAATAAGGTTGTATGTTAGGATCTTACGCACATATGTGCTGCAAGAAACCGGTTTAGGTGAGAAACAAAGTCTGCCGAACTGATGGTTCGCTAGCGTATTTATATAATAAAATGTGCTGATAGTTGCACGTTTAAGGTTTACAATCGCTTGCGTTGACTGCTCGCGTTGTTTATAATTTTTCATTAATATTTACATAATGTTTTCCAAGTTCAAGTTCAAACTTAGGACAGGGTGATATTTACTTAATAGTTTATGCATTTTAGTAGTTCCCAATATCAACTTATTACAGGACTCTTCCAAGGGATATTTGACAACTAACAATTAAAGTGTATACTGTAAACCGCCAAAGCAAAAAAGCTAGCCATTTGCGGCTTCCGACAAAGCATTTTCGGCGTATTTTATTTTTATTAAAGAAAGCGACAACTGATTTACAATTATTTACAATTGTACGAATTTAATGTAATATGCAAATAATTTAAATTTAAAAAAATAATAGAGGAATAAGATATTAGTACACACAATCCCTTGATATCACCATACAGTGCGAATTTTAAAAGAGTCTCTCAATACTCTTGCAACTTGCAACAGTCTTGGTCTTGCAGGACATGGTAATGGCACTGATCTTGTTCTTGCATTTGCAAAACCAAGACCAAGACTGGAAGACTAAGAACAGGTTCCCCCATCACTATGGACGACACAATTAGCTTTGGAATTTGTCCAGATGCTGTGTACTTTAGAACATTACACTACTACAGAGGCCCGAGTTCCCACTGAAATAGGGTTAGCACAAGAAACTGCAACAAATATTTTTCTAAATATCTGTGCGCACCATTGAACCAGGCCCAAAACAGCCGCACTTCACTTTTTGGCGGCAAACTTAGAGAGACCGACAAGCGCCTTGAATGAATAACAGCTGAATGACGGTAGAAAGCACTGAAAAATAGCGGTATATTTGCCCTCAAAAATGGTAGATTGCCTATTACCTGCTAGAGAGCGCTTTCGCGCGAGAGGCATCCATCATGCCACATTTTTTCCTAATAATTTATTTTTTGTCTAGTTTTGTATACTAAAATTACATATTTAAATTTAGTACTTAAATACTTAATTTTTAATACTATTGTGTTCTGTTATTTGTTACTTAATTTACTCAGGGAAACCCAGAATAAGTATACTATTCACTTCGGCTACATTCTCGGTCAAATCAACACGTGTCGGGTACCGGCTCTTTCGTCGCCATTATTAAGTGACGCGTGGCAATCGTTCAGGGGCTGTCTGGGCTTACCGACGAAGAATCGGACGTCCTAGGTCCTAGCCAGCATTGTATGTGCCGTTTCATTGTTTTCTAGCCAGAGGAAAATTGCAAAAGTCGGAATCACATATATTTTCTCATTTTAAAAGTAGAAAATGTATCTTTAACGGTAGAAAACTTCTAAAAACGGTAGATAACATTAGACCTGGCAGCACTGCTTTTATAGTTTTGCAGGGAAGAGGATCTTGGCCGGATTTCCGATTCGTCTTCGGTTGAGTGAACCATGTCCCGTAGCGGCTCTTTTGTCCCCATTGGCACAGGCCATTGAGAGTACACGTGGTAAACGTTTAGTGATCTTTTATCTCCCCGGGGAAGAATCGAGTGTCCCCATTCACGCCGGTACTCAGGCCGGGGGGACCGGATTTCCCCGTGGGAAAGTTTTTGTCTGTGCCGTGTGCAGGATTTTAGCCGCCATCTTAGATGTGCAAGTTTTAAAATTTAGATTAAGTTTTTTTGTGAAAGTTCACGGAATCTCAAGGGGAACATACACGCCATACTGGAGATTCTACCGTTAGTACCACCATCCAACAAGGGTGTAACCTATCTGGTAAGCCCGGACGTGGGGTCATACTGGCGCTGAAAGCAAAAAAGTGGCAGCCAACTCTATAATTTCAAAGACAAAGGATCTTGGCCTATTAGGAATAACTGAACTAGTATGCTTTTAATAGTTTTAGTACACGTATTTATTGTTTACTTGGCGGGAAATAAATGTATTTGGGTTTAAATGATGACCAAGTCATAATACGAATATACAGAGTGTTATCAGAATGTAATACTGTAGAAAATAATAGGTTTATACAGTTGTTGGGGTATTTTCCCAACAATGACTACAGAGTTTACGCAACCGTAAACTAACCCAAATTAACAAACTAATTGAAACTAACCTAAAGTAACCAAAACAATGTCAAAATATCAGTATCTGTATGTCAAAATTTCTATAAATTTTACTAAAAACATTCATCATTATGAGGAACATAAACCCTTAAATTTCGCCGACTCATTTAAGTTATAACGAGTTAGGCAGAGTAATAGTTGGTAAGTGAGTTAGTTTCGGCTAATTTTGGTTATTTTAATACAGAATGTCAAAAATGGGAAAGTAAAATAGATGAATGGGAGTATGACATAAAATACAAGTGTAATTTCCAACTTATTTTATTAATATTTTGAGTTACTCAATACAGTTTTTCCGTTTGAAATTTTAAATGATATTTGGTTAGTTTTTTGACATTTGACTACTAAGCTTGGCTAATTTTTCCATATAAAATTAATTTTTTTTTGAATTGATATAAGTATGAAATTTGGTTCGAAACGTCTATTTAACAATGCTTAACGCTTTTTCTTTTTAAGGAATACGTAGAAATCGTTTTACCACTTAGGAAACAATTACCAAACTTTATCTGTAAAAACTCAAGTTAACAATTCGATGCGTGTGGATCTCATTATCAAAACATACACTCGAAAACTTTTTGTAATTTTCTTATCGCTAATCAGGCATCCAAAAATTAAATATAAAAGCCACCGCTGAAACCATCATAAGTATCAAATTGAAGTTATCGATTTTTGATAGAACACCAATCATGTTCAAGTTAATTGTTTTGTGTTCAGCTGTTGCTGCATTTGCATCTGCTGCCGTAAGTTTTTAACTATAATTTAAGGGTCATTACTTTGAACTCCGATTACTCGTTAAATTAATATCAGTGTCTTGAATGTGTCAACTTCAGTATGATTTTAATAGATGCGTGTCAGACAAATTGTTACCTTTTTCTCCACGTCAAATCTAGGCTTTCTAAATAAGGCCGCTACGGCTCTGGCCCCAGTATATAAATTTACTAAGCATATTCATTTTTAGATTTCTCGTTCTTTAGAACAGGGGCAGATTTGTTCCTCGAGACGTCGAGCATTTTTCAGCTCTTTTAGTTTTTTCAGCTTCGTTAGGGTCACTAAATTAGCATTTGTGTCATTTATACCCTGGAACCAGAGCCGAAGCTGCCTTATTCAACAAGTCCAGATTTGAGGTGGAGAAAGAGGTAACAACTTGTGTGACAAACATGAACCCTCCACAAGAATATCCGTATCGGTATCAGAAGGGGTGGCCCCTAGGGTGCCTTGCCCTTAGGCCACCAATTGGGCCCGTTGTGCCCCTAGCCCATATTAGAGAACCTCCAGGATGCCGGTCTTCCTTAAGAAACTACGCATCTCCTCCTTCTCTGCAATTTTCAGCAGTCAGGTGCCCTGCTACCACGGCCCTGCACTCCTCCCTTGATAGGTCCAAAAACTCCCTAGTGAGACTCTTCGCGGGCCCATGCATCATGAGCCTCATCTGTCTCATCCTCGGAGCCGTCCGCCATACCTCTTCGGCCCGACCCTCCGTCCATGCCTCCAAAGCTCTTTCGCGAAAACTCTGGGCGATCCCCACACGGGGATCAGGCCCTAAGTATCTACGTGCGGAGCCTTCTCTGGCTAAGGCGTCGACAGCCTCGTTTCCCGGTACACCCGAGTGTCCCGGTACCCATCAAATTAGGAATAGTATCTAGAAAACGATAAACTTGACAACATTGTTATTGCTAAGTTGAGTGCAATCAGTAACCCTTATGTAACAAATTTCGTTTTCCTTTTATCGTTTTCAAAATATTAAAAAATTCCAGTACTTTTGAAATCAATAAATTGCTTATATTATTAGAAAAATGTGTTTCTCATCTAGATTAAATTATAATCATAAATAGAACTTTAAGATTTCGAAATCCACTAACCAAAACTACCAGCGACTAACTAAAACATTTTCTAGTGATAATATTGAGTGCAAATTGTAGATTATTATTTATATCTTTCCAGCCGATGGAGCTGCTTAATTCCTTAAGCCCTTTTGTTATTATAAGGATCAATTTATCTTCGAAATGCATTAACCAAAACTACTCTAAATAAACTAAAACATTTTCTAATGCGAACATTATTGCCTGCAAATTTTTCATGATTTTCTATCCTTATTAAAACCAAAAGGATTTTAGAAATTAAGCAGCTCCATCGGATGGAAAATAATACAAAAATTGGAGGCAATAATGTTCGCATTAGAACATGTTGGAAGACATTTTAGTTAGTTTTGGTTAGTGAATTTCGAAAACTTAAGATGTATTTATTATTATATTTTAAATCTAGATGAAGCACAATTTTCTGATAATATAAATAATAACAGAAATATTTATTTATTTATTAGTTTAGCTAATTTTTAGGCGATTCTTTACACTGCCCTGGTTGAAAATGGTTTAGGTATGCAAAATCGATCTTCTGTCAGTCACTAAACCCGCTAAAAAAGCAGTGCACATTTATTTGCCTCCCAAACCTCTCTTCGGTTAGTTTTGACGGACATTTTTACTGCGTCACTCAATCGAAACTGATAACTGATCAAAGTTTCGCTCTAGCGAAATATACTAGCCCTTACTGTCCAATTATGTTGCAGCATCTAAGAGTAAACCCGGACGAACTTCATGCCGTATTTGACACTATCGAACGGGACGTCCAGGAACGTCAACGAGAGGCCGAGGCAGAGATCCGTTCCGTTTTGCCTCCATTGGATGTATTAGTTGAAACTGCGAAAACCAAGCTCGTTAATGACATAGACGAGCTCGCTAGGCCTTTCTATGACCAAATCAGAGAACTGGAAGAAGAGGCTCGCGGTAGAGGTAAATTAAAAAAAAAAAAACAAACAAACAAATAATTCATAAGCAACCTGAAAAACGTTTTCCCATTATCTGAGGTAATTTTTTCTCGAAGAAAAGTCCGTTAATATATATTACATACAATACAATTTCAAATAGGCTATTACCACTGATAGTTCAGTGGCTATTACCGAATAGCACTGAAAAATTTGAGCTTAAGATATTAGATAAGTAAATATGTGCAACCAAAACCATGTCGTTTACGTGCTAACCACCAGCCCAAGATCGATCATTAAGTATTAAGTATTAATGGAATTTTACCTCGAAATCTCTCATAAAATAAGCAGAAACCGCTACTTATCTCTTCCACATTTTCCGATCCTGACCCCTTTTTCCACCTTCAAACCGTTTTCAAGAAAGTAAATTCAAAAATCTATAGATCATGTCAAAATATTGGAAAACGTAGTTCAAAAAGCAGTTTATCGTAATGCATCAAAAGCAAAGCTAGCTATCCAAACTCGTAAAATTGCTGGAATATTAAAAACTTTGGATTTTTTTGCGATTTTCGGTATGTTTTAATTTAACCCTGATTTTCTCATATTTCCCAATCTCGTACAGAAAACAGTTATAGAACTTTTTTATAGAGCAGATCATGAGGTTTACGAATCTCAGATTGATTTTTTGAAAATAGAATGGCTGGCACATACGCTTAAAGTACATTCTTCAATCTGAAAGTCAAAAAAATCACTAATTCGTCATTTTTTAATCAGATCGGTACGATTTTTTGGTATGTTCTGCTCATGTAAGAAAGTCTGAGCTTAAAAATGGCGAAAATTTTAAATTCAACTAGTTCACTTTTTAGCGTAGATTCTTATCATAATTGGTTTTTCTAAAATAAAATTCTATGGAGGAAAAAAATATAAACTTTAATTTTTTTAACCTAGAAATCGAATATTTTACATCTGCCCTGAACAGTATTTTCGATATTTTCCAAAAAGAGAAGCATTTAGAGAATTCTTGCTACAAATTCCCTACTGAACTATCGTGTCAGTTTTTTCGATCCTCGCAACGTTTTCGGCGCTAGAACGACCCAAATTAACCCCTTTCATACAAATTCTTTAACTTTTTCGATAAAAGTAAAAAGTGTGCTGAACGCTCCTCTCTCTCGCTTGATTGATGTCGATGCCGACTTTACCCGAATGACCGACACATAGCCCAGCGTGACGCGTCAGTTTCAGTCACCACCCAGGAATAAAAATGTGCCGAACACGCCAAACGAAGTTTTCACTTCAAAATTACGTTATTTAATGTAATCCATATAATGTATAGTTAACAATGCAAATACCTTAACATCTGCGGGGATCATTGCGATAAATGATTAACCAAAGTGAAGTACTTACTGATAGTACCTCATTTGTTTTACAAGTACATAAGTAAATAAACAAAAACATATTTTTTTTAGGAGAAGATATCACACGTTGCGTAGTTCTCGCCATCGAAGAACTGGCCGAATTAAACGAAACCCTGGTCAGGTCTCACTATGACACAGTTGATAGACTGAGAGCTGATACCGAAACAGTGGTACAACTCGCTGCTCAAAGTACCCTGGTCGTTTTGGATGAACTCAGTATCCTCGGGGAAAGAGTCAGGCTTTGCTCTAACGTCGACTGTGCTACCCAGTTAGATATTGAAGTTGTGGAATTCTACAACCGAGTCTTAAGGGAGATTGATGATGCCGTCGAACAAGCTAATAACGCCGCCCTAATTAAGTTGCCGTTAGACTTGGAGGAACTTCAATTGGACAGAGAAGCCTATCAGGAAGCATTAGTCAGAATTATTGGTGATGTTCAGACATGTGCCGAACCTGCACCACAACCTGGTCCTGGTCCACAACCCGGCCCTGGCCCCAACCCAGCCCTGGCCTCCACCAACTGAATAATTTAGAAACCATTCTGTTAATTTCTCTGTTTTTTTAATTAATGTCTTTAATTACAATATCTTGATTTTTAAATAATTAAAAATAAAAAGTTTCAAAAATATATTAAAATACCTCTTTGTTTTTGTCTACTTGAGATAACTATAATAAATAAGACAATAGAGATCTTGCAATAGTTCATGATTAGTGGTTATCAAAGTGTAGGGTTCTCGAAATTCAATATGTCTAGGCCAATGAAGTTCAACTTCCGCTCTAGCGATAGTTTGGGATATTTATAATTATGACTTACACGGGAGAACGTGTACCTATATTGTAAAAAGAACTGAGACGTTGTCAGGTTAGATATTATTTTATTAGGGGAATATTGCCTTTTATCGGCGTGTAAATAAATCTTACATATTTATTTACATACAATGCTCAATACATTTGCATGTCGGGTTAGCAGGTGTCCCCTGTGATGTAACCAACTATTGAAAATAGTTATTATCCTTATAGGCGCGCAAAGTTATACTTTCCAGCACGCGATTGCCGGGCAAGCAGTTAAGGGCGGGAAAGGTACTTTCCGCAAGAATTAGGATCAAGATTGTTTCTGCAAGCGCATTAAAAATACACTTCTCAAAAAGGTTGTGTTTAATTTTCAAAAATGTTTGTTACAATGTTTTTGATGTGTAAACATCTTACGAGGCGGTATGAGGGTAAATCTCGGCAAATGGGACGGAATGTGTAAACCGATGTGACATTATAACCTGTGCGCAGGACGGCCGCAATTGCAACGACTCAAATGGCGCTTCTAAAAAGCTAGCTGCTAGGACGGTATTAGATTTTCATTACCTATATTATATCCGCAGTGTATTTGGATCCATAGCACAGCTTATTTTTAATAGACGGTTGAATTTAAAATGAATTTTCGCATCAAAATCCACGACAAATTCGTCGGAAGCCACGGCTATCGTCCTAAAAAAGTCCGGAAATTTAGGATTTTTATACAATTTTGTCATTTAAAATCGTTTTTAAACGAATTTTAGACTATAAGAAAACATATATTAAATTAAACGAACTGTCAAAAGTATTATTCAGATGCCCAGACGTTTAAAACAATATTGAGTTATGGCCCTCTTCTAAAATTTGCAAAATTTGGTTATTGACTTTCCCAAATCAAAGGATGCCGGCTCAAGATGACTAGCTGGTAGTGAATAAGCTGTGTCCATAGGTTGATGCTATTCCTGGTGGCATTAGATTTTCGTGTCGAATTTGTGCAGTGAATTAATCCACTCCGATTCAAGCTGCCAGTAAGTATTATTAAAGAATGTGTTTGTTTGTTTGTTTCCTATGCTTTCACGCATAAACTACTTAACCGATCATCATGATATTTTGTACAGATATTTTCAAAAGTAGAGTAAAGGACATAGGACGCTTTTAGCTTTTACCCGCGGTTTCACTCGCGTTCATTTTTACGGTTAGTTTTAATCCTATTTTCTACGCGTAAACTACTTATCATGACATTTTGTACAGATATTTGCAAGAGTACAGTAAAGGACATAGGACACTTTTAGCTTTTACCCGCGGCTTCGCTCGCGTTGACTATTATGGTTAGTTCTGATGTGTAAACATCTTACGCGGCGGTATGGGGGTAAATCTCGGCAAATGGGACGGAAATGTGCATGCGGATGGGGACGGAAATGTATAAAAGGCTGTGACATCATAACCATGCTCAAATATTTGTGCATGCCGATATATGATATGTTTACACATCAGTGTCTCGCTCGAGTACTAGCAGACTCGCTCATATTAAACGTACAATCTATTGCACTCTGCAGGCTGCTTATTACTGATGTTAATTGTTGGCGTTTCTGTAGTGAAGCAGGAAGCTTACTGCAACCCCCATTCTCTTTTGTATTATCACTGATGGACAAAAATTTCATTCGATATACTTTTTTCTTCATTTCCAAGGCTTCCAGGTATTCCTCTGCCACAGTGGTCGATTTCCATCCGCCTAGCCTTTTTATGTTATTGATTTTTTCCCGAGAATCTGCCAAAAAAGTAACTGAAGAACGCCTAAAACTACGGCCAGTGCAGCGTTGAGGTTCTGGAAGATTTAGGTAGACTGCAATCACAGACGGCATTTTTTCAAACGAATTTACTCCTACACACTGAGTGGTACATTTGCCATGTTTATATTGAATAAAAAATCCACGATGAGGTGAAGGTCGCAATGGCAAAGATGCATATGTTTTAAATTACTTGAAGAATGTACCGTTGTTATAAACTTCTTCCCAGATTACAAATGCACTTGAAGAATTATTTTTTTTTTGAGTCAACGATCTTTATGGTGACGAAGCTTCCTTTATCTTCAATGTTGTCCAGAGTTAGCTCGGTCATTCTATCCTACGGTAGGTACCTGATCATAGTCCAAATATGATGGATACTTTGATTAGTAGATAGATATCATCTCGCGCTGTCTGCATACATTTTCCAATGTCGTCTTTGCTAAAAACATTTGCTTTTTTTGGTTCAAAGGCTACAGATTGTTTTTTTTTTAATGTTGTTAATTCATAGAATTTTCCAATATCAGCATTTTGCCTTATCTTCATTACAGCTTTTATCACGAGACAAGAGGATACTGGGCTTTATAATTTTGCTTAGATGCAAAAAATAAGCCATAAACACCTCTCTTTGTAGCTTTTAACCTCCTTTTCCTCAGTCCACTTCAGAACATGATTAAACTGTTCCTCATATATTTCACCTTTGTAGAGATATGGACAAGACGTTGCGTGGACCTGGTCACAGGCCTTCAGAGTTGTTTTGCATTTTATTTTCACCTCACGCATGGCCCTCCGCTCGCTCCAGGGCACAACCAAACAAAGCTTACCCAAGGCATGACCAAAATCAAGAAAAAAACAAACATAACTTTAAAAAAAGCATGCCTTTCCATTGGAATCGAACCTGGGCCGCCGTATCAGGATCCAACCAATGAGCTATGAGACCACTTGAAAGCAATTCGCTGGACCATATAGATATGGTGTTTCCGAACAATGTAATGCGCGCGCAACTCAGAAGGCCTGTGACCGGAGTCTCGGAAACGTCTACTGAGATATGGCTGGTATACGTTCTAAATTGGCAACAGCTACTGCTTCTAGAATGATTTCGGGCATTTTTCTGAATATTCCTTTTTCCTATTTTTTCGTAAAAACGAGAAAAAACCGCGAGAAAAACCTGTAATTCGGCAGACAATTGGCGTTGTGCCAACCAGTGTGCAATACTTGGAGCTAGCCGCAGTAGGACAACTAATGAGCCTAACCAATAACGCAATGACTTGGTCTGTTTACTATTTAGAGGGTTTGTTTACTTTTTTAGAATGTCTAATATTTCACTCCACGCATGGCCTTCCGCTCCGCTTCGCTCGCTACGGGGACGCAACCAATAAAAACTAACCCGGCATGTCCAAAATGAAGAAAAAAATACTTTTAACAAACATAACCTTAAAAATTAAAAGAGAACATCAACGGGAATCGTACCCGGGCCGCCGTATCACAGACACAGCATCTATCCACTGAACCACTAGAACACTTGACAGCTATAATCATTGCGCCGTAAAGACATCGGTAAACTGAGGGCCATGCGTTATTGGTCAGGCTGATTAGTTGCCCGCGGCTATCAGTAAATGTGTGAAATACATGTCAAAGCAACTTCGAGTTGCGCGGAGCTTCGATTATCGTGTAACATGAGCAAGTGCCCCAACTATCGTCTCACCGCTGTAGAGAGCTTGATCCCGACTTCTGCCGAATGGCACAGTTTATAGCCCTACATGCGTTGTTTAATGTTTACATTTGTATTTTTACATTTTCACTTCACACAATGCCCTCCGCTCGCTGCGGGGCGCAACCAACAAAAACTAACCCAAGGCATGCCAAAAAGTAACTTGCAAGAACCAAGCGTCGAACTTTGCGTTCTAGAGACGCGAGCTTCATCACCTGAGCCAACCTCTCACATTCCTGTCTTTCTCAAAAAGTGTTAGACAAACGCGTGAAGTGAAAAAATGTGTAAACAACATTGTCAAGCGGAGTTCGGGGATGAGGCTCCCCACAGCGGCGAGACGCTAATTGTGGCTCATAATAAGTATCTTAAGATCCTTTACAGGCCTAGTGCCTTGACAAGGAACCTAATCTAAGCCTAGTGCACTATGTAAAAATCGGCCTTTCCTATTGGTCGATCCATGTAGAAACGATCCACCTACAGTTTTCGCGCTTCGTTTAAATGAGTGTTTTTAAACTGCTACGCACCAAAACTTTATTTTGTAGGCCTTCTTCATCCACTATAATACGGCTTTTGTCAAATATATCCTGGTTTTTAGTTAGATCAAGCAAAATATATCGTAGAAAGTGCTGACAAAGTACGTGCACGTTATTTCACTTTTCACATGCCCCTCCGCTCGCTTTGCTTGCTACTGGGGCTCAAGAAAAGGAAACTAACCAAGTGCTAACCAAACCTAACCCAAGACATACCCAAAATAAAGAACACTGTTTAGAAACATAACCTTAAAAAAAAATAGAAAAAAGCTACGAGGTTTGAACCCGGGCCGCCGCCGCCGAAGCGAGACCTATATTAGCGGCTATGTCGCGCCGGTCTAAACTCGTTCCCGATGACAAAATACTGCCTGCGACGCCTCCCTCTCACGACTCCAACGCCATCTAGAGTAGGTGGCGTTGACTCGAGCGATTGCATTCGCGCCATGTCTTCGCGATGCAATCAATTTGCCGCAAGAGCCTTCGTGGTCGAGAGGTCTAGATGGTTGGGCCCAAATTCGGCGGCTATCGGGTTCAAATCCCGTTGTTTTTTTTTATTTTTTTTAAGGTAAGGTTTCTAAAAGTTTTTTTCTTGATTTAAATAATTTTTCAAATGACTTAAAAAACAAGACCAGTCCACGAACCATTTACAGCGCGTTTTCTTTGCATAGTTTTGGCGAAACTCGAATCGAAAAGGCTGTATGCGTACATTTTTTGGAGGCTCAAAATGAACGTTTTTGGACGTGGCAACTGGAAAAATTTTGTGCCCCTGGCGGCGCTTGCAGCAGGCTTGCTCCTTCCGTATCATTTTCTATTACATTGCCTACCCTCTTCTAATTGACACTGCACGCCACTGTTCCCTATATATCCTATTTTCATGCGCATCTTCGGAAGGCGCCTGCTGTCAAGAGGGTCGGAGTACTGAAATCCACTCGTACAATAGTAATATTGTGATAATCGATACCACAATTTAACGGACACACAGAGAAAATTGCGATACAATATTCAGGTAAAATTACAACGTTACAAGCTAAAGAAAGTTTCTTTGCATCTACTCCTAAAAATTCTAAAATTCCCAATGAAATTACACCGGATATCAATAACATGGCAGGTCCTTCTTCGATGACTTGCAAAACCAAAATTGAACAAGTAAAAAAAGATTGGTTGTTGATGGCCAAATAATTCCAACCAAATTTTAAAAAAATTGCACTGGCCAGAAGGCAAGGAAAAAGACGGCAAGAAAAGAAAAAAAATCCCTTTGTTGCTTCTTCGCAGCAGAAGTATTATAGCAAAAAATTAAATGAAAAATTAGAAAGAGAAAGCAAAAAACTGAGATTAGAGGACAGAATAGAAAAAAACAGGAAAGGGAACAAATGAAAGTTCAGAAAAAGCAAAACACATTATCCTTAAAAATAACAAAAAAACAAAGACGTCCAAGAGAATGGTCAGATTCTGAAACAGAAGAGGAATGGGTTGAATAAGGGAGTAGTGGAGATGATATATCTGATTCAAAAGACCTAATACAAGAAGCTGAGAATAAAGAAAGTGGAAAGAACCGGGGAGAGAACATTTATAAAAGTGCAAACTGTACCTACAAAAAGGGAAACTTTGTTTTAGTTAAATTCCCTGGATATTTGAAATTTTACCGATACGTTTGCAAGAAATATTAACAAACAATGAATTTGAGGTAGTTGCCTTAAACCCTTGCAATACCAATACAATTTTTATATAAGGCAAAATCAAATCTCCTTGATACACCGACTATTAACACTGTAGGTGATAGGATAAAGTATGAACTTGAAAGTTTTATTGATGTGGATGGCTACTTAAAGGATACTTAAGTATTTATAATATTTTTCGTTGATTTTATTTTTTAGTGACTACTAGTCATTTATTTAATTACCAATATTGATTTTTTGTGTTTTTCATGTGCCAGGTACTGGTTTTTTGGATGCGGTTTATATCATATTTTTTCTCTTTGTTCAGATTTGTGACGTTTTTTATTTTTACTTGGTTTCATAAACCTTAAAGATTATATTGGTATATATAATAAAGCTTAAAAAATAAAAATATTATTAAAGTCTTAACACTGACCACCCTGATTCATTACCTTAAATTTCTGTTTTGTTTTATGCGAACATTCTAAACAATGGAACCACTCGATTTTATCTGGCCTTTTATGCACCACTTGTTTCAGCAACTGTCTTCAAGGGTTTTGTAAGAATACTTTGACCACTCAAATCACTGAATTTGAATTCGACCAGCAGGTTTATGAATTATGCACCTCTAAACAAATTTTGTACTGTTTTACATGGGACTTTCTCGTCATTTATGCCAATACTTTGGGGTCAAATTCACCTTGATCAGCAATTTTATGAGTCTTCATATGACGTTTTAGAGTAAATTTCCATTTTGCTTTATATGAACATTCTGAACAGTAAAACCACTCGATTTCATCAGACCTTTTATGCACCACTTGGTGTTGTTTGAGCAACAGTTTTTGAGGCGTTCTGTAAGAACATTCTGAACACTCAAACCATTGGATTTGATCAGGAGGCTTATGGATAATGGCATGCGTTTGTAAACTACTTTTATAGTTTGATTTAAATGGACACTGTGGACATTTATGCAAACTTTCTGTGCATACACCTTGGTGCCTGACCTGATGTCTCTTGAAAAGATCCTTTCGATGGGTTTTATATGGACACTTTGAACATCGCAACGAGTCAAATTCATCTTGATCAGCAGTTTTATGAGTTTTCACGTGACGTTTTAGAATAAATTTCCATTTTGTTTTATATGAACATTCTAAACAGTGAAACCACTCGATTTCAGCAGACATTTTATGCACCGCTTGGTGTTGTTTAAGCAATCGTGTTTGAGGCGTTTTGTAAGAACATTCTGAACACTCAAACCACTGGATTTGATCAGAAGGCTTATGAATTATGACATGTGCCTGTAAATTACGTTTGTAGGCTGTTTGAAAGGGACACTCTGGACATTTATGCCAATCTTCTGCGTCGCCGCTTTGATGTCTAACCTGCAGGTGTTTCTTGAAGAGATCCTTTCGATGGGTTATATATGGACATCTTAAACATCGCAGCGAGTGAAATTTACCTTGATCTGCACTTATATGTGTTTTCACGTGATGCTTTAGACACATTTTTCGATTTGTTTTATATGAGCATTCTAAACACTGAAACAAGTCTATTTCATCAGATCTTTTGTACGTCGATTGGTGCTGCCTGAGATTGCGTTTCCGATCTGTTTTGTATGAACAATCTGGACATTTGTGCCGCTGAGCTTGATGCATAGATTTCTGAGTACATTCGTGTCTTTTTCTCCTAAAAAAGAAAGAAATCTATAAAAAGCTTAATACATATTGCATGTGCATGCTTGTTCCTTGTATGTTTATCATCAATATCTTAATTTCGATCACAGAGATTATCACAGGAAATACTTTTTCTGTGATAATTTCCTCAAAGTATTTTAAAGTGTAGCTGGGTTGTATATAGCGTAAACATGGATGCGGCATTTTGCTTTTGCCTCAGCTATTTGGTAAGGACGATATTACTGAAACAATTTGTACCAAAACGAAATTTTTAAATCGGGGGAAAATATCAAAGAAATTGTCAAAATATTCAACAAGTAAAGTACACATTCAAAACACCCATAAATATGTGGCATATAATGAATCATTAAAAGCAGGCTCTATAGTTACATAAGTATTTTCAGCATATTTTATAATACTGTTAGGCTTTTCCGTGGATTCTGACAAAATCACAACTTTTACTATTTTAAAATAACACTCTCTTTACTCTTTATCACTTTATACAATTAAACACATTAAACAATTCTTATAACTTTACAACTATTAGATCTTTACAATTCAGAACTCAATCGGATGGTCTTTAACCGTGACATTACCTCCCTCTTAAACCTGACCCTCCCGATCAGCTACTTCATGTCCGTAATATGCTTTGTCGAGGTGGACAACTTCAGTTTGCTTCTGGGGCTACGTTGAATTCCATACACTACGTCATTAATTATTTTGATGGCTCTACAGGGCCCTTCCCATACTTGCGTTAGGTTGTGGGATCTTCCTTTCTTCCATTGCGGATTATATAACCAGACTTTATCGTTCATCTGAAATCCTATAGAATTAACTTTGAGATCATATCGTGTCTTCATTCGGTCACTGGCTTTCTCCGTGTTTTCTCTGACTTTACTAGTCCGCGTAGCCTTGAATTTCCATATTCTGGTTGTCTGGCGTTCCGAATAATAGTTCACAGGGTAAACAGAGTTCTCTTCCAAATAGAGCCATCGCTGGTGTTAGTCCTGTCGTGTCATGGACTGCTGATCTATATTCCATTAAAAATAGTGGTATGTGTTGATCTCAATCTTTCTGATGTTCATATACGACCTTCGACAAATGTTCTTCAATGGTCTCGTTAAATCTCTCAAACATGCCGGCTGACTGTGGATGTAAGGCTGTAGTCTACATTTAATGGATGTTGAGTAAATCACAGACTGTCTGGAAAACGTTGGATTCGAAGTTGCGTCCTTGATCTGAAGGCAGCTCTAACGGAACACCAAATCTGTTGAATAGGTTAATCACGAAGACCTCTGCTATGGTAACAACTTCTTGATTGGGGATCGCAACTACGGCAGGTCATTTACTGAAGTAGTCAATTGCCACTAAAATGTACTTGTGCCCATTATTTGTTTCCGGAAAAAGACCAGCTACGTCAATGGCGATACGTTCAAATGGTAGGCCCACATTATACTGTTTCATCTTTCCCCTAGATCTTATTTTGGATCCTTGACTTGCGGCATAAGTTAAACACCGCCGGCACCACGATTTCACATCCTGGCAGTAGTTGACCCAGTAAAATCTGTCGCGGATCTTGTCAATCGTTTTGTTCACTCCGAGATGAGCACCAGACTTTCCATTATGAACTTCTTTCAGGACTTCCGTTCTCTTCTTCCTTGGCACCTAACTGAGTCTTCACTAGTTTTCCATCGGCGCTTTCCTAGGCTCGTTTAAGAAGCCAACTTTCAACTACCAGGGAGCCCACAGAGTATTAAAAGTAAATCTCTTAGTTGAAATTTGAAATATCTCTCCAGCTTTGTCTCCACTTCTAGTGTAGACTTTATGTTTTAGATGTTCGTTCTTCCAGTAGTGTTACTTTTCCTTTCAAAGGCTGTGTGTGCTCTGCTCCTTGATAAACAATTCTTCGGAAGACAGATGATGCCACGACTTCTGGAAATGTTCTAGGTGATGATAAGGGGGTTGCTTCTGACCGCGTTTCGCAAATGGTTACCCACTGCACCGGCTCGCAAGGGGCTATTAATCTCCTTTATTGATTTTGATGCAATTGGATGAAATATTTGCTATCCTTATTGATATTTCGCCGTCTGTTTTGACTAGTGTTTTGCCTACGAGGTGTTTCCAAGCCCGATGCAGCCTCCAAAATCCTTCTCAAATTTCCCAAAAATTATCTGCTCAGTATTTCCGCTTATTCTGACAGTACATGCCACCACTACTTTAGCCGGTGTGTCATCTTTCGCTTTGGTAAGGATGAACTCTTCGGTGCCAAACGTCAGAAGGTTGTTTGTCAAAAGAACATCCATGTTGACCGATGAAGTCCATTCCCTAAACAAAATCGTCTTCTATGTCGGCTACTAACACGGTGCGTGTAGTGTAATTTAATTCTTGAAGTTCAATATCAGTTTCTCCAACTACTTCAGCTGTCTCACCGATAACTCTACGAAAAACTACATTCTTCGATATGGGTAGGACTTCTACTCTATTTGCTCTGTTGGACCTTACCAAAGATACCACCGCACCAGTGTCAACAGTAATAATTGTAACGGCTTTTCCGTTGATATTTCCTTTAATAGTTAGTCCGCGGTTTTTTCTAGGTTTTCATGAAGACGATCCTGGCAGCTTTATCTTGTTTAGCCAACACCCGCCCTGCAATGTTGACTAATTGAAGCTTTTCTGATTTGACTTTGAGCTCCTAGCATCTCTAGATGGAGATCTAGACCGTAGTTGTACTCGACAATCTCTTTCGAATAGCACTGATTTGAAATACTTCGGTTACGTGGCCTATCTTCTAGTGGCTCCCGGAATCTCCCCGTGGCTTGAAGAACTTCGGTTAATTTCTTCAAAAATTCGTCCATCTCAGTTAATTCACAGCTGTTCGCCGGCTTTTCTTCCTGGATGGATACGGCCCCTGATTTTTGCCTTAGAGATGTTACAGGCCGCGTCGATTTCTAGGGCTCTACCCAGAGCTTCACTGCTGTTATCAAATTTAGCGAGACGCAGCATCTTCTGAGGTTCTGGATCTCTAATAACATCCACGAAATATTGGGCAGCAAGCTTCTTTTGAAATTCTTCTATTGCTCCTGGTAGGCCAATTGAATAAGACGTCTAACGTCTGCCTCGAACTCTTGCAGGTTTTCTGTGTTGGTCACCAAATCGTCTCTCCAGGGCAGCTACAAGTATGTCGTATTTCCTTTGTTGGCTGGTGGGAATGGTCTGTAGTAGTTCGACCCGCTACCACGAGCGATGTAGCCATTTCTTCATTATTCCAACCGTTGGCTCAATCTGTCTTCTGTATATTGTTCAGGATGTTTGACCATCGTAAGTTAGAGGTTTAATATTCTGTCCTATAGTGAATACCCTCTCGATGAGTCCTTGATTTTTTAGTCTAATAACTTATGCTTGTAGATTCCTCATTTCTTCCTGTATGCTTCCTAATTCTTTTTGTACATTTCCAACTTATTTTTGTACATTTTCAATTTCTTTTTGTACATTGCCAACTTCTTTTTGCACATTTCCAACTTCCTTTTCAAATTTCTCATTTTGTCCGTCCAATATTTTCTGTAATTTTTCTTGCTCGCCTACAATTACATTCAGCTTCCATGTCTAAATCCGGTCTTGTGAAATTTTCTGAAGCCGGTCCTGTTCTGCTTGCCTTTTACGTTCATCCTCTTCCCGATCTGCTTGCCTTTTACGTTCATCTTCTTCCCGATCCTCTTGCCTTTTATCGTCTTGGTATTGGAAATTTTTCTAAAGCCGGTCCTGTCTAATTGCCTCTCAGCATTTAGATTTTCCATGAAATCGGCCAACATTTTATTTATTTGCTCCATTTCGGCCGTTTGTTCACAAAATCGACTAGTTACAACAGCCTTGTTGACGTACTTGTATCCTCTTCTATCCTCGAAGAACACTTCACAAATCCCGTCCCTTCATAATCCCACTTCTGACACCAAATGTTACGTTTTTCCCGTCGGTTCTGACGACAGTACAACTTTTACTATTTTAAAATAATACTCTCTTTATTCGTTATCACTGTATACAATTAAACACACTAAATTACTGTTATAACGTTATAACTATTAGATCTTTACAAATCAACACTCAATGATTAACTCAAAACCACACGCATTCTGCGCGCTATTTATATCCAGTCATATAATATCGGGACTATTCCGAAATCGTCCGCCGGCTTCTGTATTATTCTCGGCCCGGCCGCACTAGTGCATCACGAACTTTCTCGATTGATGATGATCCATGCGGAAAGAACGTAGACAAGGTGAGTTAGTTGCATAGGGTAGCCCAAAAACATACAGATGGTCGCTAGCCGTGACAACATCACTAATGAAACTATAAAGTCATTGGGACAAGACCGTGACACAAACGTTTTTGCAAAATTGTGATTAGAGATAGAAGACTTGGCCAAGAAAATTAACATAGGCTTTGATATAACATGCTCTTCAAAATGCAAAAAATGAACTGAAAATGTTCGTACGGTATGTCGTGGAAGTTGACGATTTAAAATAGTTATTTATGCAACAAGTGTGTAAAGTGAATCTTTTTTTATGAATGGGAATATTGTCTCCCATGAATAAAAAAAGGGTACTTTACACATGAGTAGCATACAAAATTTTTTCTACTATCGAAAAATATATGAAAAAATAAAAATAATATTATATTACTTTACGCACTAGTGCGTAAAATAAATTATTTTACGCACTGCCCTAAACGTCAAAAAATATGTCAGTAAACGTCAAAAAATATGTCAGCTTTACTTTACGCACTAGTGCGCAAAATAACTTACTTTACGCACTGCACATTAAAAAGGCCTATTTTACGAATCTTAGAGAGTGCGTAAAGTGAGTATTTTACGCACGGTAGTAGAAAAAAAAAATTAAACAATGGAAATGCAGCTCAGAAGTTTTGGGTAACTATGGTGTATTATCGATCATTGGATATTATCATAAATCACATGAAAATAATATTACCGCCTGAGAGTCAAAAGCTGGCTGTAGCAGCGCATAATTTCTTACAAAGGAATTCTGATAAAAGTTTGGAATATATTCAGCTCTAAGCACACACTTTTTCAGGTGATAAGAAATTGTTAAAGGCCGAAATGAAAAAAAAACTGTGTCGATAAACAAGGCAAAGATATTGGCATATCCGATATTACTTATGTCGTGAGAAAAATCACATTTCCAGATTCATACAGATTTCTGCAAATTGCGTTAACATTCATGTGCTTCATGTGAAAGGGCCTTTTCCACAATGAGAATCAAAAATTGGCTAAGTGGATAAAGAGCGATCCAGTTTTTTGCTCTTGGTAACATTTCAAATGCGATTCTTTTCATCTGTACCATACCAATGCTAATGAAATAAAAAATATATTTGGATCGATGAAAAATAAAAATTCAACAGGGATTGATGGCATTGCATTGAAGGTATTTATGAATCTTCCGGACACTGCGCTTGAAGGGCTTGCTGGAATTACGAATGTTTTCTTTGACAGGGGAATATTCTCTGATTGTTTGGGCACAGCCATGGTGAGACCTCTTTTTAAGGGTGGAAACTCTAACGACCTCTCTTGTTTTCGACCCATCTCAATGCTTCAGACGCGACACTTTCAAAAATATAGAAAATATTGTTAAAATCAGAATGTTTTCTTTTTTGGAAAAGCATAATTTGCTAAACAAAAACCAATTTGACTTTCACGGCAAGAAGAGCACTATAGATGCGGTCTTCAATTTACTGGAGAGGCTTTATTTGGGCCTGAATAAGGGAGAGATGGCTATGGCGGTGTTTTTCGATTGGTCCAAGGCCTTTGATTGTGTGGATCGCGGAATACTGCTGCAAAACCTGTCTTGTTATGGGTTTAGGGGAAGTGCTGTGACTTGGCTTGAGTCCTACCGGGCTAAATAGGAAGCAGGTGGTTGGTTGCCATGTCAGTGTGTCGTCGGTGCAAACCACTGATTCTGGAGTTCCCCAGGGATCGATATTTGGCCCCTTGTCGTTTCTCATCTACATTAATGAGCTAGGTCATTAATGTAGATGAGAAACGACAAGGGGCCATTACTGAATTCTTTACACTGTTGGCTGATGATACCACAATACTGTAGCTAGGAACGAATAACGCTACTTTGGTGAAACCATAAAAAATTATATTGGAATGATGGAGTGGTGTGATGCAAGCAGGCTTACTTTTAACATAGGCAAAACTAATCTAGTATTTAGGGGAGCCGCTCCAAATATCTCACTGACTGGGGAAGCTATTAAAAATAAAGACTGCGCGAAATTTTGGGGAGTTTTTATTGACTCCAAATTGAAGTTCGATACCCATGTTATTATATTGAGAAAAAAATTAGCCTCGGCTTGCTATGCTATTAGATTGGTTTGCAATGAACTTGAAGCAAAACGGCAAGAAATGTTTACTTTGCCCTGGTAGAGTCTCGTTTGAGCTATGGGATTGGAGCTTCGCTGGTCTGCATCTCATACAGTCTGTTTTTGTATTACAGAAGCGTGCGGTGAGATGTTTATGCGGGGCTCGTTTCGGAGATCACTGTAAACCGCTGTTTATTAGGGAGAGGATTCTTACATTAACTTGTGTTTTTATCCTTATGACAGTTGAGTTGATCCGCAAAAAGTACAAGGGATGTAATGACTCGAGTTCAAATGCTTATGTGACAAGGTACAACAGTAAAAATATAGGTCTGTGCATTCCTAAGAGTATCTACCCTTACAAAACACTCAATTATATACGAGGGTATAAAAATCGTCTCTGGGATGCAAAAATATAAGGAGCGACAGGCAATTTAACCGATTTGTGAGGATGATTTTGGTAGAGAAACCTCATTATTGCCTGGACGAATTTTACGATGTTTTGTGATTGGGAAGTAGATGCTTTTATGGAACTGCTTCTCGTTTGATATTTGTTTGTTTTGAGGTTTGATTGTGGATTGAATGTCTAAAATTTATGGTGGATATAAGGTCTGAATGTTGTTGTCTTTTTTGTATTCTGGCTGGGTTATGTGAGAGTTCTGCTGAGTCTTTTGTTGCGACTGTTTACAGTCTGTTTTACATCTTTACACTTTTTGATTGTTTTGTTGTTGTACTTTTGTTTTTAATATTTTTGTGTTGTTTACATTTCTTTTTGTCTCTACTGAGTAGTTTGAGGTAATATGTTTTGTCAATGGGAACTATGTGTTTTTTTGATAATAAAGCTTATTTGCTTGATTGGTTGATTGAAAGAGGAGTAGACCACGTGAAAAATATAGTATTCAGACGTTCTAATTGATGCTAATTGGTCGGGATACACAAATTCTTTTATTATTGCTTAAGACCATAAAGAAGGGTGTGGTATTTTAATTAACCACTTTTAATGAACAGTATAACATAGGGTGGTGAGAGAAACTGAAACATGTATTCGGTATTGATATAATTTAATAATGCAGGTGTAAATTGCATTTAAATATAATGGAGATAAACAAACAATGTTTTCTTTGTTAAATAGAAAAAATATATATACAATACTTAGACTAAAACTTTCAAACACTCATCATTCGTTCAAGTATAAAACTAAAATTACAGAAGGTTTCTTAAATTTAGAAATGTCCACTGAAGAATCTTGATTGTTTGATTTAAAGATTAGTTTTTATCTTTATTATTTTTATACTTTGTCTTCAACTTAGTAACTTTCACACAGCATACCTTGTTCCTTCGACTGCTTTACCTGCCTTGCTTTACAGGAATTCGACCAGGAATATTAGTCTGCTTTCCGCCATTTTATGTTCCAATTTCCAACGGGAACGGGGATGCTATCGGTTCTAACTTCGAAGAATTGCTTTAAAAAGGCTCAAAAGGAGGTCTTTGTCCAACCTTGGACAAAGATAACTGAGGTGCACGAAATATTTTCTAATATTCGTGCATACAAGAGAAATTGGCCCAAAAAGGAACTTGACCTTTGGCCGGAGAACAGCACGTTTTACTGCTATATGAGCGAACGTCTTAACTGAACTGAAATATGATCTTTCGGGAGGGACCATAACGCGGGAAAACTCGGCGTCGGTTTTTATCTGAGAGGGGGAACATCTTCTTTCTTTCTTTGACAGACTGCTGTTTACAAGACTGACGGAGACAAAAATACATTAACTGGAAAACGATTACAAACGTTTTCCTTTACGTATGAAGAGTTGCTGAATTGTAACCTGTTATACTGACAGTACTTGGTTTACAGGTTCGAACTAAGGGATCGTCCGTCTAGGGTTGGACTAAGGGGTTTAGAAGAACTGGCATATGCTGATTTAAATGTACAAATTGGATTGTACCCGGGGTGAAATAAATCTATTTTGTGTTTAATTATGGCTCATTCATTCTACGTACATACAGGGTGTTCTCACCAAACTATAGGGTGAAAAACGATAGTTTCTACACGTGTTGGGGGTGTTTCCCCAACACTAATTATAATCCTACAATTGGTAAAATTTATTACAGTAACAAATTCCATGTTCGCAATACATACAATTTCATGAATGAATATCACAATGTTAAATTTCTTACTTAGATTCTGACATGCCCTCTTCATCTTCACTTTTAATATCAACTTCCTGATGAATTGCAAAGTCCGATTGAATCAAATAGTCATCATTACATTTTCCCTCATCGGATTCTCTATAAAATAAATGAAATTACTTAAAAATATTTTATAGAAACATGATTTATTAACGAATTCCGCAATAAGAACAATTATACCATTAAAATATACTACTATGAGTATTTGGCCATCAATTTATGCATAAAAAGGGCTCAAACATGCAAAAAGGTCATGTAGTTTTATTTTTATTTTTTTTAATATGTTGTAACAAAGAATATTCTACTACGATAAGAAAACCCATCACACCTTAAATATTTGAACCCCGAAATGGGGCCAGACTCTGAAAAGCCTGGCCCCATCGACGCAAGGTCGCTTGAAATACGGCTGCGGCGAACTCGCTGTTGCCAATTCGCGCCCGGAGATCGTCTGTGCGAAAAACAAAATAGTAGAGTTCTACTTATAACTTATTTTGCCTTGTGTGGGCACCTCGGGATTACAAACTGAAATTTTCACTGAATGAAGGTTTTATTATATTAATTCCAAGTCTCAAAATAATCAAAAATCAAAACGGGCAAAAGGGCAGTATACCTAAAAATCCAGATTATTATATGAACGTATAGAATATTAATTTATGAATGTTTTCATATAAAATTCATCTACATTTTTGTACGAATTATATTTTTTATCATTGCTTGAAATATGTAGATTACATTGACCCTTACGGCAAAATAAATAAAAAAATTGAAATATCTCCCTTCGAACCTGGGCAAAATCTGATTGAAATATACTCATTTTTGTATTCACCTCGCATTCTCTCCGAAATGAAGGCTCAAATCAAAAATTTTTGTTGCCAAAAGTTTGCCCTAATTATCTAGAATACATAGGTGCAAGAATTATTTTTTTTCTCAAATGGTAATGAAAAAAGATTTAAATGTAAAAAAAGTAATTTTCTTCTAGCCGCGACCGTGCGATCTCGCGCTGCTCGAGTACTCTCGTATCTCACTTTTCTCCATAGCTCCCTCTCTCTCTCTCGCCTATTGTACAATACAAAAAACGCTTTTATGCGGTGTTAAGAATACTAATATGGCGTTGTATATTGAGATTTATTTTTCCTATGCGCTGCTAGGTAGTAAAGAAGTAGAAAAATACTAGTTTTTTTTTATAAATAATCATATACTTGATGTAATTGCAATTAAAAAGATGAATAGCTTTCGTTCAGTATAAAAAAAAACTCAAAATGTAAAAAAATCTTTATAATAACAAAACTATTCATCGTCAGTGTCCGTATCTTCTTCAGGAATAGACACAATGACTTCAGTATTGTCTTCCAGTATTTTTTTTTCTTATTGTAAGTTTGTTTTCACGTATGCTGTGCCATGCAGTTGGATGATCCTATGTAACTTATTTCATGTCTCCTGCATGTACAGGGTTATTCATTATATTTTGACACCCACCTGCAGCCGTA
>MU182284.1:584533-594661 GCA_016904865.1 Pissodes strobi | reverse complement strand
ATTACGGCTGCAGGTGGGTGTCAAAATATAATGAATAACCCTGTACAAGCTTTGCTTGCACAATCTAATAAAAAATATTTTATTAATTTTAATTATGTACCTATTAAGTCTAATAATAATTTACCTTTTTTACATCCACATGAAACAAGTACTTTTACAAGGGAAGGAAGTGCTGGAAGTGTTGTCAAAATTGGGGATAATACTTGTATATCACCTGCCTCTTCAAATTTCCAACCGTATGCGGTTGGAATGCATTCAGTCACATCTCACCCACCTCACGAACCCAAACTATTTTTTGTAGGGGGTAGTTTTCCGATCATTAAAAAGAAAATTCAATTAAGAACACACCTCGTCTAAAAAGGGGTCCAGAAACCTCTATTAAAAGAATTACTGCCAGATCTGATATTACTCTTCCACAACAGTGGAATTTATTTATCCACTCTGTTTTTAATAAAAAAACAATTAACGAACTTTTTATCTAAACGAGCACGCTCATAAAACGAATTTCAAGTTCGCAACTATAGTGGGGGATTTACCAATATTTTTGATAAGAAAACAAATTGCGAACCAATTGAGAACAAATTACTATCCTCTAGTCACAAAAAAGCTGATACTAGGATCTTGTTGCATATACTCTCTGCTAAACATTGTGTGTATTTGAGATGCATAGTGGACTACAATGACACTGATGTACCTGTACTTCTGGTACATTTTAAAAATATATATTTCTAAAGAATTTGGGTAAAATGTGGAAGAGGAAATTCGGTGCGATATGTAGCCGTTCATGATATCAACCTAGAGGAAAAACTTGCAAAAAATTTACCTGCATTTCATGCTCTAACGGGTTGTGATACAACCAGCCAGTTTTCAGGATTAGGAAAAATAAAATATTGAAAAATGTATCTAATTTATTCCGATTATTTAGACGGTATTGGGGTCCAGGAATTTTCAGATGGCATGTTCAATGACATAGAGAAATTTATCATAAAATTACACTATTGGCCTCTTCATCGCTAATTGAAAAAACTAGCCCCTACAAAAAATAATTTAAAATTTCACAGTCTGAGAGCGCATTATCAAACTAAGGTGGGTTTCAGTTCTTTAGAACCAAATCCCCTATTACCAGAGGTGACACAATGCGGATGGAAATTTGAGGAGGCAGGTGATATCCAAGTATTATCCCCAATTTTAACAACACTTACAGCATTTCCTTCGGATGTAATACTATATTATATACCGCGGGACTGAAGTAGTACTTTTAATCCCGAAGGTAAAGTTTATAGGGAGGGCCATAATTTACCTGAGGGATTAAGACTACTACTTCAGTCGCAAGGTATATACGATATTTTTCGTACTTCCGAAATTGAAACGTATAAAAAAAGCACATAGAAACCTTTACAAAAACATAATTATTACAAATAAAGCGAGGCGCACGCCAGGGCGGCCGCGTTTTTTTGAGAAGTCACTGCTTGACAAGTTACCGTAGTAACGTTGCGTTATGACAAGCATAATTAAATCCCGGAGGGACAAAAAGTGACACTTTAGTCCCTGTCACAAGGTAGTGAAGTTATTATTTCAGTCCCGGAAGTACGAAAAAGTATTTATTACGTGTGGATGTAAAAAAAGGTAAATTATTATTAGATTAAATAGGTACATAATAAAACTTAATCAAATATTTTTTTATTAGATTGTATGAAAGCAAAGCTTGTACATCAGTGGCGGCTCGCGGCTTTGAAAAGTGGGGAAGAGCTACCGACACCGACAGAAGGAACAGCGCCGCAGGCGAAAAATTTTTGGGGTCCACACCCAAACTGCCAAAATTATTTAATAATTATTACCGGTATTTTTTAGGTAAAGCATCAAAAAATAAAATATATTCATATTGTATTAGCAACAAAATGATTTGTTGCAAATCACATGTCTACGAAAAACACACTAAAACTAGAATATATAGAAAATATCTCTTGTATAATACTATAATGGATCAACTGTGGAATGTAAATAAAAAATAATTCCAAGAATTCACGGCGGAATGTCCCCTAAAAAACTCGCAATAAACGAAACAACGTGCTTTTGCGTTGATCTGAGAAAGGAAGTGCTACACGCCAGCTCTTCCAATCATTGCAAACCAAACAAATGTACGACCATTACGACGTCATCGTTGTCATGGCAACCAACTAGTTGCGCTTATACTTTTGATGACTCGACGGCTCTCGAGCGATGCCTCTTCCTTAAAGGTCTACCCAAATGATAATGAGATTGTCACTGCTATCGGCGCGTACGCGAAAAGAAATAGACATTTTCATGTGGGTTCACCTCTGTTCTATTCGATAGTGGAGTTAACGGGCAATGTGCAGGTGGCGAGATTCTTGTTTCATGAAGCTTTGATTTTAATATTTGAAAATAATTGAATTATTAGTTATTAGGGGGGTAACGGGAAACAGATTATTCCTAAACTAAGAAAATTTTATCATTGAATCTTAAAATATATTATTTTACTGATGAATGAATTAATTGTTTTTTTTTTTAAATTACATTTTCTTGAGGAAGTGGCACTTCCCCTACTTCCGCTGAATAGCCGCCATGTAGAAGAAATTAAATAGGTTGCATAAGATCATGCAAAAAAATTACTGGAAGACAATATTGAAGTCATTGTGTCTATTCCTGAAGAAGACACAGACACTGAAGCCAAATAGATTTTGTTATTAGAAAGATTTTTTTTACATTTTGAGTTTCTCTATTCTGAATAAAAGCTAGTCCTTTGCATTGCGTATAGGAAAAATACATTTCAATATAATCGAAAATGCCTTCATTGACTTTATTCAAATAATGATCTTATATTTATAATTTAATTAGCTATTATTAGTATTCTAACCCGTAATGTGTAAAAGCGCTTATTGTATTGTACAATAGGCGAGAGAGAGAGGGAGCTATGGAGAAAAGTGAGATGCGAGAGTACTCGAGCAGCGCGAGATCGGACGGTCGCGGCTAGAAGAAAATTACTTTTTACATTTAATTCTATTTTTCCATTACCATTTGAGAAAAAAATATATTCTTGCACCTGTATTCTAGATACTTAAGGCAAACTTTTTGCAAGAATGAAAAAATTTGATTTGAGCCTTTATTTCGGAGAGAATGCGAGGTGAATACAAAAATGAGTATATTTCAATCAGATTTTGCCCAGGTTCGAAGAGAGATATTTCAATTTTTTTATTTATTTTGCCGTAAGGGCCAATGTAATCTGCATATTTCAAGCAATGATAAAAAATATAATTCGTACAAAAATGTACATCAATTTTATAAGAGAACATTCATAAATTAATAGTATATACGTTCATACAATAATCTCGATTTTTAGGTATACTGCCCTTTAGGCCGTTTTGATTTTTCATTACCTTGGGATTTTGACTTAATATAATAAAGCCTTCATTCTGTGGAAATTTCAGCTTGTAACCCCGAGGTGCCAACAAAAATCATTTATAGAAGGCTTTTTTACTGCGTTGGGCACTCTACTAAAAAGCAACGCGGCAGCGCGGGCGGCGAGCCGACCAGCAAGTGCCGTAGTCGCGTATTGAGAAATATCGGCAGTTGGTTGATCGCAGTAGAGTACGTATTAGTACGAGATCCCGCTGCAGAATTAGTGTATGAATCGAGTACATGCTAAAAACCTAATTTTTACGCGTATTTATTATCAGAAGAATATGTATCGACTAGGGTTGCCATCAAAATGTGGCCGCTAGTATTTTTAATTAAATTATTTTTAATTGATTTTTCGGAAAAAATGTAATGACTTGTTTTTAAAATAAAATATCGCCCACTTCACGGCAATATATATAAAAACTCTGAAAAATCACGGCTGCCGTTGCGCACTTGGCCGCACCTCTTCGCAGCCAGGTGTAAACAGGTATAATTCTGATATATTTTCACGTTCATAACGTACATTTAATATATCTATATCAAATTAAAGCTAACGGGTGCCTAATTTAATCTGGCCGAAAATAAGGGTTACTGGCTGCTAAAGATGGTAAATATTGAAGATAGAGTGAAAGAGGGCTAGCGCATAACATCACCAGTCGGACGAGGACAGAGATTGCCAGCTGTAAGACGTTTTATAGCCATTGCGCATGCGTCGGATGCTAGTGTTCTCTCCTGACCAGCTGCAACATTCTTATTCTAACTTGAAAACCAATATTGATAAAACTTTGTTCAAAAAAAACTCCGGAAGTACATATCATATTTGATAGATATTTAACGACTTCTATTAAAGATAGCGAACGACAAAATCGAGAAGGAATTGATATTCCATACACAATTAATGGCCCTTTGCAAACAAGGCCCAATGATTTTTTAAAAAGCTTGATGAATGTTCGTTTTAAAGAAGCCCTGGTAAAATTCTTAGTAAATCATTGGGCTGATGATTCTTTTGCTCCAGTATTAGGAAATAAAAAAATGTATATTACTGTTGGAGAGCAATGTTTTTCATATTGTTCTGCTGTAGTACAAACTGAAGAAACTGAATTTTAATGTAAACATGAAGAAACTGATACAAGGATTGTTTTCCACATAAGCAAAGTACCTGAAAATTCAAAAATTCTGGTGAGAGCATCAGACACCGACGTTTTAATAATTCTATTAGGTAATATGCATAAATTTCCTAATTTGCAAATTTGGTTGGCGAACAATGCATCAAAAAAGTAATAATAAGGACGAAGTTTACATTAACTGTACGTAACTTATCAATAAAATTAGGTGCGACTCTATGTCTTGCACTTCCCGCTCTCCACGCGTACACGGGTTGCGACTACACGGTTGCATTCTTCAACAAAGGGAAAGTTCGGCCCTTTACTTCATTTATGAAGCACCCACAAATTCAACAAATTTTTACATCTTTGACGAATCCTAATGACATCTTTAATGAAACTAAAATTGATGCAGGCCAGGAGTTTACGGGCCTTATGTATGGACTTCCAAATTGTGAAAGTGTAAATGCCGCAAGATTTATATTATTTGACAAAATGTACTCTTCAAAACAAAATAATGAAAAATGTATGAAAAGAATTAAAGATTTCGACCCAACGCATATTCCACCATGCTGGAAATCTTTGAAACAAAAATTGTTGCGGACAATCTTTGTTAATTCAATGTGGTTAAATTTTACTGAGCCGAATTGTATCACGTTCAGTGCGGAAAATAATGGCTGGCTGCTAGTAGATTGTTTCCTAAAACCAAGATGGTTCCTGGGAGACTCAACTCCAACGCAAGTTGAGAGTGTGCTATGTGATTCCACGAACAAATCTTCCGATAATGATGACGATGAAAGCGATAGCTCCGATGATAGTATAAGTGAAAGGTCCGATTATTCAGATTTTTAAATGAGAGTCAGGGAAATATAAGATACATTTTTTTAATGTTTAATTTACTTGAATGTTTAATTTAATGTAACAAACGATTAAATACTTGAATAAAATTTAATATTTTTGTTGTAATTTTTAAAGAAAAACATTTCTTTTGGAGTATATTTATTAAGCCGTTTCTACTACTATTTGAACCGGTGGCTGAGAACACTAGCATCCCACGCATGCGCAATGGCTTTAAAACGTCGCACAGCTTGCAATCTCTGTCCTCGTCTGACTGGTGATGTTACGCGCTAGCTCTCTTTCACTCTATCTTCAATATTTACCATCTTTAGCAGCCAGTAACCCTTATTTTCGGCCAGATTAAATTAGGCACCCGTATATCATAATAATCAGAAAAAAATTAGCTTTAATTTGATACAGATATATTAAATGTACGTTATGAACGTAAAAATATATCAGAATTATACCTGTTTACACCTGGCTGCGAAGAGGTGCGGCCAAGTGCGCAACGGCAGCCGTGATTTTTCAGAGTCTTTATATATATTGCCGTGAAGTGGGCGATATTTTATTTTAAAAACAAGTCATTACATTTTTTCCGAAAAATCAATTAAAAATAATTTAATTAAAAATACTAGCGGCCACATTTTGATGGCAACCCTAGTCGATACATATTCTTCTGATAATAAATATGCGTAAAAATTAGGTTTTTAGCATGTACTCGATTCATACACTAATTCTGCAGCGGGATCCTAGACTATATGTACTCGTATGGACTTATAAAAGAGTGGCTATAAAAAAAAACAAAAATGTCCGGTCATGTGTGCCAGTACTTTGATTGTAGGTTAAGCACCCGTCAACAAAAAAACAAAATATTTAGGTTTCCTTACAAAAACGAGGAATTATGCAATCGCTGGATAATTAATTCTGGTAAATTGAATCGAGCGAGCTTGGAGTTTATTACGTAACTACAGAAACCACAGCTAAATGTTACTTTTGATAAACGCCAGATCTGACAAACCAGGTGTTTGAATAGGACGGAAATGTTATATTCACGTAAAATTATTGCATGTTGCCAAGCAACGAATACAATATACTGGAATCATGACTTTTGCGGTGAGAAAACGCATCGGAACGGTGTAGTTTTTCGTCCAATCGGATAAAAAGAATGATTATCCAAGACTTTGAAAGTGACGGAAATATCAACATTACATGATATATGGTTGAAAATAAAATATAATAAAAGCGCCAGATCCGTATTAAATAGAAGAGATATTGACGATAAGGACCAACCGTCGCGTCGGGATGTAAATTTATTCTGATAACTCCATCCTTATAGAAAAAAAATGTGGCAATGACGAAATATGTTTTCATGCATCTATACGAGATCCAGCAACGTTTTTGAGATACCTGTAGCGTGCGTTCTTATGCGGGACTTCCTGTAATTCAAATTTAGATATTAAGCGAACATGGTCCCTTTCATTTTTAGCATTTTCAGGCGTCTCTTTATATCTCTAGATTTAACCTTAGATTTAATCGGAAAATACGAAGTATACGAAAAATTATTTTGTTCTTGTACATACATATTTTATTTATTATACAATGTGCCCAGAAACAACTTTGACATATTTGAGGAATAGTTTTGCATAGAAAAATATGAAACACCATCTTAAAAATTACAATTTTTTGTCTGGAACCACTATAAGGCTATAAATAGGTACCTGTTCCTTTTTTAAATGAAAGTATTTTTTTTATTTAGCATAATATATAATCAATTCATTAATAGAAAGTTTCATATTTATTTAATGCTTGTCTTAAACTTAAAAATATATAATATAGGTACAAGTAGCATGCGTTTTCATACAAATTTTCGCACAAATTCGATTTACAGTAAAGTAGGTAATAGATTTTGGATACAAATGCTGAAATATGTCAAGATTTATTAAATTCAAATTTTTTCACGCTACCATACCATTTATGGCGGTTGTCAAATTAAGTTTTCTACCCTGTTTTCTGATAAGCTATCTGCTAGGATTGTATTATTTAAATATAAATATAATTTTCTTGGAAAAGTTGGTAAGGTCAAATCAACAGATAAGAGATAGTTTACGAAAAACAAAAGTGAAAACCGTTTGTATCTATTCCAAGCCGTCTATAATTTATACTCAGTTAAAACATGTTAATTAATTTGTTTTTACATTTTTAATCTAAGTAGAATAAAATGAGATTTTCACTAAGCTTATAAAGTATCTAAGAATTTTTGAATTTTTAATTTACTCCAGTTGTGGTATAAAAAAAATAGTCAGAACTTCCCTTGCTAAAAATTAGTCATACATAATAGTCAAAGTCAAAGTCAAAATAAGCTTTATTTTCAAAAGAAAATACATCTTGTCGAAAAAGCATAATTTACTACAATATCTTACTTACTGTACATATCATGCACAGTTAAATATTAAAAAATATAAAAAATAAATAAATACAAATAATAAGGTATAATGTCAAAAGTTAAAAAATAAAGGTAACAAACAAACAAAAATTGGAAAACGAACAAATCTTATACTACGGAACATGAAAATAGTTAAGTAAAATTAAAAAACAAGAGAAATAAAAATTTAAAATACCAAGTTCAATAAGATACAAAAAAGCCATAAAAGTATTTAAAAAGTATCACAGAAAAACTCATTTAAGCTATAGTAAGCCTTATCAATCAAAAACCTCTTAATCTCTCTTCTGAAGGGTTTTAAAGAAGTAAGGTTTTTTAAATAAAAGGGAAGATGGTTATAAACTTTAATGCTGTTATAAATTATTGATTTTTTAACTAGTGCTGTGTGAGGAATTGGTAGCGGTAAGTCCGAAACATTCCGAGTATAGTCGTGCACTCATTTTTTGGCGATTTTTATGAATCAGAGTGACAGTTTCCAAAATAAATAAACTATACAGAGTTAAAATTTTTTATTTTTTAAAGAGCGGCCTGCAATGTTCCCTGTTGTTTGTGGCGCAAATTAATCTTATAGCACGCTTTTGAAGGACAAAAGCAGAATCCAATATGTTTTGGTTGGACGTCCCCCAAAAACAGATCCCATACCTTAAACGAGACTCAATCAGAGCAAAGTAAACTGATCTGGCCAAAGAATGTCCCAATTCATTGGCCACCATTCGTACTGCAAAGCAACCAGACGAAACTTTATTTGAGAGAGCCGAAATATGCGATTTAAAGCTTAGATCAGAGTCGATGATTACTCCAAGAAACTTGGTCTTAGGGCGGAATTCAATAGATATGCTAGATAGTTCTAGATCATCCCTAAACGATATCACAGTTGTTTTAGAGAGATTTAATAAGAGAAGATTCGAGTCACACCACAATTTAATCATTGCAAGATCAGTCAGGATAGCCCTTTTTAAGATGAAGAGGTTAGCACAGTGCCTTAGAATAGTGGTATCATCGGCAAAGAGCGTAAATTTACCAAAGATTTTCAATAAAGCAAGATCGTTGATAAATATCAGGAACAGGACAGGACCCAGTACTGACCCCTGAGGAACACCACACTCATTCTCCAGAATTTCGGATTGTGTAGGTCCTATACAAACCCTTTGACGACGCCCTGACAAATAGGATTCGAACCAGGAAAGTGGTATACCTCGAAATCCATAGTGATGAAGCTTCCGCAGCAGAATCTGATGATTGACGCAATCGAATGCCTTGGACAAATCACAGAAAGCTGCCGCAGTTACCTCACCACCATTTATACCAGTGTAAAGTCCCTCCAGGAATCGAAAAATGGCATCATTTGTACTGTGGTCCTCCCGAAAACCAAATTGGTGAGGACCAAGCACATTGTTGACGTTTAAGAATGATATCATTCTGCTTTTGACAAGTTTTTCCACAATTTTAGAGAAACTGGACAAAAGAGATATGGGTCTATAATTTGAAGGCTCCGTCGTATCTCCTCTTGTGAATAGGGATTATTTTTGCCAATTTAAGGCATGTAGAAAAGATGCCAGCTTCCCACGATAAGTTGATTGCCCGAGCTATATATATACAGGGTGCTACAAATTCGTTTCTTTGTATGGGTATCTCGAAAACCGTAAGAGATGCGAGGTCGGTTAAATTGGGGCAAAGTTGCGCAATTTAATGGTGATTGACATGCTGTCGAGAAATTTAGAAAATTCCGTCTACTTCCGGAGATATCCGTAAAAAACCGAAAATCATCTATTTTATTTTTATTTTTTCCTGCCTTTGTTTGAAGAGATAAAGTAAAATAAATATCTCATTCTTATTGCCACTTTTTCTCCTCTATAAGCTGGCGTTATCAAATTTCACATCCGACGTTTCGCCTTCGGGCCCCCTTCATCAACTTCATTTTTTTAAATACGGACCTGGAATTTTTATCTACTTTTTAAAAAGCCTTTGGTCTCCTAATACCAACGATGTATCGCACCTATCAATTAATCAACAAATCTAGATTTTTTCCATAAGAGATAATGTGTTAGACAGAGATGGGGCGATCTTTTCTGACCCAATTTCACTTATGACAATATTTGTTAACACTATCGGACAAGTGTGATACATCATTGGTTTTGGGAGACCAAAGGCTTTTTAAAAATTAGATAAAAAATCCAGGTCCGTATTTAAAAAAATTAAGTTGATGAAGGGGGCCCGAAAGCGAAACGTCGGATTTAAAATTTGATACCGCCAGCTTGTAGAGGAGAAAAAGTGGCAATAAGAATGTGACATTTATTTTACTTTATCTCTTCAAACAAAGGCAGGAAAAAA
>MU182284.1:543875-574359 GCA_016904865.1 Pissodes strobi | reverse complement strand
ATTATTTAAGTTTTTCCTTCTCCCCCCTCTCCTGGCCAAACGGGGGGTGGTACGGGGTCCCGTTTTCGTCCAGGATCTTCTTTTTACCCCGGCTACATCCCCTGAAAATTTCAGCCATCTACCTATACGGGAACATGCCAGTAGAAGCAGCGTTACGATACATATCCGAGCATGATGCGTGATGCGTGACGGCTCGGTCTCATTCAACCCCCTCAAAAAAAAATAACGCAAAACGCGCTTAAAGAAGTTTTCACTTCAAAAACCAACGGGGTTTGAACTCGAATCGCCGAAGTGAAGGCCAACCATGCAGACCTCTAGACCACCAAAGCACATACAGACGAGCAGACGAGACGACTGGTTGTGTGGTTGTGACTGGTTGTATCGCGAAGTACATGAAAACAGTTGACGGCTCAAGGTTATGGGGCTATCCCCAGACATAAATCACACACTGACACACATTGCCAACATAAACTTTTTGAAGTGAAAACTTCTTTAGGCGCGTTTTGCATTTTTTTTGTGAGGGTTGAATGAGACCGAGCCGTCACGCGTCACGCGCCACGCGTCATTCTCGGATATGTAACGTAACGCTCCTTATACTGGCATGTTCCCGTATATGTAGAGGGCCGAAATTTTCAGGGGATGTAGCCGGGGTAAAAAGAAGATCCTGGACGAAAACGGGACCTCGTAACCCCCAGGTTTGGACAGGGGAGGGGAGAGAAGGAAAAACTTAAATAATTAATTCCGGGAGAACAGGAAGAGGTACGGGGTCGAAATTTTTATGGTTGGTGCGCCCCATGGGGGGCTACTTTACACCATACGGGGGGAGGCTCTAATTTAAGGGGGGATTTAGGGGACAACCGTTTTTCGCCCGTATCTCTGCAGCGAAGGCTTGGATCGAAATTGTGATAAACGATGACCCCGCTTGTCGAAGTTTTCACTTCTATTGTGTGGTCTTACGCACACACAATTTTTTTTATATAGTCCGCTCCAAAAACGAGTGTCTCGCGAGAGCTTTACTTTGGCTGCCATGCCGTCAAGGTCGAATGTTACAAACGCGGATACATGCATCAAATTCATTCAAAGAATAGGGATTCTTTGTGAATGTATTCGCTGAAACACATGCAAGCTGCTGTATATATATTACAATAATATTTCACTTTTAGCATGGCCCTCCGCGCGCTACCGATCGCTATGGGGGCTCCTGAAAAGGAAACTAACCAGGTGCTAACCCAAACGTAACCCAAGACATACCCAAAATCAAGAAAAACTGTTTAGAAACAACCGTAAAAAAAGCAACGGGGTTTCAACCCGAGCCGCCGCCGATAGCCGCAGAATTGAGACCTAACCATCTTAACCTCTAGACCACGACGGCTCATGCTATATAAATTGATTGCATCGCGAAGACATCGAATGAAATCGCTCGAGTCAACGCCACCTACACTAGATGGCGTTGGAGACGCTTTTACCTTGACGGCAGCGAAAGTAAAGCTCTCGCGAGACACTCATCTCCAAGACTAGCGTCTCGCCGCTGTGGGGAGCCTGTCCCCGACTTCTGCGGAACGGCACGATTTATGGCGGTACATGCGTTGTTTAAGGTTAACACTTGTATCTTTACATTTTCACCTAATGCAATGCCCTCCGCTCGCTGCGGGGCGCAACCAACAAGAACTAACCCAAGACATGCCAAAAAACTAACTAATCCAATAAAAAAACTTGCAAGGACCGGGCGTCGAACCAATCACTTTGCGTTCTAGAGACGCGAGCTTCATCACTTGAACCAATCTAGAAAGTGTTATACAAACGCTTGAAGTGAAAAAATGTGTAAACATTGTCGGAGCGGAGTTCGGGATCAGGCTTTCCAAAGCGGCGAGACGCTAATCGCTCCAAGCGGTAATTGGGGTGCGTTCAGTAAAACGGTAAAAGTAAATCACATGATTGACTAATCAATCAACGGTAAACTCCCTTCCCTTGTCGAATGGTAAAACTATTGTCTTTATAAAAACCATTGTTCCCATATAAAGACAATGGTAAAACCATTGTCTTTATACTGTATAAACGATGGTAAAACTAAGGGCGAATTCTCCAGAGCTGCCAATGTGTGATTACTCAGTACTCACATTTGTGAGTCTTTTCGTCGTCTGTGAGTAATGGGCAATGAGGAAAATGTGAGCAAACAAAAATCAACGTCTATTTTCGACATGAATTACTATGTTATGTTAACAAAATGTGGCTTTGTCCATCTTTCTATAGGTATATTCTCTATAGCGAATTCTATTGGGAAAGTGCATGTATTTCAATCTCTCTTTAGATCTGTTAGGTAATAACATTCCCAATGATAGATATTTTTATGCAAATATTTAGATATGCCCTTTATATATTTTTTTCCTTTCTAAAATCTCAATACAGTTGTGAGGAATTTAAGATTTTGAAGCTGTGAGGAATTTTAAAACATTTGTTGAGTAAAACCAATGTCTTTAAACAATGGTAAAACGAAAAAATCCGTTGGCAGCCCTGGAATTATCATGCATCCGATAGCGAGATTTCAGCTAATAGTGCACTTATGAATGAGAGGCGCGTGATTGGCTGCCTACATGAGGTGCCGCTTAGACAAGGAATTCCTAATCTAAGAGGAAGAGGTGACGCATGTCTTCGCGATGCAACCAGTTGTATGCTTTGACAATGTATCTTTACATTGTCAAAGGTTGTGTGCAACTGTGCAAGTCAACAGATGGTCGTGCCTCTAGTGGTCTGCATGATTAGCCTTCGCTTCGGCGACCCGGGTTCAAATCCAGTCGGTTTTGTTTTTTTAAGTAAACAGTTTTTTTCTTGATTTTTGGGTTTTTCTTGGGTATGGCTTGGGTTAGCACTTGGTTAGTTTCCTTTTCTCGAGCCCCGGAGCGAGCGGAGGGCCATATACTTGCCAATTGCAGGTCTTTAAACCGCATACATTCACAAGTGCACTACGAACTGAAATATCGCCATCCGATGTCCGAAGATACGATGATCCGACAGTGTTCCTATTGGTTAAAATATTCGTCATGCTATTGCTATCAGTTGGATTGCTAAAATTATCGTATCTGAATTTAGCATTTCGATATCTCATTTATAAGCTATATACTCTGAAATAATAGTTTTAAATGGGATATAGGGCGAATTCCGAAAAGTTTCATATTCAGCACAAAGATAAGTTTTTACCGAAAAATGTACCATAATCTTGACCTTCGTACTAAACCTAAATGATCTCAATGTAAGTGAATACCTCTCGCTAGCACAAATAGGTGTACATACTACCATAGTACGTACACAATAAGGTCTGAGCTAACACATCGCTACACATCCTTAAACAATAAAATTATCGCACCAAACGCTCCTACCTTTCTTTGACAAGAATTGATCGTCGAATGGCCCGGGCTTTAGTGTACAATATTTTCTACCATTCGTGTCAGCGCGAATTTGCATGAATCAAAAATATTATTTTATTTATGGATATCTATATTATTTCATTGTTTAACAGAAAACATGTGGTAAAATATATAGAGGGAGTGTGTTATGCGTCATATACCCCCTTTGTCTGGCGCACTGCATCACTGTGGAACTTACTCCTAGGACATCTGCTTCACCCTAATTACAACCTACAACTATTCAAGAACCGTGTCAATCAAACATCTATACGCACACACACCGCTCGTCGAGCGCCATAGGATCTCCCTTTAGAGGCGCACCCAAGGGGGGCGTCGTAATTTTGGGGCACTCAATTAGGGATTAGTCGGATTTAAGCGCCAGTTGAGGTTCGGTTTACAGGTTTAGGATATCTAGAGGGGACCGCACCTGTATGTAGGCATATGGTCACTGGATGAAGAGATTTGGTGTGAGTTAAAGTCTGCCGGTCTATGGGCCTGCTCGATATTCGAAAATTTGCTAATCGTTTTAAGTCAAAGCTCTTTATTGCTTGAAATGTTTATAAGTTTGAATTGTATGTTTAAGAACCATAACTTGGTGATAATTATTTAGGTCACATTATCAAAAAAAGTCAAAAGACCTATACTTATACTTATTTAGGCACTTAATATTGTCAACTAGAACTGCCAGCAATACAAAATCACACAGTGGAAATTTCTGGGAAACAAAAACACTAATCGCTGTCACTGACAGCCAACTATCCTTAGAAGTGAACATTTAAAAAATAATAACGCCACAAGACAAAGTGTTGATACAGTTATTTTCCTAACAAGTGTGCAAAGTGTCTTTGCCGCATGCAAACACAGGATGTTTTGGTGCGGGAAAGACACTTGCGCACGTGTTAGGAACAATATTTTTTTATACGAGCATCAGATAATAACAAAAAGAAAAACGGTGATATATTTTTAATGATCTTTAATCAAACCTGAAAGAACTACAATAACGAATGTTTTTTAAACTAAAATATCGGGAATTGGGAACAAATTTAGAGAAAAATAATAAACTAAGACTTGTAAACGGTTTCTCGTGTTGCATAAAATAGTCCACAGTTACTAAAATACATATAAATTTTCCTTACCAATAAGATTTTAGAACAGTTTAACTTTCCTGTAAGACTTCTATTTTCATAGCGGTGCTCACCTCTGGTGGCATGCCATTGTGTTAAAAACATTGAGCGAGTCTGCTAGTACTCGAGACACTGATGTGTAAACATATCCTATATCGATATCATCGACATGAAAATCTAATGCCACCTTAGGCCGCGTGAATATAGGTAACGACTTATTTAGAATTGGTCGCCTATATTCTGGCGTTAGAAAGAATTCGTTTCACACTAACGGTTACAGACAGCCTGCAAAACGCATTCTCGTCACAGATACCGCCTGCCATGCGTTGTTTAATGTTTACATTTGTAACGTTTGCATTAGAATGTCTAATATTACACTTCACCCATAGCCATTCGCTCGCTTCGCTCACTACAGGGGCGCGCGCAATGAACAAAAACTAACCAAAATTAACCAAAGGCATGCTCAAAATCCAGGTAAAACTTTTTACAAATATAACTTCAAGAAAATAAAAGTAGGATTAAAATTAACCCAAAAATCAACGCGAGCAAAGCCGCGGGTGAAAGCTAAAAGTGTCCTATGTCCTTTACTATACCCTTGAAAATATCTGTACACAATTTCTTACGCGTGGAAAATAGGATTAAAAATAACCATAAAAATCAACGCGAGCGAAGCCGCGGGTAAATGCTAAAAGTGTCCTATGTCCTTTACTATACTCTTGAAAATATTTGTATAAAATTTCATGATAAGTAGTTTACGCGTGGAAAATAGGATTAAAACTAACCGTAAAAATGAACGCGAGCGAAACCGCGGGTAAAAGCTAAAAGTGTCCTATGTCCTTTGCTATACTCTTGAAAATGTCTGTACAAAATTTCATGATGATCGGTTTAGTAGTTTACGCGTGGAAAATAGCATTAAAACTAACCGTAAAAATCAACGCGAGGGAAGCCGCGGGTAAGAGCAAAAATTATCCTATATCCTTTACTATAATCTTGAAAGTATCTGTACAAAATTTCATGATGATCGGTAGTTTGTGTCAAAGCGTAAGAAACAAACACATTCACATTTATAATATTAGTTAGGATTCTTTAATAATACTTACTGGCAGCTTCAATCGGAGTGGATTAACTCACTGCACAAATTCGATATGAAAATCTAATGCTACCAGGAATAACATCAACATATGGATCCACATATACTGCGAATAACAATATATTGAGGAGCCAGTCGTCCACAATTCAAACCCTATATTTTATCTTCGTCTCTTCACCGTCATCTTTCTCTGACAAAAATTGATTGTTGAACGGGCCGGGGTCTAAACTAATACGAGGAGCGATCAGTATATATATTTTGCTATTTATTTCAATGCGTGGATGCAGTACACTTTAAGCTGGTCATACCCGGTCATATAGGACTTCACTTTTCAGTCCCCACATATGATTTCCGTCCCATTTGCTGAGATTTACCTTCATACCGTCGCATAAGATGTTTACACATCAAAAACTAATCTGCCATGACACCTTGACACCATCAAACCTCGAATAACTCACCTGGTCACGTAAGTACGTAGTAAGCCTAAATACATACAGATAGTCGAGAGCCGTGACATTGCCTCCCTCTTAAAACTGATCTTCCCGATCAGTTACTTCATTTCCCTGATATGCATTAAGCCTGTCGAGGTGGACAACTTTCAATTTGCTTCTGGGGCTACGCCTTATCTTGTTCGTCAATGCCTACTTCCCAGTGCCGCTCTTTAAATCAAGTGTTGAAAACCAGTGAGAGCCTGCTAGTGTCGTCAATTCTGGGAAGTGGATAGCTGTCCTTCTTGGTGACGTCATTGAACCTTCTATAGTCTACGCATAATCTGGTAATCCCATCCTTCTTGGTGATTAAGACAACATAAGATGACCATGGGCTTGATGACTCTTCAATAATTCCATCGTCAAGCATTTTCTATACTAATGTAGTAACCTCTTGCTGCTTTGTAACTGATAACCTCCGAGGATGCTGTCGTATGGGGTGAGCACTTCCAAGTGTCGATTTTATCATTTATGATGTTCGTTCTTCCAGTATTGCTATTTTTCCTTTCAAAGGCTGTTTTCTGCTCTTTGATAAACTATGTAGCTTTCTTCAGTGTTTGGGAAAATAGAAGATGCCAGGACTTCTAGAAATGTTCTAGGACTTCCGAAGGTGATGATGAGGGTGTTGCTTCTGATCGCGTTTCGCAACTGGTTACCCTGCACCGGCTCGCAAGTGATTATTACATCTCCTTGATTTTGATGGAATTGGACGAAATATTTGCTATCCTAATGTAAACACCTTGTAGGCAAAGCACTAGTCAAAACAGGCGACGAAATACCGTCGCCTGTTTTGACTAGTGCTTTGCCTACAAGGTGTTTACAAGGGAAATCGTGGTGCTGGATAAGTCCGATGCAGCCTTCAAAATCCTTTTACAATTTTCCAAAAATTATCTGCTATAAGGTATTTCCGCTACTAAATAATTGGTGTGTCATCGTCTCTATCCAAAAATTACCTGCTAGGTATTTCCGCTACTAAATAGTTGGTGTGTCATCGTCTCTTTTGGTAAGGTGTCAAATTTCAGAAGGTTAAGTTTGTTGTCAAAAGAGATTCCATGTTGAATGACGAGGTCCATCTCCAAAATAAATTCGTCTTCTATGTCGGCTACTAACACTGTGTGGTGTAATTAAACTCTTCCAAGTTAAGAAGGTTAAATAAATACCCATTTGCCAAAGTACTTCAGCAGTCTCACCGGTAACCGTACGTAAAACTACATTCCTCGATATGGGTAGAACTCTACTCTATTTACTTTGTTGGATCTTACCAAAGGTACCGCCTCACCAGTGTCAACAGTAATTGTCATGGCTTTTCCGTTGATCTTTCTTTTAATAGTTAGACTGTCGGCGGCTTTTCCTAGGCTTTTTATGGAGACGATGCATTATCTTCGTTAACCAACACCCGCCCCGCAATGTTGACTAATAATTGAAGTTTTCCTGAGTTTTCTTTTGAAGTGCTTAGTCCTGCCACAATTATAGCACTGACTTGAAATATTTCGGTTACGTGGCCTATCTTCTAGTAGGTCCCGAAATCTGCCCGCGGCCTGAAGAATTTCGGTTAATTTCTTCAAAATTATTTTCCAAATAAGTTGTTATTACTTGAGAGTTATGAGCAGGTTTTCCTGCGACCGATATCTGCTGTTTTCTCTATTTATTATTCTAGGCTTCATCCGACCATATACTTCGTCTGTAAAAAATCAGGGTTCATGCTCGTATTTTTGCATGTGGACTTGAGAATCTAGTAGATGCAAATTATGTACCACTTATATGGCATGAAAAGATGTTTCTTTTTAGTATTTCCTGAACTCTGAATTTTGGTACTCCCTACTGCTTTGCGACGCACATTCTGTGCAACATATTTTTTTTAAGAGTAAAAGATGTTAAATGCTCGCGGAGCTATGACGAGTTCCACCGAGATTAGTATTAGTGTACACTTACCAAATTCGACCAACTATACACAGCTAAAACAATTACCCGGCAGGTCGGAGTGCAAGGCCCTGTAGCAAGCTGTAAAGTGGGCGCGCAATTTGCCCGTTGCTCAATTAATCGGAGAAAGGTTCATTGGGCGCCACCGAGTTCGTTACGACGAACCAAACTGAAGATCCCCGCGTTATTCGTGGAACCTGCTGCAAGACCCTCACTCTCCCTAGTCGGTAAGGAGCGCAAAAAAAAGAAATGCCGTTAGCAAAATTAAGATTAATAAATTGAGCACTTCCGCGGTTGAGCCAAATAAAACACGCCACAAATACGATACTATCTCTTTATTTGAAAAGGTTCAAAATAGGCAACGAGAATAGCCAGGAACAGTGATAATAAAATATGTATATTGAAATGGGTGATTCTAAACTATTTATATATAAATCAAGGTACCATACCGACAATTATTGTAGGCAGTTCAAAAAAACTAATCAACTAACAATGAAATTATAACTATTAAATAAAATTGTTCATCAGTGTTTGTACAAAACTCTAGGTTGAAAAAGGGGAAAATGATTGAATTAAGGAATTGGCACCAGTTAAGTGCTCCAGAGGAAAAAAAACTTAATTAGAGGTTTGTCTACCGCGCGGATCGTGATCGCGAAAACCGTAGAGATCAGGTGGGCGCAAGTACTACACGGGTAAAGGTGCTAACTTAAAAGTGGCAGTTATTTCAAAAATAAAAAAAAACAGCAATTTAAATCTAAAACCGACTATCACTTAGCTGTCACTGAAGTTCCACAGTCAGGTGAACACAGGCGGCTCGTTCCGGACCCTTAGAGTTCATACCAGGGTGAACCACATCAATGGAACCAGGTGGACGAACCTCAAACGTCCGGCAAGTCCAGCCGGTTAAGTGGACTACCAAGTTCCAATAATTTTAACGGGATGGGAGAACTTCAGTATCCCAGCCCGGTGGGAGGACCCTAGGAATGGAAACATTCCCTAGTAACGAGTCGCAATAATATGTGAATCGATTGCTATTATATACTCTCCGTTCAAAAGAATAATTTAGCAGAGTTTCAAACTTCGGATTAAAGAGATGGGATTTTCCCCGTTTTATTTTAAATCAAATTCAATAATAAACCAAAAGTAAAAAAAAAAAAACAAAGAATAAATGAGAAAAAGAGCACCACCGTAATAATATATTAGAGCAATCGAAATATTACAACTAAAACTTAATATTAGTTATGCAGAAAACTAAAAAGGTTCCGTTCGCCCAAGGGAAGCCGACATCATCCGTTAGAAATAACACTACAGCCTTTTAGAAAGAGGAAATAAGCAGTCCAAGAATTTGGACCATTTGGCACAGCAAAATAAACGCATAAAATCATTGATACCACATTGATAAGAGTACAAGTATGATCTATATAATGAACAAAAAGCACTAAAATAAACTTTAATGAAAAATCATACTAAACAAATTTGACAAATACATGGTCTAAATGACATTCCAATATTATTATCAAATAAAAAGCATAACCCTTCCTGAATTTTAAAAATTCAAGAGAAAAGTTCAAGTACGGGCCACATAATGAACAAAACCACTAAAATACACGTTAATAAAAAACATCGTACCAAACGAATTTGGCAAATAAATGGCCCGAACGACCTTCCAATATTGATATAAAATAGATAGCGTGCCTCTATACTTATTTTAATAGTTCAATAAGGTAAACAACCATAAACGAAAATATGTAATCTGCACTCAATAACGCGATCTGATGGCTTCCCTTAATAACGAAAACTAATAATAATCAACACTGCATTACCTAACTATTAACAACCGAATTTCCCGCTTTAGTGTCTAATTAATAGTTGAAATCAACCACCCACACGACTCACTAGAAGTTAATTGCAAGATTAATTATTAAAATTAAAGATAAAAACAACAATTCCCCAATGCATCAATTCTAACTTCGGTAATAGAACAAACTCCATGAAATTAGCAGTTTTAGGATTAATTGCAACTTATTGCTGTAGACAATAGATGCCTTTGATAAAGCAACATAGAAATCAATGGTTAAATTTTAACCTCGCTGCTAAACCGCTAGAGAAAGGTCAAATGAACTAAACTACTTAATTATCGAAAATCTACATTACACTTCGTCGGAAATAAAATAAAAACGATTAGGCCAATCGCAAGAAGCCGTGAATAAATAACAATGATCATTCCGCTCAAGTATAAGAGCCCAAAAGCCTTAATCAATCTCTGATTACTATGACGTCATGACGGCTAATTAAGCTAATAAATCGAGTCCGATATGAATGAAAACGGTTAATTCAATAACTACACTCGCCGGCACAAAATTCCGCCCCCCTGAAATTTTGGCCAAGTTTGATATTTTGTAACTTTTTTATTTTTTATCCGATTTTCATGAATTTATTATCAGTTTGTAGATTCGTTTATTGTGTTTTTCTTTAATCACTTTATAAAGTAACATTTTTTGATTAGGCTATATTATACAGGAATAAATCAAACTGTTGTTTTTTGTCGTAACTTCAAAACACCCTGGAGGAAAAATGAGGTGTATAATTTTATTTACATACTGTTTCTTGTAATCTTTGATGTATTCTAAACATTTCGGTTTTTGATTCATTCCATTATCTCATTTCTGCTGCGAGCTGCAAAATTTTAAATGAAACGCTGATCTGAAGCCAATTTTTATTAAGAAAAACAAACACAAGGTATATCATAAAGTTAATTAATTAACAAAAACAATTTTAATAACGTGTATTTCCTCCTCTCGCAGCAATGACAGCTTGCAGTCTTCGTGGCATCGAATGAATAAGGTTAGTTATTCTTTCTTGAGGAATAGCCTTATATTCTTCGGTCAGCGCCAGTCGTAAGTCTTGCAAGGTTTGTGGTTGCACAGGACGACGACGAACAGCCCTTTTAAGTTGTTCCCACAGATGTTCGATTGGGTTGAGATCCGGGCTACATGCGGGCCATTCCAATCTTGGAAGTCCAACTTCATCGAGATATTCGCTCACTACATGTGCAACGTGACGTCTAACATTATCATGCATTAATGTAAATTGGTTCCCAATGAAAGGAGCAAATGAAACAACTTCTTGGATGATTTCCTAATGTAACGGCGGGCGGTTAGAGCTCCATTTTCAACAAATACAAGATCGGTGCGGGCTTCAGTAGAAATACCTGCCCAAATCATCACTGAACCGCCATGATTGGTGGCAGTCAGCATATTGTTTCATTTCTACGTCTGTATACCCACTCACGACTATCCGGCGACCTTAAACAAACCCTGGATTCATCTGTGAATAGTATGTTTCCCCACTGTTCTAGAGTCCAGTCAGAATGCAATCTTGCAAACCTCAGTCGCTGTTGTCGATGACGAGGAAAGAGTTGTGGACATATTGCTGGCCTTCGTGAATGAATCCCAGCTTCTGCCAATCTTCTACGTATCGTTCTTTCACTTAACATTTACTCGACGAATCATTTGCAAGTCATTTTTTAGACACACAGCAGTAGATCTTCGATCTCTTAAAGAACTAACGATGACAAAGTGGTCATTCTTCTTCTGCCAGAGCCTCTCCGCCTAGTAAAAGTCCCCGTCTGTAAATACCTATTCCAGCCATCTCGAATTGTAGACCGCGCAATTCTCAGAGTCCGGGCGACATAACTTTTGCTACAGCCATCCTCTATTAACGCAACAATTCTACCCACTTCCTCTGGAGTTAATACCATATTGGCCTACAACAAATTATAATAATTGTCACTGTCAAACATTCTGTCACAATAATCGTGTACTTAACCAACGTCGGTAATTTTTAACTGAAAGCTTGAAATTTTTTCTAAAAATAACATCGTTTTAATAAAAAAATAGCAGCTCACAGCAGAAATGAGATAATGGAATGAATCAAAAAACGAAATGTTGAGAATACATCAAAGATTACAAGAAACAGTATGTAAATAAAATTATCCACCTCAATTTTCCCACAGGGTGTTTTGAAGTTACGACAAAAAACAACAGTTTGATTTGCTACTGTATAATATTATAGCCTAACCGAAAAATGTTACTTTATAAAAAAATTAAAGAAAAACACAATAAACGGATCTAAAAACTGATAATAAAATCATGAAAATCGGATAAAAATAAAAAAGTTATAAAACTTCAAACTTGGCCAACATTTCAGGGTGGCGGAATTTTGTGCCGGCGAGTGCATTAAATAATAAACTGGGTCCGAATAGTAAAAAAAACCTCAACCTTAATTAATCTCTAATTAGGATGACGTCACGCCGATCAATTAAGCTATTAAATCGAGTCCGATATGAATGAAAATCGAAATAATCCAATCATGCAATTAATAGACACGAGAAACGCAATACATCTGGAATTATTAAAGAAAACTTACCTCTTATCAAGAGGGCGGACTACGCGACACAAAACGCCAAGCACCACAATGGCGACCGACACTAGACAAAGCCAATTCCAAAATCCTCGCCTGGCGAGTTATTCCTGCATCTACGGCACTAAAACTAACGAAAACAAATCGGAATGGCCGATGCGGAAAATGTCTTTGTTTGTCGAAAAAAAAACCAACTAGGATCTCTGGGCTTAAACCAGATTTCAATAAATCGACAAACCAACAGAAAAGCTTCACTAGAAAAAGGACCCGTACCTACGGAGCCAAATGAGGCATCGTCTCACGCTTCGCAAGGTGAAGTCAGCGCGCAGGAAATTACAACGCGACGTTTCTCGACGCACCAATGAAACGGAACCCTTAAGGTCACGCGAGAAAGATATAAAATCGAATTGACTATCGGAACTAAAATTCGTACTACGAGCGGAAGCAGGAATAGTACCAGGGGCGTACTAGAAATTCACTTTTATTTAGTGACCAAAACGGAATGTCACAGCATCTTCAACTTTTTTGCATGAACTTACAGGATTTGTTTGAATAATTGTTGCCAAAATATTAATTTTATCAATTTTCATCCCGTTGCATGAGGTTTTTCTGGGCAGCTCTCAAATATGATAAGCTGCATAAATATGATAGCTGACGCCTCATCACTATTTTCACTGGAAGAAAGCACCTTAACATATCATATTTTTCATAATTTAGAAAGTTGTAGCAAATGTAACCAATAACAAAATATAGGCCAATACAAAAAATAAATACAAGGATAAATAAATAGCAATACTAAAAAATTAGAGGTATTGCCGGATAAAATAACACTGGTATTATGCTCAAATGGCGCGACAAAATAGTTGTCTTGATGGTGAGCCCCATTCATACTGAAGAAATATAGAAGTAGAAAAGCATTGTGCTAGCTAACATTTACTCTGTTATGGCAAGTATAATTTGCTCTTGTTTAGGAAAAGTAAAGACCCTTGAACCAAAATATATTTATTGAAAAAAAAGGTGAGGTAATTGCCAGAGAAAGCAACACTGGTATAATGATGCTCAAATGGCGCAACAAAATAGATGTCTTGATGGTGAGCCCCATTCTTACTGATGAAATGGGGAAAATCAATAACGCTCGTAGACAAGAAGTAAAAAAACATTGTGATAACTGTTTTTGAGGCGGACTGTAGAAACATTCTGAACACTCAAACCACTGGGTTTGAGGAGCCTTATGAATTATGGCATTGGTTCTGGTCAGGCATGCCAAACTTCTGCGTCTCCGTCTAGGTCTCTGGCCTGCAATAAGCCTTGCGCCTTATATATGGACCCCTTGAACTTCACGAGTCAAATTCATCTTGATATGTGTTTTCCCGTGGATTTTTAGATCACTTTTCCATTTTGTTTTATAGGAACATTCTGAACAGTGGAACCACTCGATTTCTTCAGACTTTTTATGCAATATTTGATGCTCTATTAGGCGCTGTTTTCGAGGAGATTTGTAACCACATGCCGAACACTCAAACCACTGAATTTGATTAGAAGGCTTATGAATTATGGCATGCGTTCGTAAACTACTTTTGTAGGTTGATTTAAAAGGACACTCTGGACACTTATGCAAACCTTCTGTGCCTGCGCCTTGGTGCCTGACCTGATGCTTCTTGAAAAGATCCATTCGATGGGTTATGTATGGACATCTTGAACATCGCAACGAGTCAAATTCATCATTATGTTGTGTTTTCACGTGAGCTTCTAGACTAAATCTCCGATTTGATTTATACGAACATATTGAACAGTGAAACCATTCGATTTCCTCAGACTTGTTATGTATCAATTGATGTTTTTTTAGGTTCCATTTTTGAGGCGTTTTGTAGGAACATTTTGAACACTCAAACCACTCAATTTGATCAGGAGGCTTATGAATTATGAAGTGCGTTCGTAAACTACTTTTGTAGTTTGATTTAAAGGGACACTCTGGACATTTATGAAAACTTTCCGTGCATGCGCCTTGTTGCCTGTCCTGATGCTTCTGGAAAAGATTCTTTCGAAGGGTTATATGTGGACACCTTGAACATCCCAATGAGTCAAATTCACCCTGATCAGCAGTTATATGTTGAGAATTTTCGTGGGCTTCCAGACGAAATTGCCTACTTGTCTCAGAGGGATATCCTAAACAGTGAAACAACTCAGTTTCCTCAGACTTTTTAGGCGCCAATTGATGTTTTATTAGATTCCGTTCTTGAGGCGTTTTGTAAGAACAATCAATTCTCTCAATCGGTTGGTAAGGACACTCAAGTACTTTCACTCGATCTGTAGCTTTACCAGTAAGTTCGTCCCTTATTAACCTGAAAACAGAAATTAATTAAAAATATATAAGTATATTGCAAGCGCATATCATTAATAACTTAACCCGACAGTCAACAATTATTGATCACATGAAATACAAATAAAACACTTTAAATATAACTCAAGTGGGTCAAAATCTCTTAGATGCAGATATGTTTTTCGTTGGTTCAGTTGACAGAAATCTGTCAAACAATACTTTAAATTGCTACTATCACTTTAGCGTTAGGAGATGCAAGGTAAGATGACAACCATTCCAAAAGCTCGCCCTGAATTCCCAGACCTTGCAACTTATCAATTAAGATCTTATAGTTTACCCGGTAGAAAGGTATTTGTAAAATCTGTATAAGGATCTCAATGCAAATCCGTAAATGTTAAAAAATTCAGTTCAGTGGAGCTGTGAGAAAGAAATCAAAATTGTTGGTCAATAAAACAACCCGGCAAACTAGCTGTCATATAATCACATACAAGGTTCTCGAACACTTTTGGAATACGACTAAGCACGCTGATGGGTCGATAATTGCTAACCTGAGAGTGATCCCCAGATTTCAATATAGAAGTGATAAAGCTTACCTTCCAAAAGGCTGGGAATGTCCCACTCATTAATGAAAGACTAAAAATGTGAAAAAGAGTCTAGAAAACAGAAAGCTACAACGTTTAACTAGGAATGGGAGAAGGCCAGGGCCCTTGTTCATATTTGGTTTGGATAACTTTTCATAGATAGATGAGATAGGTATGCAAAATCGTGACAGGTTGATGTCTCCAGAAGGCAACTCAGTATCATGCAAGACAATCCTCAACATTAGATGTCTTGGAAAAATATTCAGCAAATAAATTTACAATTCCTATGCCAGAAACACTAGTAATGTTATTATAGTGCACAACAGAAGGCAAACCACAACTGATCTTTGTACTGTTAACAAATTTCCAGAAACTTTTTACATTATCCCTAAGGGATGATTCCCTTAGAGCAACATAATCTTGATAAGATTGGTATTTTAAGTGCTTACAGCGAGCACGCAATGCAGAAAACTCAGTATAGTCACCAAGCAATTGAGTTCTACGGTATTTTGTAGGCGCTCTCTTTTTATCAATTATCATTTGCTTCAATCCTCGAGAAAACCAGATGGGAAACTTCCTTGCTGAATATTTTTTCAAAGGAACAAACATATCCATAATTGTCAGGTAAACAATGTCATAAAAAATATTGACCATATCATCAAGAGTCGTCCCTATAAACAATTCATCCCAATCAAACTGTGACACAAAGCTTAACACCTCGTGCACATCCCTTGAGAGAAAATCTCAATAGAAACCGTACATGGTGCACACATGCATAATATGTGAAAAAGTGGACCATCTAAATACGGATTCATCTTTTCATCGGTAAGTATGGATATGTTATTGTTATGTGTGACCTGAGATAGCCAGTGGCGTACAAACTCTGCAAAATTGGCATTCAAATATAAGCCGGGATTACCCAACTTCCTAGTTTTTAATTCCTAGCTGCTATTTATTAGTGCTTAGAACGTAATTCGTAAAATTCAACTATTTCTTAAACAGATTTTACCCAATTTCATAGTTTTCTTTTTAAACTGCAAGGTTTTTGTTTGCTTTTTGTTTTTGGCCCAAGAACCCAAATTCTTGTCTTGCTGTAGTGTAAAGACTTATTTTTTGTTATTCCAAAGATGTGTGCTTTTAAATTAAATTAATTCGAAAATTTGCTGATGAAGGAGTGTAAACATCTATTTTCCCTAATCCTTACAATTTAATTTTTAACAGTTGGAAACTTTTCAAGGTTGTTCTTAAAAATTATATAAATAAATTTATTTATTTAAACCACTTTTCCTCATCAATTAAGAATACACTATGAAGTATTAGAAAATAAGTTGGGTAAATCCAGCCATAATATTGATATTTATTTATTAAGCGACTATTTTATTGTTACCTACTTTCATCAATAATTTATGATTTTTTTAAATATTTAAATCTAAAAGCGTGGAAGAACCCTTTTATAATTGATCAACTCCTCAAAACTAATCATCTATGGACTTAAAGCTGTTTTAACAAACAAATTAAAATCACAAAATTATATTTTATGTTGTTCTTTTCACCCGTTCCTTACCTACCGACTACCCACTGGCCAGTCTGGGAACAAAAGATTAGAAACGGCAAACGCTTGACATTGTTGCCACTCAGGGCCGGAATATACCTTTCTCTCTCCCACTCATTAGTAATTTTCCGTTCAAAAATATTGCAAACAATAACATATCGCCGTTCCAGGGGTTTTATGAATGAACCATTGGGTCTCTTGTTTTTCTAGGTCTGTGGCTGTCCCAATGATACAATAAATAAAATGACGATAAAGAGGCAAACGCTCTAGAACACTGACGACAGAACGAATTGATTGGAATTTGATTGACCAAAGGAAATATAGCTTCAGGTCTCGATCCAAACCATGGATCATTCATTAGAGGAGGAACATCTGTACAATAACTCTTCATCAAAAGACTGGATATTTTCACACATTCCAAAAGACGGGGTATTTTCATTCATCAACAAAACATGTAAATGTAAATGTTTATGTCAATGAGAGCAATATCAAAAATATATATAGTGAAACCCTTTTGTTGACACTTGTAACTTTAGCAGGGGTGGACAGGACACTGAGAAGATAGCCAGTTGCCATACAGACTCTTAACACATTTTTATATAAAAGGCAAAGAAATCTCTTAATTTTAAGTGCTAATAATATAGTACACATTTTCAATTGCCAGTCTAGCATGACAGAAATCGATGACTAATGTCTTGTGACTACATGAAGTTCAAAAAATTTAATATTAGGCCTGGTACAAAAAGACCAATTTTATTGCACTTGCTTTAAAATCACGATTGAACTTTTTAATAACATTCGAATTGAAGCTACAAAATACCGTGTATTGTATTTAAAATAATAAAGCTTGTTTAACAACAAACTTATCAATTTGTACAAATATAAATATTGAAAAGAATTTTCCAACACATTATGCTTTGCTAAACACATTGCACTACAGATTTAGAAATTAAGCCAGTACGTAAGGGTTGGAAAAAATGCAAATTATTTAATTATGAGGTAAAGGACGAAGCAAACAAGATCCACAAAAGAAGTCTGAAGTGGAATTTTTGAACAATATTTTACAAACTTGTATAAAGTCAATGGAGGAATCTTACAGTTAAACAATCACAAGAGTATTGTGGATTTTTCTACATCGACATTTAATCTTAAAAAATATCAGAACCTATATGCATATTTGAAAGAAAATATCCAACCACTTGATTTGCGTACTGATGCTTTACTGACATAATGGATCAGGATAGGTTGACAAAATAACCCATTTTATTAAGGTACAGTAAATATAATATGATAAAACTGAAATGATTTAAGTTTTGTTTCGAAATATTTGATATCTTGGGATGTTTTTCGCTGCAAAGAGATTCGGACTAAAATAGATAAAATTAGTATTTTGATTTGAAAAGGTGTCTTTATCACAATTTTGTCGCTGAAAAACCATGATGTTGGTTTCGTCCAGGTAGGTTTAGGTAAGAGTGTTTCCAAATAGGCCGTTGCTATGATATTGTTATAGAACACAAACCACTACTGATTGCATAACGCAGGCTTTGTTCATTGCGTAACAGGCCGATGCGACGTAATTAATTAAACGCGATCTTGTAAGTTCGGAAAGTCATCTTGGATTAAGTCCGATGTATACACAATATAGCTAGGCTGAATACCTATCATCACAGTGGAGATGGCAAGAAATATAAAACACCCTTTAGAAGTACAGGCGTGAATATATTATATCACCCAATACCAAGTGGCTTTCAAAAGTTGCGCAATACAAATTCAAATCAAATAAGTAACAAGACCTTAAGTAGTCTTTCTCAAAGGCCATAAGAGCCTTACTAGTCAGTAGTCTATTATATCAATACAATAAAATATATACAATCCCTATCCTATTTTCAAATTATATGTAGCTTCTAATACCTTTGTATTTCTTATGTGCATTCTATTACGATATTATTTATTCATATTTTTTCTGTAAAAATTGATAATGTCTCATTGTATGAGTACTTAAAAGTGAAAAATTAGTTTTTGAGTAGATTAGCAAATCTGGACTTGCCGAGCATAAAATAGCTCATAATGTTTTAAGATTTTAAATTGCGTTCGACAATTTGGACATAATAAATTCTGAAAGAGGAGTAAGTCAATAATTGAAAAATGTAGTATACAGGAGTTAACAGAATCTTTGGGAAGTGGAAAAAATGGGGAATTTTTTCCAAGCTTGGCAGTTATATGACAAATATATGGACCCTTTTGAGCATTCTGATGTATATGATGTCTTCCTCTAGTTCAGTTAGATATATTATATTTCATACCGCATGATTAACAATTGGCAAAATTTGTTATAGTAACAAATACCATATGCTCATAATACAAACAATTTCTTAAATGAATATCGCAATGTTAAATTTCTTACTTGGATTCTGGCATGGCCTCTAAATCTTCGCTTTTAATATTAACTTCCTCATGAATTGCAAAGTCCGATTGAATCAGATAGTCAACATCAAGTTTTTTCTCAGTGGACTCTCTACAAAATAAAATAAATTACATACCAATATTACAAAGAAATATGATTTGTGAAACAATTCCGCAGTATTGGTATTATTAAAATATAGCAATTTATACATAAAAAAGTCTCGACCTCGCAAAAGGTTCATGCAGTTTTAATTTTTTAATATGTTGTAGGGATCTATGCCAATAGTAAGAAATCGAATTTGCAGCTTCGAAAGATCTGTGCGCGTTGCGCAATTCCCAAAAAGCAACAAAATGTTTGCACATGTGTAGCTTCTTGATCAATATCTCGTAAAGTATGAGTTCAAACTTAGCTCCGTATATACACAGCTCTCTGAGAAAATGTCCTTTAAAAAATTTAAATTTTTAGAAGCAAAATTAAAAATGTTCGTTTTCGTCTGTATCTTCCGAAAAATCCGAAAAAGTAGTTGAGAAAAGTCATGCAATTAATTTGTAGTAAATTGTTTTAGCTTGAATTTGAGTACAGAAAGACGCCCGTAGGCCTAATACTTCCATCAAAAATGACATTGTAACAGTCCGATTTTGACAATGTGAAATATTTTTAAAATTTCATTTATATGCCACATTTAGGGAAAAAGGGGATTATTAATTCTAAATTTATTGAGTCGATTTGCTGTTAATACGCTTGAAATTGCCGAATTTCTTAATGTAAATTAACTCTATTCTAAGTATGGGTTAACGATATATTTGTATTAGCATTTATAACACGTTGTGACTGTGTTTATTTTAGTTGAGAAGCGAAGCACATTGTTATTAGAATAGCTTGGCTCGATTTATATTACATTATCGTAAAACAGCCAGCAAACCTTTCTATATTTTTAAGAATTGTGTTAATAAAGCCTACTGTAAAATCTCAGTAGATTTGTCGATCCATATTTTACTGACGGTGTGAATATTTCATAACCTTTTGGGAACCCCTTGGTTGTCGGATTCCAATCACCGGCCGATCGGCCGATCATTTCTGAGATCGATATGGAAAAACTTCACAAATGAATACGCAAAGCCTACCTTGGAGGAACAATAGCAATATCAAATTGTTATGTATTTTTAAAAATAAAACAGACAAACTAGTAAAACAAAGTCTAAAACTTAACATGAGCGAAAGCTCATTTAGTTGTTGACTAAAAAGAAGTCAGCAATCTTACGGCACAAGTAACCAAAGTCGATACAATAAAAACAACCAATAACAATAAAAGAACAAATAACAAGTCACCAAACAACTATAAAATAAAGAAGCAATAAATGTAATCACAAAATTACCTGATGCATGATTAAAACGTTATCTTAAAGATTATCACAGTAATACTCAGTCAGAGTGTAGAAAGCTTTACCAACTAACAACGTCTTTACCCTTTTACGGAATAATTTCAGTGATTGTTCTTGTTTCATAGCTACTAATCTTTTTGCTTTCATAAATTATTGATTTCTTAGTTAACATTGATGTAGGTATAGGTAAAGGTATATCCATACTACGTCGTGTAGCATAACAATTATCAGGATCTATAAACTTCTCCCTATTTTTAAATATTAAAATAAGCGTCTCAAATATGAAAATCGATACCAAAGTCAAAATTCTCCCCGAGATGAAAAATGGTCGACAAGATTCTCGGTGCCCTATGTGATAAAGAGAGCGGATAGCCCTTTTTTACAATACAAATACAATATTAAAAAGTCCCTGACTACACATTCCCCAAAAAGCAATGCCATATCGAAGGCGCGATTCAACAAGGGCGTAGTATACGCTGATCCTAATTTTAGGCCAATTTCTCTTTTATCTACATTGTCAAAAATAATTAAAAGGTTGGTCAAATGTCGTATTATGACGTTCCTGAGGTCTAATAGCATACTGAGCAAATCTCAGTTTGGCTTTCAGGAGAATATGGGTACCATTGATGCCATGCATGATTTTCTCCACAGACTCTATGGTCAGATTAATGGGGGTGGGGCTTCCGCGGCGTTTTCTTGTGACTTATCTAAAGCATTCGATTGCGTGAGTCATAGTATTCTGCTTCGGAAGCTTTACTTCTATGGTTTTAGAGGTGTCGCCTTGTCGTGGTTTTCTGCTTACCTGAAGGGACGTTGCCAGAGAGTGTTTGTTGGTTCTAGCTGTTCCAAGTATGAATCAGTTGCATGTGGAATACCCCAAGGCTCCGTCCTGGGACCATTACTATTTCTCCTGTACATCAATGACCTCACCAATCTTGATATTAAGGGAAGATTTACTCTTTTCGCCGAAGACACCACTCTTCTCTGGCACTGTCTGGACAGCGACACTCTTCTTACAATTTTATCGGGAGACCTTCAGAAGCTGAAGGATTGGTTTGATGGGACTAACCCAACCTCTTGTCAATCAATCTCCAAAAAACTAAGCTGGTTTGCTTTGAGTGTAGCGTGGAGGATGTACTTGTAACTGGTGGCACCTCAGTTCAGAATTATTCTGTCAGCAGGTTCCTTGGCCTAACAATCGACAAAGAACTAAAGTATGAAGATCATATTACTAATCTTGCGAACAAGGTCTCTTCTGGTTGTTTTGCTGTCAGAGTGACTGTTCAGGAACTTGGTACGGGGGTTGGCAGAACTGTCTACTTTGCTCTGATAGAGTCTCGCCTTCGCTATGCTATCTGTTTTTGGGGTAACTCCAGTAATTACCTCGTCCAGACATTGTTTGTGCTTCAGAAACGTGCCTTGAGATGTTCATGTGGGGTTGGATCTCGTGATTCTTGTCGCATCCTATTTCCTAGAGAAAAGGTCCTTACTCTAACATGTATTTATATCGAGGAAATTGCCCGTCTCATATTTAAAAATAAACATAAATTTACTTCTGAACATCCACACGGTACAGAACACGTCAAACAGGTAATTTAAATCTGCCCATCCCTACATCTGCCCTAACTAAAAAATCTGTTTTTTTTTATGAGGGCATTAAAATCTTTAATCACCTGCCTCAGACAATCAAGGGGGCATCTACCCCAAAAGAATTTAATCGTTACTTGCGAAAGTTCTTGGATGAAGGAGCTTATTATTCACTGTCTGAGCTTTATTGTAATGTATTTTGATTTTGGGACAGAGGAGTAATGATAGAAAATGTATATGCGATCTTATTTCTATTTCTGTTTTGTTTTGTTTTATTTTTATCGTTTGCTCATGTTCATGTCATCTTAATATGCTTCTGTTACTGGTTTTATCTTTATTTAATTTCGTAACTTGATTTTTAAAGATTTTAATTGATATAGTTGTAGCCTAGCTTTGTTTATAACATTTGTATGTTTAGAACAATAAAGCATATTTTGACTTTGACTTTTTTGGCTGCAACCAAGCCAAGCTCTCTCGAGACAGTTCTAATTGCATAACATCCTGAAGCTATTTATTTGCTCAGTGTGGTTATGTGCGGTCCAAACCTGAGATCTCTGTCAACATCAAGACCCAAAAATTTAGCATGGGACAGGTTCAACAAGGAACAATCCCCAATGCTTAGACCACTCATATCACATTTAAAACCAAGAATATTTGTTTTTTTAACATTTAGGGCAAGCCAATTAGAGTCGAACCAACCCTTGACTTGAAGAAGATCAAACGACACCATTGATTTTTGGATAATAAAGCACTTTCATCATCATCATCATTATCCATTTCATATAATGATTGGGCGTTATCACTATGCCAAAAGATAGTAGTATCGTCTGCGAATAGGGTAAATTTACCCTTTATGTCCACATTTATTAAGTCGTTAATATACGTGAGAAACAGAACCGGTCCTCCTCTTAATATACTCCCTTGGGTCATTACAAGGATTTATTTTTTCAGTTATTTTTTGGGCGATCGTACAATAATATTCATTGATTTCATTAGGATCTTGCTGAAAGTCAAAAGGATGTCCCTCAATTCCTTGATATAAACTGTTTACAATACGCCAACTTTCCTTTTGTCTATTGTTTGACCGATCAAGTCTATCAGAGTAGTAGAATTGCTTGGCAAGTTTAATCAATTTCCGGTAAGTGCTTCTATATTTATTAAAGTAAGCGTTGAACAGTTCATTACATGAAAATTTTCTGATATAATGAAGTGATCGCAAGTTATTGGCTGATATTTTTAATCCCTTAGTAAACCATGGCTTTCTATGCTTATGCTTAATGCGTCGAAGGTGAAAAGATATATTAAACTCTGTAATGATCACACTATGAAAGGTTTGTAGTCGATCTCCTGCTTCAAAAATAGAATTCCAATCAACCCCACAACACAGTTCGTAAAACTTACGATAATAAGTAGTGCTAAAAATTCTACCTAATCTATGTCTATGTTGTTTTGAATTTAGTCCGCATGAAAACTTACATAATAATAATTATTTTTATTATTATTATACTGTTCTGACAGTAGGCGGGCCAGTCTGTTTTTAAAACTGTTCACAGAAGGTGCTGCAACCACCCACTCAGGCAGAAGATTCCATTGGTTCACTATACGGTTAGTAAAGAAACACTTTCTAGAGAGTCTGTGGTAGGGCTGCACTTCGAGTTTAAGTGGGTGTCCACGCAGGTATTGCTTCATGATCCGAAAGGCCCGCGTTTATAACAGAACAAGAAACGTCATCAGAATTAAAGTTATAGCAAATATAGTTAATCTTTGTCGAAGAGTATTGCGAAAATCGAGTGGGGTAATCAACATGCATGACCAGTCTATATGATCCTAGCAGATTACGTAATTGTAAAGTGAATACTGAATCATTATCATCAAAGTTAATATTTAAATCGCCTGCCAGTATAATATTTGAGTGGTGCGGCAATTCAGATAGAAGCTGATCAAGGATATACAAAAAACTATAAACATCAGAAGATGGCGAGCGATAGATACATACAATATAAAGTTTGCGCGGTTTAGAAAATACAAGAGAAAATTCAAAACTCTGCTCAATGCATAATTTATCATATTTAGCAACAGGCACAAAGTAATTATTCTTTAAAACATCCTCTCTTATACAAATAAGTTCTCCCCCATGCAGCGACTTAGTTCTACAGTAAACAGAAACAATCACATAGTTAGACAAACAAATACATTCCTCTTCCCTTAGCCAATGTTCAGTAATTAGAATTATATCAGGAAAATTTTGACTCTCCAAGAAAATAAGAAATTCAACACATTTATTTCTCATTGATTGGATATTCAAGGCTGGGATACAGGGATGATGTTGGACAAGCATTTGTTGATCTGGGTAGATTAACCTTGCCTTGTAGATATATTTATGAGTGTCTTTTGTTTTGTTACAAAAATCAACACCGATACCACAGCACATATAACAATGTGCCGTGCCGATACACCCTAAATCATTTTTCCCACCAATATCCAACAAGGCGGGGTGGTGACATTAGGCCAGTATATCTGCGTCTGGAGAGGACACGATTCTCTGTCAATTAGTATGTGCCATCTCTGTATAACAGACTGCTAGTACAGTATAAGAATATGCCCGAGAATAGATTTAAAATCTCAATTAAAAAATTATTGATTGAAAGAGCCTTCTATAGCATCGACGAATTTCTGCAGTGCAGGTTCGTATAGAATGTAAAGCATAAGATTTTTTAAATAAAATAAATAAATAAATAATGTGTTATGTAAAATGTTACCTATGTAATGATTTTATCTTGTTAGTTCTAGCAATCTGTAAGGTTTATATGTGTAAAGTTTTTAATCTGTTTTAAGGTAATAGTTAGAAATAAGTCTTTTATATGACATTGTATAACGTGAGTAAAATTCTTTCGTGATTTATTGGCTTGAAATATATTTGAATTTGAATCACAAACATGGCCACTAACCAAAGTGTAGCCCAAAGTATTTACGCAGGCTACGCCTAAGTCTATCAAAACTAACCTAAATCTTACAAAAAAAGGTACTGCCTGCAATAAAAACGATAAGGCCACACATTTAAATTGAATTATGATGGTACATTGTTGTGAAAGAATTGAGCCAGTTAGTACTAATCATAGGGAATGATCAAATATCCAGACATTTTTCTACAAAACTAAATACTTACTCACTAATATACTGTTCATTTTCTTCTTTAATCCAAGGCCGAGCATTAAACTGAGCAAACCGCGAATTATTTTCTTTAATTGTAGGATTTGGCAACCCTTCTACAATTATTAACTCTGGTATTGCCTTACACTTATTATTTGCCAGATTGCTGGATGCTCCCATTGTAGAAAATATACAGTTCTCTTTATTTGGCTGGAGCATATTTGTAGTTTCTACAAGACTCCGGAACTTAGAAAAATGTTAAGACAAAAATCCTCTTGCATAGAATTATTTGGGCTCAGACGGCTTCTCTTTCTCCATCTATCTAAAATCTAAAATCAATTTCAAAACAACAACACTCAACATAAACACCTAGCAAGGTTCATAGACATAGACAGGTTAGGTTGCCTGGTAACTTTAGACCAATTAGAGGACTGCCCGCGAATACGTCACATGTTTGCCAGATTTGAATAGAACCCATGCGGCGTATAGGAAATTGCTTAAATAATTGTTATAATATTGACTATTTTTTTAAAAACAGCTTTTGAAACATCTTATTAAAGACATTTAGACTTTAGAGAGAAATAAGAGATCTACATAGGTACAAGAAATTTTACTTTTATACTGCCTTTTTAATCAGAGTATCTATATATAGTTTTAATAATTGAATTGCATCTAGCAAGTTATTACTTTAGTAATTTTTTGTTAGTTTTTTTGCTTTGAATTATTAAAAGAGGAAAAGGAAAAGGTAGTAATTTTATCCAGTCAAAAAAAGCAGGAAATTAAATACATTTGTTTATTTATTTATTCATTTATTCAAGAAGGCAATCCTAGTACAAAATGTAGTTGCATCAATTAATGTAATCCTATTTCTACACAAAAAATTAGGTAGTTTTAATTTACCACGTTCTCAAATGCTACAATATCAATGTTACATTCGCATCACATACAAACAATGCTAAAAAGATGATCACAATTTAAAATTTGACTGGCCTATCAGGAACTGAAAATGTGTTTTTTTTTAAGTCTTTTGAAACTAGTAACCGTTCCAGCATATTATATATTTTGAGGTATTTTATTAAATTCATTTAGACCCTTGTAAAACACCGACATCATGATATCTGTATCTTGTTGGAGTTATATTATACTGGTATCTGCTTCTTGTAAAGTAATTGTGGATTTCTGTTCTTAGTGTTAAAAATGCCTTAAAATAACCTGGCATTAATCCTTTTTTCAATTTATAAATAAATGTCATAGTAATAAAATAAGGGCGTTGTTTTACAGTTTCATTGATGTAGCTTCAACAATACCATAATTGGAGTATACCTATTATCTCTTAAAACCAATCTCATTACCCGGTTTAACAACACTTCCAAAGATCCTATAATATATTTTGGACATCAAATACAAAATGCTGGCACAATACTCAAAATGTGGTTGCACTATCGCTTTAAATAATGTAATGCGAGCATAGAGAATTACATTTTTGGCAACTTTTGTAAAAAACAATAGGTAGGTAACTTTTTCTGATCTTTTTCTTAAGAAACTCCATTATGTTCCTTTACAGAAAGGGCATTGCTAATAATTTGAAAGCCGAGATATTTTTCAATATTTACCCATTTTATAGGATCCTTATGTATACGTAATTCATAATTTTTCAGATTGATTTTTCAAGTTTATTATTTGTACTTACTTATTAACATTACTTTTGTTTTTTCAATATTTAATTTTAGTTTATTAATTTTTGTAAATAATTCATAGTTACAATAAATAAGACATGTAAAAATTACTTGAAAAATATTAAGTATTGTTATTCAATGTAGTTAATTTGCATAATTATTAACACTTCAGTTTTAGAATCTAACATAGAATAAATCAGAATCATTAGCCTACATAATTAATACATAATTTTTAGCTTTGGCTAATTTCACTCTCCACTATCACAAATAGTACTTGTTCTAAAATTAACAGTTATAAAAGGTACCTATATAATTAACTAATATCTAATCGATGCTATTAAGCAACATTTAACACTAAAAACAGTACTAAAAACACAAATTTGACCCAAAATATTATTTTAAACGTTTAATGTCCACATAGCACAATGGCGATCTGTAACAACGTTCAGATTCTGGCAAACATGTGACGTTTCTCCCGTCCCTAGCGTTTCTCCCATATATATATATTTCTTTTTAAGTATATGGTTTCTCCCTTCTCGTAGTTACCCATATACTTAAAAAGAAAATGTAGTTACCAGACAACCTAACCTCTTGAACCTTGGACCAGTGTTACCGCAGACGATTTTACCAATGTACTTACAAATATCCCGAAAATGTACTAAATTGTACTAAACAGTTTTTTTTAACAAGGGTCTAGCCATAGGGGTTAAATTTTTGATGCGATACCGTGCATGCGCAATGGCAAAACAAGAATAATAGGCATTATTATGGCTTTGCATAGCCCTTCGCTCGCTACCGGGGCGCAATCAACAAGAACTAACCAAAATTAATAAAAACAAACATAATTAAAAACAAAAGTAAACAAAACATCTGTCGCGACCGACGGGAATCGAACCGCAGCGCAGAAATGAAGGCAAACACTCTGCCTACTACACCACCGAGGCGTTGAAAGAGTTTCGCTAGAATGTAAAGACATGGATAATTCTGATATTTCGGTCATATTACGCATGCACGGCATCGCATCGAAAATTTGACCCCTTATAGCCCTTTTGTTCTTTTATCGCCAATTAAAAGTTGTAAGCTCGCTTTCGTTGGCAAAGTGTATTTTGTAGGTTAATTAGTTGTATAGAAATGACACTTACAGGTCCTTTAGAATTACGAATGCATATATTTTTAAAACCAAAAACAAGAAAAAATCTATTGTTAAACAAAATAAAATTCTTAACTTAAAATAAACATCTTAAACACGAGAGGCAAGATAAATAAACGCCAACTGCTCACTAACAGCAACAGCTAAGCTAACTGAAAATAAAATACGTTTAAAGCAGACGCTCGGGGTTTTCTGAAAAGCGTCTAGCGATAGGGGCCAAATTTTCGATCCGATACCGTGCATGCGTAATATGGCCGAAATATCGGAACTATCCATGTCTTTAGTCTTTCTAGCGAAACTCTTTCAGTAGTGTAATGGGCAGAGTGTTTGTCTGTCATTTCTGCGCTGCGGGTTCGATTCCCGTCAGTCGGGAGAGATGTTTTGTTTACCTTTTATAAGGTTATGTTCGTTTTTCAATAATTTACTTTTTTTCTTAATTTTGGGTTAGTTTTGGGTTAGTTAGCGAGTGGAGGGTCATGCAAAGCCATAATAATACCTATTATTCTTGTTTCACCATTGCGCATGTACGGTATCGCATCGAAAATTTGCCTCCATTGCTAGACGCTTGTGATTTCTGCGGCCGGCAGGGAATTACCAGCGATTCGTGTGACGGAGGCAGAAGAGTTTAAAGTTAAAGGTTCCTGTAAAGATTCCTATTGCTTCTTCATTCAAACAAGGCCAGCGTAATTTTCAGCGGTTATCTATACTAGATGGTCCTGCTGCATGAAAGAAATTAAATTTTTGAGCGCTCGCGTGAAATGTACTAAATTTGACCCATATCCCTATAAAATGTACTATTGTACATACACGTTAAAAATGTACTAAATTTAGTACAATTGTACTAAAACGGTAACGCTGCCTTGGACACATATTTATGACAATCAACAATCAACATCAAAAAAACTATTTAGGGATGCGTCATACGAAGCGATATTCCAGAGTATCGATATTTTTACGTCCGATACTCAATCATTCCATTGTCTTTAAACAATGACGATACATTCCAAGTATCGATAGCTTACGATCCGGGAAGATTCTAAAGGCATTTGTAATTTTTAGTGGTGGCTGATAACTAGCATCTCGCCGCTGTTGGGAGCCTGATCTGTTTACACAATTTTTCACTTCACGCGTTTGTATAAAACTTTTCGAGGAAAGCAGGAATGTGAGAGTTTGGTTCAGGTGGCGAAGCTCGCGTCTCTAGACCGCAAAGTAATTGGTTCAACGCCAGGTCTCTGCGTTATATTTTTATTCGATTAGTTAGTTCTTTGGCATGCATTGGATGAGTTAGGATTAGTTTATGTTGGTTGTACCCCGCAGCGATCGGAGGGCATTGTATGTAGTGAAAATTCCCCCTATAACCTCTTACTATGGTGAAAATGTAAAATTCAAATGTAAACTACATTGACGAGCGGAGTTCGGGATCCGGTTCCCCACAACGGCGAGACGCTAGTTAGTTAGTTATATCAACCGACGGTTACTTTTCTTAAGTGACCCTGATATGAACCCCCTTGCACGGGGATTGGATGACACTGCTACGAGGCAATTTGCCAGCACACCCTTCGTCCGGCGCTTAGATAGAGGCAGAGCTACCCTTCTGCTTGTGTTACACGTTATTCCAATTTGAAGGGCTTTGTATTCGGTGGGAACCTCCAGAAAGACAGGCCTGTGCACCTGGGGATTCCCGACTTTTGCGTAATATAAGCTAATGAATTGCACGACTGACTGAGATCATATGCAAGGAGGCTTCGCACACTGTAGGTCTAACCACCTTCTGTCAGAGACTTCAAATCCCCGCAGGATATACCCCCGACCGCCCACAGAGCCCACGCTACCGGCCACGGTAATAACCCTAGAGTCCTAGTTGGAATCACCCTCCACTACGCGACCCACCCCTTACACTGACGCTAGTTGGCGGATAGCGTCATCTACTACCTACTATAGATCAGTAGGTCTTCGCTCAAAAGTAATAGCGAATACCATTTTTGTTAAAAAAAAGTGTGGCACTAGTGCGAAACTCGCCCAGTGCACAAAAAAGGTTGCACCAGTTCAATACCACGATTTGACCTTGAGTTCAAGTTCAAGGGAATTTAAAACAAAAAGATCTTTTTTCGCCATTTTCAAAAACCATCTGTTATCCTTTGTCGGATTTCGTTCTTTTTTCTTTTGAATGAAGAGTGAAGGCTGTGTGCATGTACGAAATGTACTAAATGAAAAACTTTTGTATTCCATGCAAAAAT
>MU182284.1:522547-538875 GCA_016904865.1 Pissodes strobi | reverse complement strand
TTGGATTAAAATTTTTGCATGGAATACAAAAGTTTTTCATTTAGTACTTTTTCTTTTGACAACAACATCGGTGCCATACGACCTCCAAGGTCTCGTGCAGAACTGATTGCACTCGGAGCGAGAAATGTCGCACCAATATCCCAATGGTATACAAATACTTGCCCTGCACTGGCCAATGGTATACACATTTTGCAGTTGTGCCGCTCTAGTTTTACCAATGGTATTCGCTATAATTTATAAGGTAGCCTCCCAAGGATAATAAACTAGAGGATGGCTACATCAACCGGATTTTTTACTGACAGCTGCCCTGTCTGACGTCGCCACGCGACGAAGTTGGCGCGAAAGCCGTTAACCAGGACGCGCACCGAATCGGCTCGGAACGGTAAGATCAGACCGGCATCGTATGCCGCGCACTGACTCGGCAATATCGGCAGATTTAGTTCGCCTTCAGCAGCTATTTCGTATAAAACCTTAAGCAGTTTTAAATATTATTTCAAAAAAATGAGTTCCAGTTCATCAGAATCGATGAAGACATTATGTTTGCCTTAGCATGCTAAGAAATTGCATCTCTACTACTAAATATACTCAACGACTATCGGAACAATCGGCAGTTTTTGCCCGTTCTGTCATTCTTTGCCGTTGCCGAGCCGAGTCGGCCGGTCTGAGCCGACCAGTCCGATCGAGTGCGCGGCAACGCATTTAATTAAATGCATGGCAAAATCTGCCGATCGTACCGTTCCGAGCCGGCCGATCCGAGTCGATTCAGTGCGCGTCCTGCTTAAGATCCAGTTCCCACTTGTCAGGTGTAGGATCCCGTTTTTAATCGCCGCCTCTATTCATACTAGTCGGATGTCGGACCCGATCGAAGCTTGAGCCAATTTCGGTACTCTTCATGAGGTGACAGTGCGCGATGGATGTCAACGAAGTTTTTGTTGTGATGTGCCATTTTAGAAGAAAACAAAGGACACAAGCCAATAAAAGAAAATTTGCAAAAGCTCTTCCATTATGGAAAATAAAATTGAATTAAGAAAGCCTTAGTTTTATAATGTGTGTGTATTAACTACTAAGTGTTACATTCATAATAATCATAATGCTGATAACATGGGCACGGCACATATAACAACCAGCAATATCACATCTTCTTTTTTCGCATCTGCGCAAGTCCGCGCGCAAGATATTCCTTGGTAGGAAATCCGTCAAACTGCCGCCAGCGGCGTCGTGTTTCTACGACTGGTTTATTTTATTGCTATTGAAGTTAAATCGAAACCATTGCCGTGTATTTGTCAAATAATTGACATTGTGAGAGACGAACGTTGTTTATGACATTGTGTAATGCAAAAAGCCATGGTGTTTAAGCAATAAGAACTTGTACAAACTAGAGATATTATTCCAAGAAGAATTTCTTTAGATTTCCTGCTCATACAACACGGTATACATATATTTCATAACCCATTGATATTTGAAATTTCATATTACGGCTCTGTTAAAGGAAAATCATACTTATATATTTCAAATCCAGCCCTGACTTTTCCTACCCAACCGACATTAGCGAGGTCAAATTTAATTTTTCGTCTGACAGGTCGAGTAATATTGCTGGTTGTTATATGTGCCGTGACATGGGTGCTAATGAATGAAAATTCCTTAATATATGATTCGATGCTCACTTTTCCATAGTGTAGGGCATTTACGATAATTGGAGCGGTATCTACCGGTATGTATCTGAGCGTTCGTTAATTTGTGTTCCATTAACCAACCGCGTTTTGTAATTCAATTGAATCTACCGATACATGCACCGCGATCCAACTTTATGGATCTGCTATTTGTGTCGGTACATGTCGGTTTGTTTACAAATTATATTGACATAACCTACAAATTCAGCCTGCGAGCCTATTTTTACTTATATATTTTAGAAATTCCGAAAATATTTATTTTTATTGTTTTTTTTTTTAATTTTAACTATTACGTTCATTTTTAGAGAAAAATAATTAAAATACCTTCAACACCATATAGCGAAAAGGAACATTTCAAAATATATTTCAATAAACACACATTAATTTTATTCTTCTTTTATGTTTTCTGCATTGAAACTATTTTATTATGCCTTCACTTTCCGAATCACTACTATCTAATATTTGAAAAATAACCAAAATTGCGATAGCTTGACGTTTATTCTTCATTATAACCATCTTTTTAATGTTATTCGCGACCCGCACCGTTTCGTTCGATAATTATCATTTACCGGAACGTTTCGACGTTAATCAGCTGATTACCGCTGTATACCTACCGGTCAATACCGCTACAATTATCGTAAATGCCCGTAGTGATTGCTGTATGACATAATATATTTATGATATTCTAACGTGATAAGCAAGGTCACCATCTAAGGAACTTAAACACTGTATAAATAAGAATTACATTCCAGTGTATGTGAGTGAACATACCTACTTTTTAAAAATATTGCTTAACCCCTAAATGGCCAAGTGATATACTATGTAATAAGGCTCTTAGTTTGACAACTTAACTACAATATTAGATAAAATATTATTATTCCTCCCAGACTTGCTGCAGTTAAAAATAACTTAAGTTGTTCCTACCTTATTTACTAAAAAAATCAATAAAAACACTATACTGAAAAATATTCTACAGAACAGGCACTGGGGTCTCTGTTTTAATCCTCAATTTATGGATTTTTCTTTAGGATCAAATGAAGAATATAATAAGTATCACGTTTCTCAATGTTCAAGGCGCCAAAACACAACTATCAATGGTGTTAAAACATCCGAAAATATTACTAAAAAAGCTAAAACCACAGCGAAAACATAGAAGATGCAATGACAGCAATGGCGGAAAGAGGCCGTTCATCGCGCAGCAACGTCACAGCGACGACGATGTTGGCGAGGGGACCGCGGGGCACGGGGCGATAGTAAGTGAACATAGGCTCTCGGTGGTCACCATGTAGCGAAAGTAGGGCGCCAATTTGTAGCGAAAGTTTAATTAATTAATTATGTATGGCGTTGGGCGCCATTTGCCATTTTGTAATGAAATACTAGTTGTTCATATCCATAAGAAATTTTTTTAGTAAATGTTCGTTTTGAGACTCTTTGTTATTTTTTCAGGGGGTAGGTCGTCTTTTTTACTAGCCGTAATTTTTTGTGGGCACCAGAGTTCCTAAAGACAATGCGAACTTAATATGAATACTTACCTAAATATAAATAAATATAAAGATGAAAATATCAGAAATTTGCCCTTACAATTCGCAATGTCTCACAGACCTCTATCCTGCGATAAATTAAAGAAGCAAACTAAAAACAAGTTATATTTTAACTATATGTACAATTAAATTACAAATATGATTGATGGAATCATTTGAAATTGAGTTATCTATATAATTAAGTTACAAATATAATTGATGAAATTATTTGAAATTAAGTTTATCTGATGAATAAATTGACTTAGTAATGAAAATTAAAATTAATGTGAAATATTAAAAAAAATAATTGTGAAAGATTAAAAAATACAGTTGGTCTTTACAATATGTTTATCTTCTGACTGACTATTACTTAGCTTCGTCCAATTATTCTGTAACCATGCGATCGTATTGGGACCTCTACTGGAACCGTTTCTGCCTGTTCCCAAGTTAGTATATGTTGGGTTTATTGAGGACTTATTTGGTTCACGAAGTATTGGTTCCCTCCGATTGGTTTGGTACAGCAACGTGTTTTCTTCAATCAGTCGTGAAGATTTATAACATGAAAGGAGAAATAAACTAGTCTTAGACCAATGTATACTGCAAATTAAATAATATTCAAGGAAATATCATGTGAACATCAGTGACAATGTTAAACATATGATGAAGCAATCTACAAATTGAAAATTCACTGGTAAAAGCAGATATAATCAGAAACTTAAATTACAATGTTAAGTTGGGCAGACAATAAGCAAAAATTATAAATAATTACTGTTACTCAAGATATCCTTTTCTTTACTTTAAAATATAAAATTCAAAGGAAAATGATGATTGAAATATAAAATTCGAAAGAAAATAATGGAATGACGTTCCAATTCAGTGACTCTCGGTAAATTTAAATAAAAGGAAACTTTAAATTTGATAATAAACAGAGAAATAGAGGTACAACCTCTAACAATGAGTCTTATGACTCAAAATAAGTAAGTACTATGACTTTACTTTACAACATAAACGAAAACTGAGCGCAATTGCGCCTCAATTCAATTAAACATAAAGATAATATGATCACTATCTCGCATCGAGATAGAAATTAAGATAAAAGATAAAACCAGATAAATTTACTTATGTGAGATTAACCTCGCATAAATGCAAAATAGTGTCGGTACATCAGGATTGAGACTAGACAGGGCCAGTGCTAATAATTATATGCTTGAGGTAACAAATAAATTGAAAATTTAATTAAATGGGCCTGAAAGGAAAAATATTAAAACCAGCAATACTATTAGGGAAAATTCGGAAAAATTCTACTGAAAATTCAATTTACTACCTTTGCAGGAATATATAGAATTTACTCCGAGAATTAACCCAAATAATACTGTTCAATTTGAATGAAAATACGTAAAAAAAGTGCGTGACCACTAAACGATAAAATAATTACGATCTCCCTAAATTTGGACTAAGCCTCTTTCAAATTACATGAATTTGATTAATGAGAGACGCAAATATTCACCAATTAATCGGTATTATTAATCACGACAATAATTAAAAAATTTGAAGATGTAAGCTAATTAAAAGTGGAATATAAAAATCCTAAATTATTGCTTTAGTTAAATAAGACTAAACGAATCATAAACAAATATTAATTATGTATTTAAAAATTAAAGAATTAGTTAAATATATTGCAAGATGAATTAAATATTTCAAGATTAAAAAACGAACCCTCACCCCTCAAAGCTCAACACAAGATAAGACATCTCGCATTCAAAATTCAAGACGTTGGACAAATTATGCTTGCCGACGTTTTATTGGTAATTTATAACATGTGATTAACTCTATCAACCACGTAGCGTCAAGTAATAGAAATACCCAATATTAAATATAGTAATCTACAGCAAAATAAATCCACGAATTGTAGGTACAAAATAGCGTACTAGTGCTTCTAAAATCGTTATTCGCACGAAATAAACCCATTCGTGAATAGATGTCACTAGCGACTTAAATATTAAATATCGAGAATCATTTGGAATTGAACCGAAATTTTAGTGTAGCGGAATAAGCATTTATTCCGTTACAACTGTATGGTGGCAAATTATTAAATTTAGCTAGAATGATAGCGGCTTTCAGCAAGTTTCGGAACTAGAGACACGACCCAAGAAAATCGATTTCGGCAATTCGTGGAGTGAATTTATAATTTAAACGACACATTAAGATTTTAAAAATATACATTTATACTAAATCGAAAACTCCATTGCAATTTCTGAATTTAAGCCCAGCTTTCCCTAAGTAAGCTTAAAATTTGCTTGGTGCAATCGGGCCATGGTATTCCAGCTATTTAATACATAAGCGTCTAGGTGCTGCCCCGGGTATTGATTTAAAACATGACGTATCAGAATTATCCATGTCATTAGGTGTTTTCCTTTCGCCTACACCAACTGCACTTGGTGTACGTCAGTGTAGCTCGTAGCTCCACCAAATAATTGTGCAGCAGCGAAAGAAAAAGCAAAGTATTATTGCCTTTTCATGATTTTCTTACAAAATTGTCTTGGGCCTTGGGCAGCAACAGCTTAACAAAATTGTAGGTTAAGTTTTGATTTGTTTACTATTTTTCCGCCAGTTCGCCATTGTCCCACCATCCTGCACCAACTTACACCAACAAAATAATCGGTGGAGAAAGTGCTGCACTAAATGACACTTAGTGCAAGTGCACCGGAAAAAGAAAAATGGTTGGTGCAAAAGTGTACTTAGTGCAGGTGAAAGAAAACACCTTTTAAGGTCCAGTAAATTGCTCTCAACAGGTTTGGTAGTGTAGTGGCCAGGAATATGAAAGCTGGGCTTAGGTTGTAAGGCTGGCGTTTAGAACGCGGAGCAATGTGTTCGACGCCCGCCCCTTGCGAGATTTTTTTTTGGATTAGTTAGTTTTTTTGCATGCCTTGGGTTAGCTTGGGTTAGTTTTTGTTGGCTGCACCCCGCAGCGAGCGGAGGGCATTGCATGAATACAAATGCATGAAGTGAAAAAACGTAAACAGCAATAACAGCATTGACGGGCGGGGATAGAGTAACACACCTGTTGCGCCCCGCAGCGAGCGGAGGGCATTGCATGAATACAAATGCGTGAAGTGAAAAAAGTTGAAAAAACGTAATCAACATTGACGGGCGGATCTAGAGTAACACACGTGCTTATCGAGCGAATCAGGCGGCGGTATTTAACTAGGGTTCTGTGACGCGGATACTTCCCAAATACGCTGACCGATCAATGTTACCAATTCAATATCGATCGATACTGAATTGGTTCAATTAACTAACGCGCATTTTCTAACGACTCTTGATTGCTTCAATTTTTTTAAAGTATTGAATGGAGTTTATTTGTATAATTAACTATTTTTATAGCTGATATTTTGGGAGCGGGGTAGAAATGCTCGAGGGGAGAGATAGAGAGCGAAATTCTAATAAAATGGGTAGATCTGCCCCGAACGGGGTAGCAGTGGCAACCTTACTTCGTGTCTGATTTATATTTCAGGGGAATTACCGTAATAATAGAAATAGTAGAAATGGGTTAGCTAACCGATATTGAAGTTCGGCAAGTGCGTGTGAAATGGATACTTGAACAGATTATTAAGAGAAGAGGGAAAGAGGGGATAGATCGAGAGTTCTGAATTTATATTATCGGATGCATTTTGCCATTTTGTAGTAAAAACATTTTCAGATTGGGTACAGGCGGAAGGACAACAAACAGCCCTAATTTTTACTGTGCTATACTATTTTGTGCACACTAAACTTAATGAAGGATTGATATTTTTGCAAGGCCGTATTTAGGGGGGGTGTTTGGGGTGTTCAAACACCCCACGAAATTCTCCGAAATTTCAGATAATTTTATTATCTTAAATAGAGATAGCCAAAACGTCGACCGGTCAACAGCGTAGACCTTTTTCGTAGCCCGCTGCAGGACTAAAATCAATTGAAAATAAATGGATTGTTTTGGAACAAAAATAAACAAAATTTGCCAGAATCACGTTGCCATAAGGTGGTCTCCATGTGTGATACGTGATGGGTTCAAAATCATGACGGTCTTCTGAGATTTAAAGAAATGGTTGTGCCCATTGTAGACGCTTTGGAAGAACTTTCAGCAGCTATGGATAGCGATACTTCGTCCAAGGCAGATCAATTTTTAAAAGCTATAATTTCTCCAGACTTCAGTTTACGTTTTTGTACAGAGCTGTAGTTATCTTTAAACATACTCTTGCGATTTAGTTGAAGCAATGGATCTTATTAATACCATATCTATTCAATAATAAATGAACTGCGGCAAAACATGGATTTCTGCTTTTCTGACATATTAATGATGATGATGATGATAATGAATGAGATTTTAAATTCCATTAAAGGCGAGATGAAGGTGTCATGAATAGTCTCCACTCAAACACGTCGGCGTAACGTTGAAGCAAGTTCACCAGAAGCTTACTATTGTACAGCAGTAGCAGTCCCGTTTTTCGATGATTTTTTAAGTCAGTTAAATGCCTATATGCCTGTAGTAAGTAGTTGTAGTAAAATAATTCAATGCGAATATTCGCTTTTCCTTTAATTGATTATACCTTACCTTCAAGCAAAATCATCAAAATCGGATCAAATTGATTATACCTTACCCTCAAGCATATAATCATACCGTCCCATCAGCCTAAGCGCCTTTCTTCTTTCTAATAAAAGGCAAACATGAAGGCGTAATTTGAAACCGCATGCAAGATGCCCTAAACATCGTTAAGAATTGGAGCGAAGGGAAGGGACTCTCCCTAAATCCTAGGAAAACCATTCTTGTCCCGTTTACAAAATGAAGGAAACTAGATATGAGAGCGCCCCTACCTACACGGAACAAAGTTAACTTTTTCCACCGAGGTAAAATATTTAGGGGTCACACTGAACCGTAAACTTACCTGGAACAAGCATCTAGAAAACACCATCTCTAAAGCCACAGCGGCAATCTGGACATGCCGCAAAAATGGTAACCAAACACCAAACAATAATAAAGTCCACGGTCACCTATGCCTCACTGGTATGGTGGCGAAAATCCCAGCAAGTCACCGCTCGGACCAAACTAAATAAAGTGCAAAGACTGGTGCGCCTGGGAATAACAGGAGCAATGTCAACGTGCCCTAACGCAGCCTTAGATATACTGCTGAACATGCCTCCTCTTCATCTCAGTGTGAAGAAGGAGGCGTTTATCAGTGCTCACAGGCTATTCGAAATAGGCAAATTAAAGCCTAGAGATTTGACTGGTCACCTGCGCATCTTTGAAGAAATAAAACTGAAAAATGTCAGCAAACCAAGTGACCAAATGACGGTCATGTTGGACCTAGATGTCCCATTCGCAGTGGTTATTGATGTCAAAGCTAGTCTGGGAATATAAGCAAACCCTAAAACAACTAGCAACACACAACCAGGCAACTTTAATGTGGGTTCCTGACCATAGAGGCATAGAGGGCAACGAAAAAGCAGACTGTCTTTCGAAAGAAGGAGCTGGAACATCATATTATGGTCCAGAACCCTAGTGCGGCCTTATGAAGAGCCACATCACCGAAGAACTAGTAGTGGGAAAGATACCAACTGTCGTCCTACTGGAGAAACACTCCAGGACTAAGACAGGCGAAAAGGTTTATCACCATCTCTGCGAAAAGAGCAGAAAATCTCTTAGACACGAATAGAGCACATATTAAAACTGTTGCCGGACTGCTCACTGGACACTGCCCGCTAAAAACCACCTAAAGGCAATAGGCAAAGCAGAAGACGACCAATGCAGATTTTGCAATAAAGTAACTGAATCCGCAGAACATCTACTCTGCCAATGTCCAACCCAACTCTGCAAAAGGCTCAAGTACCTTGAAGGAGTACAGCTATCACCTCAAGAAGTGAGTCAACTACCTTCCACGAAAATAGCTTCGTTTCCAAGAAGCCTACGTCTCCTGGACACAAATTAAGTTGTAGAGTCATGCACAAAATATCTGTAAAGGTAGCAGAGTCGGGCGACTGAAACTAGACGAAACGACTCCCTAGCAATTTACAATCTACGTCAAGGAGATTAGAAATTCAAGGATTAGAAATTTATGTGGAGGGAGTAAGGCGCTACGCGTCGGCTTCATGTCAAATGTTTAGGGGAACACTGAAGAACCCTGTTGCGTTGCAGCACTCGCAATGTATGTAGCGCGAACTATATAATAATGCGACATATTTCGGAGTGCTCAATGGTGTAGCATAGGACGTTTTATAATCTTGTCTTTCTAGTATCTTTGCCAAAATAAAATGCTATAACAAAAATTGATGTGGCAGCTCGTAAAAATACTCACTAGTAGTGTCATTTTTATTTATAACATTATAAAGAATTTTCATGCAGTGGCAGCTGTATATCGCCGGCCATCGCATGGCAGATTCATGAAAATTCACTTTTTGGTGATATTTAGATATTTTATGTAAAAACACCCACCGAAAAAAATCCTGGCTACGACCCTAATTGATACTAACATTTTTTGGGGAAATTCTTGAGGAGACCTACGTAAAATCGGACTTGCCGCTGATGCAGTTCGATGGCTGAGAGGCAGAGGAGAAAAACCCTACAAAAACAGGTGGCGGCGAAGGCCGTCAAGCAAGCAATTATTAAAGGTAATTACAATGATACATACACCTAATTTACAATACACAGCTTATTTTTACATATAATGAACACGCGCCAGTAGGCAGCGATCGCCCTAAAGGCGTCTCAGCATCCCTCCGGCATGCTCACTCAAATAAAAGTGGATCGATGTGATGTCCAAGCTGTGTTTCAGCTTGTAGTTAGGCGCTATTTCAAGTAACGTAACTGATTTACTTAGGCTCTGTGCCTTTCAGATGTTTTACGGTTAGACATTACAACACGGATGACAATAGAACTGATGACTTGTTTTCCAGGGGGTGGGATAGTGAGGGGTAGTTACATGGGGAAAACAATAGGAAAAACCCCATTTCACGATTCTTTGGTCACACTACAAACACATGACATACACAACATTCATACACATATGGTAAAAGATGGGAGGCTAGTAGCAAGCTAGCTAGCTTCGGTGAGGTGAGAAATTGTAACATAGTATTAGACATAGTCCCGGCAGGCGAAGTATGGCATCTTCGCCTGCCGGAACAGGGGAGCATGGAGGCGACTTGGAAGCAGCGTTAAGACTGATATGTTTCAGTCAAAAAGGTGAGCTTTTATAGCTCGGCCAGGTCCCTTAGCAAGCCACGCCCACCACACTTTTGGTGTGGTGGAGGGGGCCTGCCTTGGGCAGCCGTGGCGGAGCTGAAATCTGCAACTTCTGCGCTCCTGATATTTGTCAGTTTATCGACAACACCGAGGGGCGCAAAAGGGGTGGATAGGGGTGGTTTTTGGGAAATGTGGGAAGACAGGAGAGTCAATTATTCCGGTGGCCGCTGCTCCAGGAAGTATATTGTGGTTCTGCGGTGTATGGGGCCATGTTTAGGCCTAATGGCCGCATCAAGTCTGCAATATGGGCAGTTCTCGGCGAGCCCCGTACTCCAGTAGTGTAGAACTTACACGCCATTCTATCGATATATTCGTCGATATAATCGATCCCAGCTCAGGCGTGCAAGTCCCGGATCCTGGTATACCGGTCTGCCGAGAATACTGCCCTAAGATGTTTGTTTTGCAGGATTTGCAGTCTCTTAAGATGCGTGTCGGCCACAGAGCATCAAACAGGTGCCCCATACGTCAGATATGGCCGAATAATTGACTTGTAGAGGATCAGTTTATTTTGAGGGCTGAGACAGGAACCATTTCTGATAAGAGGCTTCAACTTGTGCAACACTTCCCTGTTTTTAACTTGCACATGCGAGATGTGCTTACCAAAGTTGAGCCTCATATCAAAAATGATTCCAAGGTATTTTACGGACGTTTTGGGAGGGATAGGGATATTGTTGATAAGGATAGGGGCGGATTCAATGTTTGTAAATTTCCTGTGGAAAATGGCCAACTCTGTTTTACCAGCGTTGAGCCGGATTTTCCAATTTTCATAAAATTGCGCTACTCGCTCCATGTGAGCGCTGAGGTTGTTAGTCGCCTCCTGTGCGGATACGGAGTGGGAGTAGAGGGCTGTGTCGTCCGCGTAGATCGCTAGGGACGTTTCAAGGTGGGAAGGAAGATCTGCTATGTAATAATTGAATAGCTGTGGGGATAGTACCGTTCCCTGAGGTACCCCCGCCTTGATCATTCTCCGGGATGAGAATGACTCATTGATACGCACCGAGAAGGTGCGCCCGACCAGGTATGACGCCACTAATGCTGCGATATGCAGTGGAAAACTGTATTTGATGAAAAGCTTATACAGCAATCAATCATGCCATACCCGGTCAAACGCTCTCTCTATGTCCAAGAGTAATAGGGATGTGCAATGCTCTATGTTGAATCCGTCGTATATGTCCTGCACGATCTTCGCAGCGAGCATATTAGTACTATGCCCGCTACGAAAACCGAACTGCTCCTGAGGGAGTACACGACGGTTCAGGGCTATCCTGTTCATCCTGGACAATAAGAGCTTCTCAGTGAGCTTGCTCAGTGTATTTAAAAGGGATATGGGTCTGCATGAGCTGGTTTGTCTAGGGTCTTTCCCGGGCTTAGGGAACTACGTGCGCGATCTTCCAGGAACTAGGAAAATGTTGCAGACGAATTATGGCATTAACTATATGCATTAATTGTATAAGGGTTTTGGTAGGGATGTTTTTAAGGAGTAGGTTAGGGATCGTATCAGGTCCCGGAGCCTTATTCTTTGGCAGACGGCCGAGGGCACTGCGGAGTTCTGACGGGGTGACTCGGAGTTTATCCATCACAGAGGGCGGAATTGGATATTGTTTCAAAGAGGGCGTTATTACCTCTGTTACTTGAGCGTACAATGGCACGGTATCAGGTATCTCTCCATGTACACTCTCAACGAAGTCAGCGAAGGCCTCGGTCTTCCCACGGGTATCTATGATATCCTCGCCATTGTGAGAAATAGCGGGAATGTCGACCGGGCCTCCCCTAACCTGCCTTGCGAGCTTCCATAGGGAACCGTCCTCCGTGCCGAGCTGGTTCACGAACTTCATCCATTTCGCTTCTCTGTGATTGCGGATATTCACCCTTATCTGGCCGTCAGGGCGTTGAGCCTCACTCTGTCGATTGCAGCGCGATTCCTCTGCCATCTGCGACGAATTCGATTCCGGAAACTGATTAGGTTTAGGATATCGTCAGGAAGAGTTTCCACAAATGGTTTCCTTTAGACTACCGGACATAAGGCGTCTCTGACGTGCTGGATGGTGCGGGTTAAAGTGTCAACTTCTGTCTCTAGTTCCTGGATGGTTTCGATTTGTCTTGGGATGACAGTTGCCTCGTTTAGCCTCTGTCGAAACACCCGCCAATCAAGATGTTTATAGGAAATAAATTTCCCATAGGCTTCAGGCCGCCTAGTGTTAGCTAGGCTCATCTTAATTGGCAAGTGATCCGAGTTAAAGTTGCAGACAATCTTAGGCGACGCTACTCCTGCCATCCCTCGGGTCATCGCTACATCGAGGTACGAAGACGTGTTTCCACTGTGGAAGGTGGGATATCTTGTTCTATGGTATAGGATTTCAAGGTTGTTTTCTAGAAAGTTTCGAAGAACGGTGCCTTTATGTGTGGTACTAGCATCGTTAAACTCAACGTGTTTGGCGTTGAAGTCGCCGATGAGTAGTGACTTCTTGCCGGGGGCGAAGAATGCGGCGAAGTCATCTTGCGTGAGGCGCAAGGCTGGTGGAGCGTAACCGCCGCTGATGCATAGGCCACCGTCCAACTCGATGGCTACATGTTCTATGCGAGAATTAATACGATTTTTCCTTTTATATCTCAGCGACCTATGCACCAGACAGGCCACTCCCCCTCCGCGGGCACGCCTATCGAAGCGCTCGACGGTATACCCACGGACTTTGAGCAAAAAGTCATGGGGCAAAAAAGTTTCGAGCAGAAAAATAACCTGAAAGTTGAAATTATACAAAAAATGCTTGAATTCGTCGATTTTCTGTCTAATACCGTTACAATTCCATGATAAAACATTTATGACATACATTGGAAATCAAATCATCAGTTATATATTATATTTGTATATTTCAGTTGAGAAAAATTGAATTGTTCCCTGCATCACACGAGCCTTGTCGCCGTTGCATGCTTTTAGCATTGAACAAAACTCGTCCAATGCGAAGAACAATTCAGAGACATTCACAAGCGAGTTAATCTCGTTTACTACGTTATGTAGATTCGAAAATTGATCAGTTACGTTACTAGTAAGAGTGCCTACCTTGCTTTGTTGAGTTTCGGTTTCAGCATGCGGGGGGCGGCTCTTAAAGTATTTGGGAAATCGTTCTCGTAATTTCCCTGGGGGCGCTGATGGGATGGGCGCTTTTCCTGGGGCTGAGGTGGGGGTTGGGGTCTTGGTTTTATACCCCGGCCTTGGTTCAGATGACCTTGCCCCTGCCAGGCCGGCGTGGCGGGCAAGGGTGCAGGAACAAGCTTCTTTGGGGCGGGTTTACTCTTAGTCGCATTTTGGAGCTGATTTAATTTGAACACGTAAACCGGGCAATCTGGGTTTATTGCTCGGTGAGGGCCTCCACAGTTCGCACATTTGACATTCTCTGAGGTGCATGAAGTGATTTCATGCCCCTAGGCACATTTAGAGCATTTGAAATAACGCTTACAGTATGACATTGAATGTCCGTGGCCCTGACAACGGCGGCATTGCATGATCGGTTTCGTGCTGCGTCGGTTTTCCCAAGTGACCTTGATGTTCATCAAGGTCCTTATGTCGTCTTCCACTTTCCTGAGGGTAATGGATGCATGTAGAACAACTAGATAGAGAGGCACATACGTCTTCTTCATCTCAAAGACGTTTTTTGCATTATAATCATACTCCTCTAGTAGTTGCCTTTTAATTTCGGCTATGGGGATGTCCCCGTCTAGTTTTCTGGTGTTTTCTGCGTTCTCGTTGTTGCAATTGCGTTTGAAGACCTGCCAGTCTTTGTCATTTTCTAAGTAAATTATCGTACTATTTTTCGCGTACTTAATTGAGAATTTCGAGATATGCATCCTTTGCATATCCTCTTGAAGTTTACGATGGCCGTTGATTTTGCCCTGCAGGACAATAGGGGGTGGCGGACCGGGTTTAACTTTAATTGGAATTTGTGCCTTCTTCTTCAGCCTTGCACTAGTCCTGCTGGCAGTCTTTTTAGTCGCGTCCGGGTTGGACACGGCACTGCTATCGTCTTCAAGGTCGGATAGGGCCTCGTATCTATTACTAGTGCATACAGAGGGCCCTCCGAAGTCAAGGTTGACTATCTTAATGTTCTTCTTCAACCCTATTGTCTTATAGGGTGTCTTGAAAGGTTCTGTTTCATTATTTGGTATCAGGGTCGCAGAATTGTCTGCGGATTTATCGCTCACGATTGTTGCTTCGAGTGGGCTATTTGCCGGTCTCTTTCTGCATTCCTCGTTAGTAATTTCCATATCGGACAACTCCTCCTTTTTGCTCTTTTTGACATGAGTCCTGCAGTGTCAATTTTCGACTTTATATCCTTTTTTAATACAGAGGACCATGGCTTAAGCTGGTGTTGAGCTTTCAGGTGGTCAATTGCTTTATTGAGCTGCGGGATTAGAGTCGCAGTGCTTTTACCAGTTATGCTGGTAAGTTCAAGGCAGCTTTTAGCGCATTCGGTGCAGTTTTCAGTGTTTTTAGAAAGTTTAGAGTGGATGTAACGGGTTTTGTCAATTACCCTGTCATTGGGTACAGTCGAGCGGCTGTCTTCAGACTTTAAGGATGAGCAATTGTCATCTTGGTCCATTTTATGCTCTAAAAAGACCGGAGGTCCGTCCCCGGCGACTAGAAAATAGCTAATATTTAGCTCACTAGGGCCTTTACTGGTAACTATTAACGTTAGAAGCAAGCCAGGCAATAAAGCAAATCAGCAGGGAATCGTAAATCGAAAAGAATAAAAATCCGCAGTGCACTTTCCTGGGTACACAGTCCAGTCCGATCAGGTACGCGACCAAAATCGGAGTCCGGAGGCCGTCAGTACTGTCAGTAGCAGTAGTTTTGTTTTTAACTGTTTTGATGAGGGCTGAGTGAAAGCAAATTTTTTTTATCGCATTCTTTTCGAAACTTATTACCCGTGCTGCTGACTTATACTTCCTTCTTGACTTTGACTTGTACGTGTATATTTGTGTATTAATAACTAATTTCAAGTTAGATAATTATGCTGCTTTAAATTTTTCATCAATATTATACTTATTAGAAACCATCTAAACAGGGAAAGGGACACCTGCACCATTCATTCAAAGTATAATGTTATTGTGAAGCATCTAATAAGTATTCACATATATATTTTTTCCATTTATATCGACACTATCAAGGAAGCCATTTTTTTTGAAGAATAGTAGATTTGGTAGACGCTAAACGGTTTATAAAATCCTCATCTTTTCAGGCGAAAATTAACCATTGGTTTAAACACTATAGTTTAACCAACGTGTTCCAAACATGCCGGGAGCAGCAATATAATAATATTAATAATTAAAGTAAAACTTTACCATTTCCAATCACCACAGCCTTGAACTACAAAATCGCGAGCTCTGTCATTGATCGATTAGGTGTTTGCATTAAACTTTAGATAACGTTTATTAACTTAATATTGTAAAAATCTGCTATATCTATGCGGCTTATTACTATATTAACTAATTGTTTAAACAATATTATGTCATCTACTTCTGACAAATTGTTATTTTAACGTTAATAACTAAAACGTACAGATATGAGCGCTTAAATATTAATTAAGTTACATCAGAGTCACAGTGATATGTCGTAGGTTTAATTTTTATATTTAAGTACATTTTTTAAATGTATATATCAAATTTTAAATGCGCGCTATCTTCGGTAGTTTATTGTACCAGCCAAGTAAAGGTCCAACCATCAGTACAATGATCAATTGTCTAAAATACAATCTAGGGGTAGAACACTCGAATTTAAAAATAAGAAAGGTAAGGTGGGGTAAGTGGGCTCTGGATTACCCACAATGACTGACTATGTTTCTGCAGTATTCTTACGTTAAAGACCTATAT
>MU182284.1:486920-517547 GCA_016904865.1 Pissodes strobi | reverse complement strand
ATATATATATTAATTGTATATTATTACATTAAACAGACTCAAGAAAGTAGTCCATTTATCTGATACACACAACATCTTTCATAGTTTTCTTATAAAACCTTCGATATTGGCAGTTTTTGTGTCGAAAATTGCAAAAGTGTCAACCCCTGGCTGATATCATTTTCAAATTTACTCATAAAAAGATTAGCTAAAAACGGCGATATGCAGTTCCCCATTGCCGTGCCTTCAAGGTGATGGTAATAATAGTTATTTTTATATTGCAAATAATTCTGATCCATGCAAAGTTTGGTTAAAGTTAAATACTCCTGTGTGATTTTGTTATCAAAACCATTCATCTCAAGTAAATCACCAAGGTACTGCAAGATCTATGAGAATGGCACACAGGAAAGTTGGTGATACTATTACCAAGACTATACTTACAACGCATTGCGTTCCTAGGTTAATTTGTATTTAATTTGATGAGAAATAAGATTGCTACATTTTTTCAGTGTTTTTAAGTTGTGTCACCATCTTAGCTAATGGATTCTTTGATTTTGTTATAAGGGTCGGATTCGATTAAAGTATCAACTCTGTGAAAATATTCGGTCCAATATAACCTTTGTCAACATTTAGACAGAAAACATTTCTCATCTTTAATATCTTGATTATATTTTTATTTATTCTGTAGGCTTCTAATTCAGACATACTTTATTTACCGTACAGATTTTTGATTTCTAAATCCAGTCACTTTTGTCTGGCAAAAGAAAAAATGAAAAAAAGACGATTCATGATTCCACTTTTTTCGTTAATCACAAAATATTCCTATGATCTAGCGGATGATCTAGTAATAGTACTTAGTCAGAGACAAACGCATGAATTACATATCAGAAAGAACACAAATTGCACTAAACATTGACGGATGGTGCGGGGAAGAAGGTCTGTCCGACAATCCGCTGAAAACCACAATCATCCCCTTCACAAGGAGAAAAGCACTTGAAGGACTTAAATGCCTAAAGCTCAATGATATAGCTGTCCCAATTTGTAAAGGAGTCAAATACTTAGGAGTCATATTTGATCAAAAAAAGACATGGAGTCCACATCTCAAGAAAGCAATCCTAAAAGCAAAAACTGCCATGGCTAAATGCAGAAGACTCTGTGGTAGAAACTGGGGGCTAAGGACAAAAATCAACTTATAACTATACAGAGTGGTAGTAATACCCATGATGTAATATGGTTCAATTGCCTGATGGGGAAAAATGGTGACACAAACCACAGTAGCCAGGCAACTACAGGGAGTTCAAAGACTAGCATTTATGTGCATTGCAGGGGGCATGAGAACTACTCCAACACCAGCAATGGAGGTTCTGCTGTATCTACTGCCAATCAACATCTTCATAGAGGCAGAAATAAAGGCGGCCCAATACATCAAGGCCAAGGTCCCACAGAAGAATGAAAAGACCCTGAGCGGGAAAATAGAGAGGAGAATCAAGAGGTCAAGTCACTATATGACATGTTACCATACAAAATGACTCCTCAACACTATTTTAAGAGGCTCTTCTTGATGCAAATTACAGACAGGAAAGACTGGAAGGAGGGTCCCTCACTCAAATCAGACATGGTCTGGTATACTGACGGACGGCCCAATAATTAGTGAAGGCTCAGGAGCCGGCATCTATAGAGGCAAGCCAAGAGCAAAAATAGTCGTAAGTTTAGGAAAGCATGCCACAGTGTTCCAAGCAGAAGTTGCAGCCATACAATGCTGCATATCCAAGAAAGGAGCACTAAGAGTAAAAACATAGTAATTTACACGGATAGTCAAGTGGTATTAAAGGCAACCAGCTCCCACAAAGTCACTTCAAGAATGGTTAGAGACTGCATAAATGCCCTAGAAATCGTTGGACAACAAACTAGCCTTAGCCTGGGTACTAGACCATGAAGGAATGAAGAAGCGGATGCATTAGCCAGAGAAGGCTCAAGCAGACACATGATAGGCCTGGAACCCTTTTGTGGAATTGCAAGATATGTTTTAGATAAATAGTCAAGAACTGGATTAGAAGACAACCACAGCTGGTGGCACACGAACACCAGGAAAAAGGCAGGCTAAAGACATATAAACTCAGAGTAACTGCGGACCTTCTAAGCCATAATCGCAACGTGGTACCAATAATAGTAGTTTTACTTAATGCAAGTTTAACAAGCACCTGACAACACTGGAAATAACCCAGGATAGTCTCTGTCCGAAGGAGCAGAGGACCTCTGAACATGTATGGTGCAATTAGGGAAACGCTGAGCAGGCTCAGGTTTGAGAGGACCCAGTGTCATGCCTTTGTAGCCTAATTAAAAAGATATGCCTAGATAATGTGCTATTAGTACCTTCAGTTTGGAGGCGCTACAATAAATCTGATCAGGTTGCAGGGACAAAGAACAAGTGGTCAACTTCAATCATCTCATCTAATCTAATCTAAATGCCAGAGAACTCCAAAAAGTTTTTAAGGGCGTAGGTTTAAAATGAGTATCCAGTTTAACATTAGGAAATTATTGGCTGGTCAAAACTGAAACATTGGAAAAAGTGGAATTTATGAAATTGGATGTATGGACTGTAACCAAAAATATGTTGGGCAAACCAGAAGAACTGTACAAACCGGATTCAAAGAACACATAGCTCATTTAAAGTATTGTAGAATCAAAAATCAAGTGTTGCCGAGCATGCTTTTAAAAACAATCATAGAACAACGATTAAAAATTTAAAATTAATTCATAATATATCTGATAGATTATTAGATGCATATGAACGTATGGAAATTATTAAATGTAAGAATAATTTAAATATAGACAGATAGCCTATTCCATATAGTTAATTGTATTGGCTGATCTAGCGTGACTATAGTGGGATTCCAGGTTTGGTTCGTTCTAGTTCCGCTTGATTAAGCAAACAGTGAGTATAAAAGAGAGCTGGGTAAATTTTTGATTTAGTTTTAGCTAACATGGTTAGCGAAACGCGCGTCGAGTACCAAAGTTCTTGTTCAGTATTGTGGATAAAACTGAGTTGGAAATTTTCAAACTCCGGGTCACCGATCAGACGCACAGCTCTCTTCTGAATGTATCCAGCAGCTTTAGGGTGTGGTTAGATGTGGCAACCCAGATGTGTGGGCACGGTCTTATTTGCGCTTTGTAGAGGAAGAGCAGTTACTGCGTTGTATACAGTTTTTTTTGTCGCGCAATAGCGCAACAAGCTTCTACGAAGCTGATTTTACGATGTTAGCAATGTGGTCATGTCGGAACATATTGACCGAGATACCCAGTAGTTAAACAATATTTATGGAACAGTAGAAAACGGTGAACAAAAATGGAACTGTTTTGGATTTCCGGTCATTCTTATATTAAAGGTAATAAATTAGCTGAAAAAATAGATAAAGAAGCTAGAGATCTGGAAATGGCAAAATAATAAAGACATAGTAAGAATAGTCAAACAGAATATTTTTGAAGAATGGAGCAATGTATGGAAAAGAAAGGTTGAAAAAATGTAAGATTTTTGAGATAATTTGTGAATCTATTTGTGTGGATATGGAGAAGTGGGAACAATTTTACATATCTTAATGGACTGCTTTTTAAAAAGTGAATTGCAAAACACATTTTCCCTTCAATGCCAAAGACGTAAATATCCTATTCAGGATCTGTCTTAAACCTTGGAGACTTGCTGTCTAATCCAAATCGATATAGTGTTAAGAAGATAATGACATTTTTTAGTGCATGTGATTTGAAACTTTAGACTTACGATGCTTGCCTTGCGCATGAACTTTAATTTGCTTTGATGCTAGATGATATGATTTGTTGATAGGAACTGAAAAAGGTCGATTGAGTCATATCAGGCACTTATGTGCAACCCTTTGCTTTATTTTTTGGCAAGAATACTTCAAATTGGGTAGATAGATCGGAAAGCCGTCTGAGCCCAAATAAACGGAAGGAAGAAGACGAGCAAGCATGTACACTCTTAAAATATATCTATCCCTTACCTTTAGGCATAAAAAAAATCAACAAAAATAAAACCGCTGGGCACGCTATAAAGAAACAAATTGTTAAGCATGAAAGCGGGCCACTTATATCTACCTGAGATGACAAATGACAAAATTTCTCCTAGTGGTAGATAAGTCACCCTGCCACTGCCTACCGTGATGTAAGTCACAAATGGTAACCAAAACAGGACTTTTGCTCCGTCTTCGGCCGAGTGTACACGCGTTTTGTAGTGGCTCTATTGTCGCCATCCTGTATGAACACGTGGCTATCGTTCAGTGAGCGTTGTTTCTCCCCGACGAAGAATCGGGAGTCCTAGCTAGAAGAAATACTCATTCACGCCGATATCCAGGCCGGGGGAGACCGGATGTCTCCGTGGGACCATTTCTGTCTGTACCTGCAAGTTTCGGCTTATAGCCGCCATTTCATATTTGTGTGTGATAGTCGGAGCCTTCAAGAGAGCGTATGCTCGGCACCTTAAGGAGTCCAAAAATATAGTGCCTCCTATCCAACAAGGGTGTAACTTATCTGGGAGGGTCACCCCAGCTCTAACTAAACCCGGGCGGGGGCTTACTGGGCGAATGCGCTCTGCGCGAAACCCACTAACAGTAACCCCCCCCCCCCCCTAACCAAAACAGATATACTATTAATATTACGTTGGGATGATCCACTTACCCCACGTATCCACTTATTCTATTTTGTTTTACTCCTCTTTTTCCATAAATTATTATAATCGAAATGTGGTGCGCAGTTGGTGGCTGTTTGGAAACATGGCTACAATTTAGTAAAGTTTTATCTATATACCGTAAAACATGTTTATTTCGACAGGTTTTTGGTTTGCATCGTAAGTGGAGCCTTGGGTTTTTTTAGTGAAAAAATAATTTTTCCCCCACATTCCTTCATCCTTTTTTAGTCCAACCCCGGGTTGGAAGTAACTTCGATCCCTCGCTTAATTAAGCATAAAATGGAAGTTAAACTGCCCCAGGTTAACTTTGACACAAAAAAATTAAAATTATTAGCCCTAAATTAGACAAATGGGACATTATGCTCATTTATTTAGAACAACTTTCTGCATATAAATCTAAGCTGAAATAACAAAGACTCATTAAACAAAGTAACAAAAGTAGAAAATGTATAAATAATGTTAAGAACATAGAAACAAGTTAGGACCACATTTTTAATCGTCATCGAAACATGAGGCACATTCGTAGCTCGCTTGCTTGAAACCCCCGTTGCAATGCCTACAAATCCACTTTCCACAAGTCACACACTCGATCCAAGCTTTTGATTGGTATACTCGGCGGACTACATCAAATAAATGGGAAAACAATTGCATCCATTCGTATTGAGGGTCCTTGGAGCCAAGAATACAAATGCCGCACACCCACTTTCAACACAGGAGACAACAAATCCAGTCTGTGTCGTCAGTGTAATGTGCATAAGAACATTGGCATACTTAGCAAAGAGAATCAGAATCAGTGTCATCAACTTTTGTTGACGATGGTCCAGGCTCATCAGGATTAACGGTTTTCAGATGTTTGGAGCGACTTGCCATCAAATTTTTCTTTGGTTTTTGCGTGATGGGAGTTGTCTCGACATGAGAAATTTGCGCTAAATGAACCTATTCTACTGCTGCTACCGAATGGTATGGAGTGTTTGTTGCAACTGGCATTTGAATTTGTTGGCCTGACATTGTTGCTATGTTCTTTCCTCTTTTGCGAAATGTTGCCTGCTTAGTAGAAAATCGTCTAGACTCTTTTAGAAACTCTAGCGAACTTGAGTCTAACACCCTCTCGGAACTCGTTTGGTTGACAGGAATTTTTGCCATATTGTCAAATATAATAATTCATAAAGCTACTAACTAATTATCACCCTGTCTCAAGTTTGAACTTGAACTTGGGAATTATTTAATAAACATTAAAAGCAAACTATAAACAACGCGAGCAGTCAACGGGAGCGATTATGAACCTTAAGCATGCAATGATCAGCAATTTCTCTAATATAAATACACTGGCAAACCTTCAGTTCGTCAGACTTTTGGTCTCACCTAAGCCAGCTCCAGGGTTAGTCACATGACTGCTTTTGGTTCAATCCGCTCTTTGGTTAGTCACATGATTGCTAAAGTTCTAATCCTTTTCCTACCCCAAACCTAGTTCTTGGTTAGCCACATCGACTGCTAAGACTAGGGGTTTCATTAACCACAGTAGAAAAGTCGAGTCTGTCAAAGTTCTTCGAGTGAAGTTTCTAAGTAGTCTGTCAAGTAGTTCAAAGTGTAGTGTCCAAGTGCTCTTAAATACCTTAACATTAAATAAAACGCAACGCAACATAAGATAAACTATATTTACAAAGCAGTGACCAAAAAGACCTATAAACAATTCATCAAACATACCTCAAGTCGAGAAAGCATGCGCACCTTAATAATTGGGTATAAGCTAGTCTCATTAAGTTTCTGACCAGTAAACGCTGTTAAAAACTCTATCGTTGGGTCTTTGACCAATATACATTGTTAATCTTTTCTCATTAAGTTTACCTAATATACTTTATTGTTTTTAAGTGCTTTCTTTATCTTCGCTTCTCACCTTACGTAAAGAACCCAGTATTACCGTCAGAGTTACACCCCTGCACGCTGGATAGGGCGTGGCATCGCGATTCAAACGTATGATGACAGACCGGTGGAGGCATTAAGAAAAAGATAAAAGAACTGTCATCACGATTACTCGCGACAATATCTCTTTCTGGATCAAAGAGGCTTAGCCTTGTTGTCCTAAAGCCAAATTGTGAGTTTGTAGCAGCGTTGTCTGCTATACGGAACCACAATCGAATCAACAAATTTGCGAATTGTTTTTTTGGAATGCTCCTTTTCGATAAGAATGATTTATGGAGAAATGAGTCTCCATAAATCAAGGACTTCTCGCCATTTTCGTTTTATGGGAGCAAAAAAGTAACATCTACATGCTGGTAGGGGAGTCATATAGATATTATTCGCTGTTGCTGGTTCGACGACACGAGGAAAAATGTGTGATGCAAGGTTATCCCTAATCACAACCAAAGAACTATCTCAGAGGATCTTCAAGAGGTGCTAACCGTGATCGTGACGGGGAATAACTATCTGTGAACACACACAAAACAGTTATAGTACCGTTCACAAGGAAGAAAATGCTGGAAAACCTAACACCACCTTCACTCAAAAGAGACACTATCTCATTTGCGAATACAGTGAAGTATCTGGGAATAACTCTAGATAAAAGACTTAACTGGAATGCGCATCTGGACAAAATTGCCGCAAAAGCGAAACTGTCACTATGGACCTGCAGACGCATTTGTGGCAAACATGGGGCATACATCCCAAAAAAAATGTACTACGGTCACAAGAGCAATGATAACATATTGAGTAGTAGCTTGGTATTCTAAGAGCTTACAGAGCTCCGCGAGAATCAAATTATCCGCTTGACGACACGCGTGTCTAGCAATTAGTGCCGCCTTCGGCACAACACCCAGGGCAGCGCTTGACTGTCTTCTAAATCTGCCACCTCTCAAAATATTACTGGAGAGAGAGGCCAGATGGGCTACGTATAGATTGACACAGGCGGTGATCAACAATCCGCAGGCGATCATCATGGTGCCCAAGAAGCTGAAAAACGCTAATGAGCGAAACAGTGTGTCGGGTCTACCATCAGGTGTTATGCCTATCAAAAATAACTATTATCATGCCTATGACGTCCTCTTACCAGATAGTAACGAATGGGCAAAAGACTCGGAACATCTGAGAACAACAGAGAATAGTTGGTTCACTGACGGCTCCAAGTCCAATGAAGGTACAGGAGCCGCTGCATGGTATAAAAATGGCAAGTGTGCTTTAGGCAAAAATGCAACCATTTTTTAGGTGGCAGTTAAAGCCATTGATATGACTGCACAATGGCTCATCGATAGAAACTGGAAAGGCAAGTCAATCAAAATATTCTCGGACAGTCAAGCGGCTTTAAAAGCTCTTGATTCTAGCCGTTGTTCGGCCCAGGCAATATGGAACTTCCAGGAACTATTCACCAAACTAGGTAGATAAAATAAACTTACACTGATCTGGATGCCAGGACACACAGGATATGAAGGCAACGAAAGAGCTGATGCTCTTGCGAAGCAGGCGGCCGCAACGGCCTTCATAGGACCAGAACCAGTACTTATAATAGCTTACAATACAGCTAAATAAGCACTCTCTTAAGTGGATACAGCAGCAATTTGTAGACAAATGGAGAGAGTTACCGGGCCTAACTCATTCAAAGATGGCAGTGAATCTGCCATCAGGAGTGAAAACTAAACAACTTCTTCAACTTGATCGACAGCAGGTACAGGCTGTTGTTGGCATGTACACTGGTCATTGTCGGCTAAGAAGCCACATGAACATAATTGGGTTTCCGAAGAAACGGAATGCTGCTTGTGCTTAAAGGACGAAAAAACAGTGGAGCATGTTATATGCCACTGTCCAGCAATGGAAAGAACCAGATAAACAGTGTTTAGAAATTCTCAAATTACACTTGCAGACTTGAAAATTAGCCACCCATTCGATTTCATGAAAAGGATCGAACCTCTGGCCTAGTGGAAAACACAGATATCAGTCACAATAGACCAAGGGTCGCAGTGGAGGGACCTATTTGGGTATACAAATACAAATACAATATAATTACAACTGTAGTAATATTAGTGTCTTCAATAATTTAATGTATGTAAAGTTATGGGTATAGGACTTATAACAAAAACTTCCTTATTCGAAATTTGCCGACGTTTCGACCATTTATTGCGGTCTGAAGAAAAAACCTTGAAAAAGACCGCAATAAATAGTCGAAACGTCGGCAAATTTCGAATAAGGAAGTTTTTGTTGTATACCCACAACTTTACATACATTATAATCACAACCTTTGTTTGTTCTGGGGTGCTATTATGTGAGGAATCAAAATATCAAAAAACAATTTTTCAAATGTTATCACGTCAAACCATCCACTTGGTGTGACCTCATAAACTGTGCCTGCAGGACCTTATGCCGTTCAATTTTCGTATAAGTGTTGGGCTTTGTAGACCACTATGGGTGGAAGCAGCCCCTGGCTCTTCCGCAAACCACTATACTCACCAATGTCCTTGAGTGCTCTTGAACTCGCTCGACTCTCTTAGTACCTTTAGGTACCAATACTTTTTTTTGCACCAGCACCAATGAGGATGTTAGTCTCATCGTAATTCTAGACATGTTCTAAAAACGCATTTTCGAAGATGTTGTCAAAATAGTCTTTTAGTTCCACTTTACCCACGGCAACTCACTGACGTTTAATATTTGGAAGCCAAACGGGTTACAGATTGTTTCTTTTAGCAAATTTGTTTATAAAATCCAAACCTGGTTCGTTGTTCCATCCCAGAACATTCTTGCATTGCTTCGTCACAAACTTTGCCACGACTTGACGAATATCCTGGTGCGTCATGGGGAATCCCCAGTCGCTTACTGCACCAAGAGTTTTGCTATTCGCTGTTCTCCTCGGCACTCAGCACACATGGTTTTAAAGGATGAGTTTCACGAATTTTACGGATCAAAGTTTTGACTTGCTCTGAATTTGAACATGCCGTTCTTTACAGCTTCAATGGCTTTCTCAAAAAATTACTTGAAATGAAGAGAAAAACCTAATTTCAATTAAACAAAATATTAAGAACAATTCAAAAAATAGTTATAATGATAATAATAACAATAAGAAATGAATGGGTAACAGGAAAACACTAAAAAGCCAACTTTTATGCAAAAAAACATGCGTCGAAGTTACCCCCGCTGTCGAAGTAACTTTTGTTTTACGGTATTTATTAAATAATTCCACAAGAATGTTTTGGATATCAACTAAAAGTCCTAAAAGGTAAAACAATAAAGTCGAGTTATTATAAACATCAAAATCACGTAAATGTTCAAAGGACGCCGCCCGTTTGCGTATGTGATTTATGAATAGTTAATTATTAGTATGAACGAATTAAACCAAAATGTTGCGACGCCACTGCTGTCAGACCAGTAAACACATCCTGAGATTCTAATCTTTTGTATTTTATATATCTTATAATCGTAATCTATTGATTAGTCATTATAGTCGTGACCTATCGCACAATTAACCAATTTTTGATACTAATTCAGAATAAATTTACCAATGGCTTTGACGTTGTATATGACTCCTGCGAGTCCCCCTTCAAGGGGCACCCTCCTCACTATCCACGCTCTAGGGCTCCAAGATCAAGTGAAAATCGTTGATATTAACCTTTTAAAGAAGGAACATCTGAAACCGGCATTTGTTGAGGTAAGTTATCTGCCACTGGCCACGTACCTACACTACCTACTAGGGCGTGTCCAGAATTGACTTTAATTTTCGGTGCTAAATTATATTATTTGTATCTATATTATATTATACAAAGTAATCAAAATTGTTAATAATGCTTACTCTAATCTTCAGATATTTGAAAATAAGTGTAAAAACAAAATTGTTCTAAGAAGTTATTTTACGGGAATAGCTAGAAGACTGTAATTATAATTATAAAAAATTGATAAAACTAATACTGTGAAAAAGTTTATTTTGTACAGGGTGGTCCGTTTATTATGGGATGACCCCTTATCTTAGAATCTACGGGGTGTATCAAAGAAGTTGTTTGGATTTAATTAAACTTTTAAAATATTATATTTTTATATATACAGGGTGTTCGTATTTTCGTGGACAAATATCAACTTCCTTATTTTAAATAGAATATCCTGTATATTAAGGCATTTTTGAATTCCTCGGAAAATTCTAGATATATTTAATATATACTATCCTATAATAACCTAACCGTTTCTGACACATTTTGAATTTTATATCAAAAATGACGTTTACAGGTCTAAATATAACTATAAATTTCTCCTATTGAAATCCTTTAATATTTAATTGGAGTTGGTCTTGTAGAAGGGAATCTACTTTAGTTGTCTGTGTTGATATTTTTTAAAATAAATACAGGGCGATCAAAAACTAACCTTAAAATTTGTAATGAAAAAATCGTTAATTTTTTTCAAATAGAAACCCTTATTTTTATAATTTTATCTTATTTAGCATTAAAAATAAAGGCGACTTTGTATAAGGTTGTAAAAATGCTATACGGCTTTTGTTATTAGTTGGCCATGACCGCGAGGCGTGGCGAAAAAAAAAACAATCGAGCACTATTTCTTGTCGTCTGACAATACACCTACTTATTACCCCAGCCGGGACGGTTGAATTTATTAACCTTTCACCTGGTGCAGTTGTACTAACAGATACAACGGTCTTTCTTTTGCATCGTGTACAATCCCCACCGCATAGGTAGCCTCCTATTTTTAGACCAGCTGTCGATACGTCCCGTCCGTGGCAGTTTGTGTTAGAAGGTTTGATGTGCACGTGACAAACATTTTGATCTCTTGGATACACTGCACCTGTTTACGTTATAATTTTCACATTATAAATATCGCATTTTAGCATAAAGGAGAACACTATCATTGGCCAGCGTTTTACATTTTAGACACATTATAGGAGGCTACCTATGCGGTGGAGATTTTAACACTATAGGTTACCATACACGATGCAAAATAAAGACTGTTGTCTCTGCTAGAATAGCTGCGCCCGACGAAAGGTTAATAACTTAATCGTCCCGGCTGGGGTAATAAGTAGGTATATTGTCAGACGACAAGAAATAGTGTCATTTCTGTAGTGCTCGATTGTTTTTTTTTCGCCACGCCTCGCCGACATGGCCAACTAATAACAAAACTTAAACGCCGTGTAGCGTTTTACAATAGAAAAATATCAAATTGTCAATATTTCAAAAACTACAAGCTTTTCCAATAGACAACCTTATACAAAGTCGCCCTTATTTTTAATGCTAAACAAGATAAAATTATAAAAATAGGGAGTTTCCATTTGAAAAAAACTCGGAAAAAAAGACATAACGATTTTCTCATTAAAATTTTTGATGTTAGTTTTTTTATCACCCTGTATTTATTTATTATAAAAATGCCAACACAGACTACTAAAGTAGATCCCCTTCTACTAGGAAACCAACTCCACTTAAATAACAAAGGCTTTCAATAGGAGAAATTGATAGTTATATTTAGACCTGCAAACGCCATTTTTGACATAAAGTTCAAAATATGTCAAAAACGGTTAGACTTAGGTATATGATATTATACAGGGTACTCTAGTTAAAATAAGGAAGTTGATACTTGGATACACTGCACCTGTTTACGTTATAATTTTCACATTATAAATATCGCATTTTAGCATAAAGGAGAACACTATCATTGGCCAGCGTTTTACATTTTAGACACATTATAGGAGGCTACCTATGCGGTGGAGATTTTAACACTATAGATTACCATACACGATGCAAAATAAAGACTGTTGTCTCTGCTAGAATAGCTGCGCCCGACGAAAGGTTAATAACTTAATCGTCCCGGCTGGGGTAATAAGTAGGTGTATTGTCAGACGACAAGAAATAGTGTCATTTCTGTAGTGCTCGATTGTTTTTTTTCGCCACGCCTCGCCGACATGGCCAACTAATAACAAAACTTAAAAGCCGTGTAGCGTTTTACAATAGAAAAATATCAAATTGTCAATATTTCAAAAACTACAAGCGTTTCCAATAGACAACATTATACAAAGTCGCCCTTATTTTTAATGCTAAACAAGATAAAATTATAAAAATAGGGGGTTTCCATTTGAAAAAAACCCGGAAAAAAAAGACATAACGATTTTCTCATTTAAATTTTTGATGTTAGTTTTTTATTACCCTGTATTTATTTATTATAAAATGCCAACACAGACTACTAAAGTAGATCCCCTTCTACTAGGAAACCAACTCCAATTAAATAAGAAAGGCTTTCAATAGGAGAAATTGATAGTTATATTTAGACCTGCAAACGCCATTTTTGACATAAAGTTCAAAATATGTCAAAAACGGTTAGACTTAGGTATATGATATTATACAGGGTATTCTAGTTAAAATAAGGAAGTTGATCCTTGTCCACAAAAATACGAACACCCTGTATATATAAAAATATAATATTTTAAAAACTTAAGGAAATCCAAACAACCTTTTTATTAAGCTTTTTTTGGTACACCCCGTAGATTCTGAGATAAGGTGTCATCCCATAACAAACGGGCCACCCTGTACAAAATTAAAACAATATTTAAAAACTTTAAAATTAGGTGCTGCCATAAAGTGAGTACACTCTGCTCTACTTTTAACAGATTTTTATAGTTAGATATTTTATAGCATTGAAGTTTATTCGGGATTTTGCAATATTTGGTACTGTGAAATATGCCAATGTAGTAACATTATGGTTTGCATATTTTTCTCTCTTTTCTTCTTAAACACGCGAAAATTGGGGCAAAATATGTATATTTTGCACCGCCATCGAATTCTATGAAGTAAAACGCAACAAGGCATAGTATAACCTATGCAAATGATATCATTGCACCACAGAAATACGAGAAAATTTTAGGTAAAAAATTAACAATAATTGACAAAATAAAATATAAAATGGTAAATTTTTCCAGTTTTATTTAAATAATTAATAGGTAGTTGTAGATTGTAACCAGCGTTATTCGCTAACCGCTCATGCATCTGTCCATAATATGCCTGACTCACTCATTAGGTGGTAATTTTTTTTTAAAGGCGTGGATTAAAGTTTATGGTCGTTAGAGTGGGCGACACTAAATTTTTATTGTAAGAAATTTATTAGAAATGCTGTCGGCTTGAAAATTTGATATTAAAATTTAGAAAAAATACCCTGTGAAAGAGCGTAAAAAAATTAGAATGAGATTAAATTATAGCTCTACTTGTTTGCAAAATAAACACCAGGATTACCAACAACTTGTTCATTAAAACTAACTGCCTATATATAACAATATACCTTTCCCGAATTAAGAAAATACTATTAACGACGGTAACTATTTAAATCACTGCCGCTGACTTATCAGTATCACTGGTGGTAAACAGTATTCCAATTATTCATATAATAATTATTATAATTAAGCCTTAATTATTCAATTAGATGAATTGTTTTAATAGTGTTACGTTTTTCCCGTGGGTTCTTAACAGAATTACAACTTTGCTATTTTCAACTAATACTCTCTTTATTCACTACCACTGTATACAATTTAACACTCAATACTACTTTACAACTAATATCTATTCAACACTCAATGTTTAACTGAACTGAACTGACTAACCGACTGACTAACATTCGCCTTAGGTCTGCTTATATATAATCTCCAATCCATCACGAATATTCGGGAAGTATTCCGAGGCCACTCTATATGATCTCGACGAGGCCATCGAGACAATTCCAGCGAACCTGAAACTTCGCGACCGGACGGGCGATGAGTCATACAGACAGGGAAGCGAGCGGCACGGCGCGCGGCGGCGGCTAGTTTTATAGGGTAGCACAAAAACGTTCGGATGGTTGTTAGGCTAGCCGTAACATTGCCTCCCTCTTAATTCTGATCGTCCCGATCAGCTACTTCATGTCCGTGATATGCTTTCAACCTGTCGAGGTGGACAACTTTCAGTTTGCTTCTGGGGCTACACTGAATTCTATACACAACGTCATTAATTCTTTTGATAACCGTATAGGGTCCTTCCCATACTGGTGTTAGCTTGGGAGATCTTCCTGTCTTCCTTTGCGGGTTATATAACCAGACTTTATCGTTCATCCGAAATCCCCTAGAGTTAGCTTGGAGATCATATCGAGCCTTCATTCGGTCACTGGCGAGACGTTCAAACGGTAGTCCTACATCATTCTGTTTCATCTTTCCACTGGATCTTGTCTGGGATCCTTGACTTGAGGCACAGGTTGAACACTGCTGGCACCATGATTTCACATCCTGGCAGTAGTTGACCCAGTAAAATCTGTCGCGGATCTTGTCAATCATTCCGTTAACTCCGAGATGAGCACCAAACTTTCTATTATGTACTTCGTCCAGAACTTCCGATACCCTCTTCCTTGGTACCACTAACTGCGTCTTCACTACTTTGCCATCGGCGCTTTCCCAGGCTCGTTTAAGGAGCCCATTTTCAACTACCAGGGAGTCCCACTGAGCCCACAGAGATTTAAAAGTAGATCCCTTAGTTGAAATATCTCTCCAGCTTGGTCTTGGCTGACGTTCTTCCTTAGCTTTCAGTAGTAGTGCTATTTCATTATCCTCAAGCTGATCTTTCTTTAGTTGCTCTGTGGTCCACTGCTGATCAACCTTAAACCTGATTCGTCTAATGGGAGTGATTCCTTCTTGTTGGTCAATTCTTTGACGATGTTTATAATTATCCTCACATGACCTTCCGGATAAAGCATCTGTATTACTATGCCATCTTCCTTCCCTGTGCTTAGCCTTAAAGTTATATTGTTTCAACTCTTCCTGACTTGGCTTTGAACTGCTGTTGTCTCTGGATGGAGCTGTAGGTCGTAGTTGTACTGGACAGTCTCTCTTAAAATGCCCAATGTTGCCACATATATAGCACTGATTTGGAACATTTCGGTTACGTGGCCTATCTTCTAGTGGCTCTCGGAATCTTTGTACTTGATAGTTTCTTTTGAAATGTCCAGTCCTGCCGCATCTATAGCACTGATTTATAGGTTTTCGATTACATGGTCCAACTTCTGTTGGCTCCCGGAATATCCGTACTCGACAGTCCCTTCTGAAATGTCCATTCTTTCCACATCTATAACACTGATTTGATGTATTTTGGTTATGTGGCCTATCTTCTATTGGCTCCTGGAATCTTTGTACTCGACAGTCCCTTTTGAAGTGTCCAGTCTTGCCACATCTATAGCACTGATTACGGTTGTATGGCCTAACTTCTAGTGACTCCCGGAATCTCCCCGTGGCCTGAAGAACTTCGGTTAATTTCTTCAAAATACCGCCCATTTCAGTTAGTTCACAACTGTTCACCAAATTTTCTTCCTTGATGGATACGTCCCTGATTGCTGGCTTAGAGATGTTACAGGCCGCCTCGATTTCCAGAGCTCTACCCAAAACTTCACGGCTGCTATCAAATTTGGCTAGAAGTAACATCTTCTGAGTTTCTGGATCTCTGACACCGTCCACGAAATATTGGGCAGCAAGTTCCTCTTGAAATTCCTCTGTCGCTCCCGGGTAGGCCAATTGAATGAGACGTCTAATGTCTGCCTCAAACTCTTGCAGGTTTTCACCAGGCTTCTGATGTCGGGACTTAACTTGTGCCTGATACAGTTGCCTTCTATGTTGGTCTCCAAATCGTCTCTCCAGGGCAGCTGCAAGTATGTCATATTTCCCCTGGTGGCTTATGGGAATAGTCTGCAATAGTTCCAGGGCAGATCCACGAAGCGCAACCACTAGTGATGTAGCCATTTCTTCAAATTGCCTTCTGTACATTGTCCACGATGTTTGACCGTCATACGTTGGAGGTTTGATGTTTTGTCCTGAGGCGAATGCCCTCTCGGTGGGTACTTGATGTTTTAGTCTGGTAACTTCTGCTTGTAGATTCTTCATTTCCTTCTGTACGTCTCCTACTTCTTTTTGTACATTTCCAACTTCTTTTTGTACATTTCCCACTTCTTTTTGTACAGTTCCAACTTCTTTTTGTATATTGTTTACTTCTTTTTCAAATTTCTCATTTTGCCCGTCCAATATTTTCTGTAATTTTCCTTGTTCGCCTACAATTACATCAAGCATCCATTTCTGAAGCTGGTCCTGCTCTGCTTGTCTTCTACGTTCATCCTCTTCCCGATCCGCTTGCCTTCTACGTTCATCCTCTTCCCGATCCGCTTGCTTTCTCTCTTCTTGATCTTGTAAAATTTTCTGAAGCCTGTCTAGTTCTGCTTGCCTTTTATTCTCTTGATCTTGAAAAATTTTCTGCAGCCGGTCCTGTTCTGCTTGCCTTTTACGTTCATCCTCTTCCCGATCCGCTTGCTTTTTATCTTCTTGATCTTTAAAAATTTTCTGCAGCCGGTCCTGTTCTATTTGTCTCTCAGCATTTAGATTTTCCATGAAATCAGCCAACATTTTATTAATTTGCTCCATTTCTGCCGTTTGTTGCCTTGTATTGACCATAGAATGTTATAAACTTTTACCAGAATCCACCAATCAAACGGTCTCGTTGACGTACTTGTACCTCTTCTTTCCTCGAAAAATACTTCGCAAGTCCGGTCCCTTCACAATCCGACTTCTGACACCAAATGTTACGTTTTTCCCGTGGGTTCTTAACAGAATTACAACTTTGCTATTTTCAACTAATACTCTCTTTATTCCCTACCACTGTATACAATTTAACACTCTATACTACTTTACAACTAATATCTATTCAACACTCAATGTTTAACTGAACTGAACTGACTAACCGACTGACTAACATTCGCCTTAGGTCTGCTTATATATAATCTCCAATCCATCACGAATATTCGGGAAGTATTCCGAGGCCACTCTATATGATCTCGACGAGGCCATCGGGACAATTCCAGCGAACCTGAAACTTCGCGACCGGACGGGCGATGAGTCATACAGACAGGGAAGCGAGCGGCACGGCGGCGGCTAGTTTTATAGGGTAGCACAAAAACGTTCGGATGGTTGTTAGGCTAGCCGTAACAATAGTAAACTTAATAATATTCCAGTAGATGAATTATTTTCAAAGAAAATTTAATACTGTTCTATGAGATGAATAATTATCTTTAAAGAAAATTGAACACTACTTAGTTACTACTGCATACATATAATAACATTTTTTTTGCAAATATTAGGGAATAAATATTCGCTAAACCACTCTTAACTTACTCTCTTGGCAGCTGGATTCTGGAAGATCTATAAAATGTTTTCAAAAAGGCCAAACTAAAAGGGATTTTACTGAAAGGAATAGGTAGAAATATAGCCGCTTACGTAAGGAAAGAGTTGAGTTCAAGTCTATCTATATTGAGCGAGAATTAAATAACAAGGTTTAAATAACTTAAATTAAATTAAAATTTCTGCCATGGGTCGTACAATTAGATATAATTAACTTAATATAAATGGTTTAACTGCCCTAATTGTACAGTATAAACTTAATAGCAAGAGAGGAAACGGTAAAAGAATTACAGTATACAGCCTCTTACTAAAATCACTAAATAAGTTCAGCGGACTAAAACTCAGAGTCTCTGGAAGTAATGTTTCCAGTATGTACTTCTCGGTAGATTACATTTAGTCTTTTCACTTGGAAAATTAAAGGTAGTAGCACGATAAATCAAGAACAAAATTCAACATATTAGCCGTGCTGATTTGTTATTAATTGAAATTGATCCTACCAGACTTGACGATGTGTTTTGTCCTCTGTAATTGGAAGACCTAGACCTAGGCAAAGTTACCATTCGAGATAACCAGGTTACACTAAACTCTCTATCTGGTCCAAGCTGGAGAAGACGGCTTGGCGCCTACTCAGATAAGAAAGTCATAGCCATATCCACGACATCGTCACCCACCTTGGGTATCTTCACAGGATAGAGTTGACTTTCATAGTAAAATATGACGTATTCGGCTGACTTTTCTGAAGCTGTTTTAACTCCCCTGACTAAAGACATTGCATTTTAGTTTATCTGAGAATGCATCATCTTCTTCTGCTTCCTTTCCTATTCAAGTGCTTGTGGTTTGAATCATCATCGGAGCTCTGAAAAGATTCATCTTCTGCTCCTTCTTTATGGCGTTTGTGAGGAATTTGCTGCTCTTCATCGTCGAAGTTAACAGTTGCACTTTTTGAAGCTACCCCAATTTTTCATGTGCGATACTTTTTCCTGGCGCGACCTGAAGGCGTTTCTTTTTTCTGCTTCTGATGGACGTAATTTCAGTTCTCATATTCTCTAAATAACCAGGAAAGAGTTTTCAATTAATTTAGATGAATTCATCTCATTGCTTGGCGGAAGTTTTTCAAGAAGATGCATGAATGCCGCAAGGATAGATGCCACATTTTTGAAACCAGCTTTTAAGTTGTCTGATGATTTTTAAGACGAAGCATCCATAAGTTTTTGCAAAAGTTGAAGAAAGCACTGTTTATCTAGAGTGCTATTATTTCGGCCTGAATTTGCCTTTTGGTCTGCAAAATTTTGTCTCTTCATTGGGGCGAAGAAAGCCACGTCAAGGAGTTCCGGAAAGTGAGTTTTGTTGGCAGGGTGCTTGTCAGCTAACAAGAAAAGATTGCATGTTAATGTGGGATGATAAATTGTCTCCTATAACGACGTTTTTTTCACTACACTTCATCAGCTTAGGCAGCATCAATGAAATAAACCAATCAGAAAACGCGTGGGACTCGAATCATCCAAAAGACGTATTGCTATAGCGTGCTTCCTTTGGTCTTCGGTCTATGTTCTGTCCATGTATCCCACATATGCGCAGATGTGTACAAGTACCCGGGGGTAAGAGTTCCCCTGCTGCATTTTTGGCCATCATCGGGGAAATACTAGATTTGGAAGAATTGCAAATTTTTCCTCGATACTTAGTTTCGCGCTTTGTCAAGACTTTTTGGAACCAGGGTTATCACTGAGGAGTGAGGTTTGCTTCATCATAGTTCCATGGGAATGTTCTTAAGGTTTTCAAAATATCCCGTCAATGTTTTTCTATTTACGGCGGCTCAGCTGCGTTTTATAATGCTTGCAAATCTTATTGTCAGTTCTTGATGTCGTTTCAAGAAGTTTTTTTTCTTATCCTTTCCCTTCCCGGAAAATTATTTTTAAGGCGTTTTACCGTTCTTCCTTGCCGCGGTAAGTATGTTTTTATAATCTTCGTTCAAATTCGTTTACTGAAAGTCCGAAAGTGTTTGCTAAATGGATATAAGATACAAAGGAATTCGCTTCATCTACCGAAAATATGGATGGATATCCTGACTTAAGGGACGGTGTTTGTTTACTGTTTATTGTTTTTCTGATTATTTTGAAAATTTCTTCTGTTTTTCTCTGAGTTATTCCGGTGTCTGGTGACATATAGTTTGTGTCGATTTGGCAAATTTTCTTTTTTTCACTAGAAAGGGGTCCTATAGAGTAGTTTAAGCCAAAAACGGAGGATCCGCCACATTTCAGCCGAAAAAAAGTTGAGTTTTGACACCAATTTTCCGCACCACTTCACAAAAGCACTAGAAATATAGACAATACACACCTAAAAATCAATTCTCGGGTGAAAATATTTACTAGGTGATATTTGCGTAGAACGAGAGGCCTTCGTTTTGTCCCGGTCCTAATTTAAAGCGCCTCATAGCCCCATTAAACAACATTAAATTTTACTTGTAAATATTCTCCTTTTTAGTGTCAGATGTCACAATAGCCGAAATAGACATTTTTAAAAAGGCACACTGATGCCAGACGTTTACTGTAGTTCGTTAGCAAAATTCATTAGGAAAAGTGATGCATAATGAGTGTCTCTCCAGTTTTCGTCCAGGATTCTCATTTTACGCCGGCTATATGTCCTTAAAATTTCAGCCATCTAGCCATACTGGAACATGCTTCATTAAAGTGTTTCACGTTGATTTCCGTTTCATTTGATTTTCATTTTTTCGGACTTACTCTCGCTAACTTCAACAGAAAATTTGCAAAAACTACACAACCTATATGTCCCTAGACAATTATCCCGTTTTGAATAGCAGTCAAGCACTCTTACAAAGTTTCAGGTGAATACTTACAGTATTTTCGGAAACCAGGTCTCCTTTTTTGCACTCCTCTCAAAAGGGAGTAATTATTTATCATTATTTCCCTTTATAGGTATACTTTACCCCAAGTACAAAATAACAGTTTATCTTCATATCACCCTTCTGGATATACTTTGCACCAGGTACAATGTGTCTCTATTTATAATAAAAAAATACAAAAAATTACCAGCCGCACTATAAAATCATTAGAATCTCGTTTAAGTTAAGTTTTACTACTAAATTGACCAAATACGCCGTACAAGATCTCACCTTTCTGATACCGCGAACCGCGAACTTCTGCTAAAGTGACTACTTTTCCCGATGTAAAAGTGTGCCTGGTGCCTGTTTTTAACCTTAAAATTTCAACGGTGGGTTCCAAGCACCGCATGGTCTTATGAAAAATGGTTTGATGGGAGCGCGGATACAATTTTAATACTAACGGTTGCTCGAGGTTAATATCTTACTGCTATTTACCGATGACAGTTAAGTTTAAATACAACATATATCGAGTGATTTTTGTGGATTGGCGTTAGGTCAGAGACAACAGTCCCTGGTTAGGTACACGGTTCAGGGTTGTTTCAGTCCGCAAAGAAAGAATTTTTAATTTATTTTGGGCGTACTTGTTTAGTTTTGCTTAGCTTCAGTTGGTTGCGCCCCGGGGCGAGCGAAGCGTGATGTTTTATATTTTGAAATTATATTTTACATCATTTTGATTAAGTAATATGTAAAACTTAAGTGTTGCATTTGCAAAAAGGTATAATTGAATCATAGATAAATATTAATGATTTTAATTTTGAACACGTGGTAACACTGATTACTTCCGCTTACACGTCTTATGACGGCGTCCCACGTGCGTAGATCGCGTAAAATGCAGCACTGAAACAGGGACGTGATTGGTCTAAAAGCAAGCACGTTGCCAAATTTCGGCGTATTGTGCAGGTACGCCAAAACTTCGTTTTGATTTAACTTTTCGCGTTGATACGCAGAAAATCCACAGCCGTTTGTATTTTTTTCACGTTGTTTTTATGTTTTGTATCAATATGGAGTCAATTGTTATTTGTTTTGAAGTAAATAATTAAATTTTAATATATATTGGCGGAAACACACCTTGTACCAAAGCAATCAGTCCCCACCTATAAACTATTAGTATTTAATTGTATAAAGTAGAATAATTAGGAAACATAGTGTAGTGTAGTAGGGTTAAGAGCACAACTTTCACAATTTTAAACGTATTTTATATTAAAAACTCGAAATATATCCTTTACAGCATTTAGTTTCGGTTCCAACGCAGGTGGCCATATTGGCTACTGTTTTCTTTAGTTTCACGGCCTTCCTGTCTAGAGCGTGTTGGCAGACTAAATACTGCACTGACATTATTGATAATAAAAAGAGTTTGGGAGCAGGCAGGTAGAAATTTTTTTCGAAATATCCACTCGAGTCCTTCCACCGGACGACTTCTGGGCTTGCGCGCGCATCACAATGTTTACATTTGTATTTTTATCATTTCATGCATTGTGGCGCTACGGGGGCGCAACCATCCAAAACTAACCCAAGGCATGTCTTGCTACTGGGATCGAACCCGAGCCGCTGTATCAGAATCGCAGCATCTAACCACTGAACCACGAGGCTCGCTGAAAGCAATTCCCTGAACCATAAAGATATCTATCATCTATTTATCCGAAATGTGCAGCAATAGTGCAGTGGTTGAATGCTGTGCTTGTGATAGGGCGACTCGAGCTAAATTTGGGTTAGTTTGGGTTGGTTTTGTTTGGTTTCGCCCGAATTATCGCGTTTTTGTTTCTAGGTATTGTGTTTGTTTTGCGTGGTCTACAAGTATTAAGCAAGGGGCGATTGTTCGGGAATATTCGGAGCTCTGTCTGTCTGCTCCCCAAAGTCTTTTTTGACAGTGTACTCTATGTATCGAAAAAGGCGAGGCGCGTATCGAAAACACAGGGACCGAACTAGTTAATTTTGAATATTTTTGAAGGCACAAAGTATACTCACTTTACGCTACACCATTCTACACATAAAGTACGTAATCCTTTGGAAAAAATCAAGATGGTGCACTACCGTTATCCTGAGTCGTTTAGAATTACTGCATATTGCCATTCCATTATGGGGACTTTCGGTCCGCACTAATAAGTGTTTATAATTGTTCATGAGATTGATTAAATTAACTATGCTTACACTGAGCTTAAAGGAAAAAAGTTCTGCATAGTAAATATAATATCAAATCACAAACACATATATGATAAATTTGCAGAAAAATCCTGTTCATACTGTTCCGACTCTACAAGACGGCGACTTCATTGTATGGGACAGTCACGCTATTAACGCGTATCTGGTGAACAAATACGCCAAAAATGATGATTTATACCCGAAGGATCCTAAAAAGAGAGCCTTGGTGGATTCTATGAACCAGTTCGATACTGCCTATCTATTTGGAATTGGAGCTGAATATATGGTAAATTTAGATCAAACTATTTCAGAAATATTAATATCTACTGATATTTTTAATGTAATCTAGTGACTAATGTGTTTTAATATTGAAGCACAAACTTAAATAACCTTCACTATTTTGTTAGAAAACTAGTCTTTTATATCAAAGATCTATAAGGATCTTTGTTTATAGGAACTGGGCTTACTGGGCCATCTTTGGCCCAGCTTATGTCTATGTACGATAATAATAAACTAGCGAAGGATGGTTACTTCCCATAAGAGCCTATGTGCACTTACTATCGCCCCGTGCTCCGCAGTCCCCTTCATCCTCATGGTCGTCGCTGTGACGTTGCTGCGCAGTGTAGTGTTTTTATTGTCTTTATTTTATTAAATAAACCAGGAACAATTTTAATTATTATTAAATGTAAGCAAGTCTGGGAGGAATAATAATATTTTACTTAATATTGTTGAGAAGTTGTCAAATTGAGGGTTTTATTACACGGTGTGTCACTTGGCTATTTAGGTTTTAAACAATATTTTTAAATGTAGGTAGGTTCACGTACATACACTGGAAAGTAATTCTTATTTATACATTGTTTAAGTTTCTTAGATTGTGACCTTGCTTATCACGTTAGAATATCATAAATGTATTATGTCATACAGCAATCACTACCCTATGGAAAAGCCAGTGTCGAAACATATATAAAATATTTTTCATTCATAAGCACCCATGTTATTAGCATTATGAATGCAACACTTACTAGTTAACACAAACAAATTATAAAACTAAAGCTTTCTTAATTCAATTTTATTTTCCATAATTTAAAAATAGAATGTCAAACTCTGATATTCAAAATTACTATTTTGAATATCAGTAAACATGTACATAAATACAAATATACTTGTTTGTAGAATAAAAGGAATTTTTAACTAATTAATGTTCAACTTTTCTCTTTGGATATGATATTTTAGACAGTTACAAATAATATAATATATATGAATCGTTTATTTCCGAAAAGTACTAACTAACTAATAGTCTTTGTCATATAGTTGTTAAGGCTTCCGCGTCAACTTCGTGGCGCGACTACGTCACGAGCATCTGTCAGTGAAGAAAATCCGGTTGAAGCAAATACGTATAAAAGTACGTATATGGGTTGAAGTAACCATCCTTATCTAGTTTATTATTCTTGTCTCGCTTAAAGACGATAGAGATGCGTAAGATTTTTTTAAATGTCGAGTATATCGAAAATAAAAAATCGATATAACAAAAATATCAAAAAATGTAGCAGTAGTTTGCGTGTGATATCAGATCTTGGTAATTGATTTATTTATAACATTTTACAGTAAATATATGCTTTTCCGGGATACCACTAATTGCTTAATCGAAACGAAAGTACCGCCATCTATTGTCGCCTGGTCGATATTTAAGTCGGATTATATGCAATCAAATGTTCCTCTGCTACTCTCCACCTCGACTTTCCAGTCCTGAGTTTTAATTTAATTTCTAGCAAATTGCCACAAAATCAATACAAGAAAACGAAAACGAATTTTTGAATAGTAAATAAAAAAGTTGATATTCGGTATTATTGGAAAATAAAATATATTTTGATATTTTTTGAAAATCTATATATTGTGCGCTTTTTCAATCCTAATATAAGGACGAAAGAGTCAAAGGGGATGGAGTAAACGAGCGTGCGACGATTTGCCTAATATTTCTTCATTCCATTCTCTTGAAATACTTTTGTTCGCATCATCTCACGCTTCGCTATTACGGGCCTTAGTGAGACGCCTCTCACACGCAACCAGGGTGAATGTTTCGTCATCATCATCATCGTCAAACAGTCCTTTGATTCACTGCTGGATATAGGCTTCGCTCATTCTCTTCCACTGCCTCCTGTTATGAGCGCTCTGCATCCAATTGTCATTCAATCTTTTGACGTCATCGGTCTATCGTGTGGGCGGTGGGCGGTCTTCCTTTACTTCTCCTATCAACTCTCAGTCTTCTTTCAAGCAGTCTCCTTGTCTATCTTCCATCTATCATTCGAGTAACATGTTCAGCTCAATTTCATTTAAGCTTAGCGATTTGTACGAAAGCGTAGAGCTGCCATGCCAACATTGAAAAATATTTTCAGGAAAATTGACACTTTTTCTGCCAATTAACACTTTTTCTGTCAATTTACACTTTTTCCGTCAATTGGCACTTTTTCTGTCATTTGACACTTTTTCTGTCAATTTACACTTTTTCTGTCAATTTAAGATTTTCTACCTTTCGCGTCTAGGCACACCAATTTTGAGACTTCACGCATGCGTACGTGCTAATTCATAGGTATTTTTTCAAAATTGTTTTATTCTTGATTTTGGGCTAGTCTTGTTGGATTGCGCCCCCGGAGCGAGAGAAGCGGACGGAAGGCCATGCTTGAAGTTATATATTAGAACGATCACTTCGTGATCGCCTGGGCGTTTGGCAGCATTGCAGTGTTATCGCTCTAATATATCAATTCACGCATGGCCCTCCATTCGCTTCGCTCGCTACGGGGGCGCAACACAACAAGACTAACCCAAACTTTACTAGCCCAAGGCATGCCAAAAATCAAGAATAAAACTTTGAAAAATATATGAATTAGCACGTACGCATGCGTGAAGCCTCAAAATTGGTGTGCCTAGCCGCGAAAGGCGGAAAATCTTAAATTGACGGAAAAAGTGTAAATTGACAGAAAAAGTGTAAATTGACAGAAAAAGTGTCAATTGACATAAAAAGTGTAAATTGACAGAAAAATTGTCAATTTTCCTGAAAATATTTTTCAATGTTGGCTTGGCAGCTCTACGCTTTCGTAGATTTCTGATATGACGTCGTGTTTTATCGTATGGATTTCAGTATACAATCTAAACAAAGTGATTTCACAAACAGTTTAAGCACAGTTACGTAGTGTATATGAGCAATTACAACACAGGATATACAATATCTGGACGAAAATGACATGTAGTCACAAACCTTAACGAAGTCAAGTAGTCAATTACGGCGTCCGTTGTCATCAGAAAATCCCCATGGTTGCCAAGGTCGGACACTCCTGTGTGATATGCGAGATAGTCTAGCGGGCGGCCCCATAGTCTCATTCCGGTGAGGCAATCTTGTCTCATCTGTAGAGGGAGTCCGCACGTCTGCCATGATTCGTTCGTTCTCTTTTGATGGTCGACCAAAGCCTTCGTGGCGGGTCAAAGCTCGGGGGTTTTTCGGTTATGCAGGGCGTATCATCATTCTGAGGAGGTGAGTTGTCTCTCCAATATTGCGTCCAAGATTCAGTCCAGGTTCAAATCTTCATCTTGGAGAACTCTGGCTGTCTTTATGGGAGGGTTTCGTGATCGAAGTCTGCTCACTTCTAAGTCATCACAGTCAGCGTTTATTGGTAGTTGCGTGTCCTCTGTTATTTCCCTGAATTCTTTGATGAGAGCATGCTGTCTACGTAGATTCGCCGGCGGTATGTGACTGAGCACTGGTAACCAGTAAGATGGGGTGGGTTTGATTGTACTAGATATAATGCGCATCGTGTTATTTAATTGCACATCTATTAGGTGTGTGTGTATGGCAGCTTTTTAAACAAACCGGTGCACAGTACTCCGCCGCCGAGTAAACAAGGCCGATGGCTGATGCTCTCAGCGTAGACATTGCGTCTCTTAGCTGCCATTCGGTTGTTAAGATGGAAACTGGACACTTCAGTATTTGCTGCGCTGCTGGGCTGGAGTCTCCATTCACGAAAATAACGGGTCATTGTCGCCAAGTCGGCTGTAAGAGTATCCTCCATTGCTTCAAATGATTTATGTCTTGTGGCGATTGCCCAGTCATCCGCATAGCCAAACTTTTTTGATTGGGCTTTAGGAAGATCAGCGATATAGAGGCTAAATAGCAGAAGGGGAAGTACGGAGCCCTGGGGAGCCCGTTAGTCAGTAGTTTTTTCTTGCTTCTATTTTGTCCCCAAATAACTTCGAATGACATATAGGTTAGCATTGCTTCAACCAGTCCCGCTATTGTCTTACAGGGTGTCGTCCTCATTGATTTTGTCCACAGAGAAATAGCGAGCGAACTGAATATCAGGCGAGAAAGCATGTTGGAGGGCTTCTAGTTCTCGCTTTATCATCCTAGTATGTTCGTTATCTTTTGGGGCTGACGTGGTAATACCAGGTCTCTCATAGTCACAAAGGGATATTATCTTTAAAAATACGATGTCGCTTAAAAAAAGCAACACTTCTACATCCTTAAAATAATGAAACCAATCAGAACTATAAAATTTACCGTAATTTCCTCATTAAAATAAGTTAAATAATGTAAAAAATAATATAAATGGAACTTAGCAATACAAGAAATCACAAATGAGCCCAATATTAATAGTGCTATAAAGTTTATCTACGAGCCAGGCGAAAAAATCACAGATAATAAGAACATGTCAAATATATTTTTAGGCTACTATAAAAATATGTGCCAAAAGTTATCAGAAGTAATAAAAAATAATAATTAAAAATTTTCAAGGAAAATATCACAATCAAGTATTTTTTTGGCACCAATTGAGTATAATGAATTGTGCACTAATAAAAATTGCACATAATAAACTTTATTTTAGACTAAGGTATTTACCCAGATATGCTAAAGCAATCTATAATAACGCCAATTTACAATTCTAGAGATAAGGAAAGTAAAGAAAATTATTGGTCTATAATTTGTACAAACAGATTAAACAAAGTGGTTGACAAATATCTGAATAAATAAGACCCTGTAGCTAGAAAAAAAAAAACAACTTATTATCCCTGACTCAATTTGGTTTTAGATCTGGCATGAAACCTGAATCTACATGCAATACAAGGTGTAATAGGTTTTGCTACTAAAAGCCTAAGTGAAGGCAATAAAATAAATCGGATTTTCATAGACTTAGCGCGGGCCTTCGACACTATCGACCACCCGATACTACTTAAAAAATTGTGGTATTAGAGGTAAACTATATGATCTAGTTAAGTCTTATCTAGAAAATCGAACACAGCAGGTGAAAATAAATGCTATATTAAGTTCGAAGGGAGAAGTAGAAATAGGCGTTCCGTAAGGGACAGCCCTTGGCCCTATGCTATTTTTAATTTACCTCAGTGACTAATGTCAGTGTAACCAAAGAAAATGTTACTACGATTTTCTTTGGTATAACCTACTGATGATTGTATTTGCATATGTTTTGCAGATGACAGTGTGGTATTAGTTAGAACAAAACTATCACGGAGAGAATTACATAAGCTCTATGAGCACTACATAGGTGATCATCATCATCAAGCCCTTTATTGCGCCCAGTATTGAGCATAGGCCTCCTTTCCTCTTCTCCAGTTCTCTCTTTTTTGTGCCGTCATACCATCGCATAATTGGTCTTCCTCTTCCTCTCTTTCCTTCCCATGGTCTCCAGCGTATTATTCGGCTATTCCATCTGTCGTCTGTAAGGCGGGCTATATGTCCTGCAAAATTCCACTTCAGGCTTGTGACTCTCTCCACTATATCTACGACCTTTGTTCTCTGTCTAATCCATTCGGTTCTCTTTCGGTCTCTTAGTGTTACGCCTATCATAACTCTTTCCATGGCTCTTTGTGTTGTCCTCAATTTGTTCACCATTGTCTTTGTGAGAGTCCAGGTTTGTGCTCCATATGTTATCACCGGTACTCCACACTGTTCAAATATTCTTGTTTTAAGGTATTGTGGTATCCTTCTATCCTAAAGTATATGACTTAATTTGCCAAATGCCGCCCATCCTAGTCTCCTTCTCCTTTCAATCTCTATCTCCTTGTTACCCTTTCCTATCTCTATTTGTTGTCCCAGATATATATATTCTTGAACATTTTTCAATATGTGCCCGTTGACTGTTATTTGTACTTGGTCTTGGCTCCTTATCTTTGTTTTTGTTTTATTCATTTTTAGATCGATTTTTGAAGATTCTCTGTCTAGTTCGGAAAGCATTCTTTCAAGATCCATTGTGTTGTCGGCGAATAGAACAATATCGTCTGCAAATCTTAAGTGTGATATTTTGGCTCCACTTATCTTCAGTTCAGTCCCATATTTCCCCATTCCAGTTTTTTGAAAATTCCTTCCAGATCTAACGTAAAGAGTTTTGGGGATATTGTACATTGTATATTGTATCTGCTTGTCTCATACCTCGTTTGATTTCAATGTTGTCTGTTTCTTCGTGTAGCCTAATTTTTGCATTTGCTCTTTGATATATATTTTTAAGAAGGTTTTTGTACCGACGGTCTATTCGCGATTTGTCTAGTTCTTCAAATATTGCCCAATGTTCTACGGAGTCGAATGCCTTCTCGTAGTCCACGAATGCCATCCAGCATCCAGCTTATTTGTAAGTCTGTTGGTTATGATTCGGCTAAAAAGCTTATACATCTGAGACAGCAAGTTAATGGGTCTATAGTTTTCCAGCATTGTTCGATCTCCTTTTTTAAATAATATAACTATTATTGCCTCATTCCAATTCGTGGGTATTGTTTGTTGTTCTATACAGAGATTGAAAAAGTGCTTTAGTTGCGATATGACAATTTCTTGTGCCTCCTTGAGCATTTCCGCGATTATATCATCTCCTCCTGGTGCCTTGTTTTCTTCATTGAGTTTATAGGATGTATAATATCTTCCTCGTTTATTTCTGGTATCTCTTCTGAGCCAACGTTGACTACTTTTCCTTTGTTTTGGTTTCCTGGTGGTCTTTCTGTTCTTGGTGTGTAAAGGTCTTGATAGACCTTACGGGCTATTTCTTTAATTTTGTCTCTGGGTCTTGTTTCCACATTGTTATCGTCCTTCAGAGCTATTATTTGGTGCTTTCCTTGCTTCTTCCTTAGGCATTTAAGGTTTTTGTTTTCTTTAATGACCTTCTCTGCCATTATTCTATAGTTCTCTTCCCTATCCTTTCTTATCATTCTCCTTGCCTCTCTTCTGACATTTTGGTATTGTTCCGTCGCGTATAAACCATTTTCATATAGAGTTCTTCTTTCTTCTATCTTTAGTTTGGATTCGCATGATATTTTGTTTGTTTTTCTTGGCTTTCTTTCCACTGCTTCATTTGCTACTTTCTTCATTTCTGTTATGTCGGATGCTACTTGGTTGATGTCGTCTGTTTGTCATTATGTTGTTTATGTGGTTCTGTAGTTTTCCCTTGTATGTTTTCCTGTTTTGATGGAGCATTTCCGTGTCTACTATTTTTTGGTTGGTTCTTCCGTATTCCTTGTTTTTTCCAAAATCATTTTGACTCTCACCAATCTATGGTCACTCCCTGTATTGAACGAGTTCAGAACTGTTACGTCTTGAATTATTGTATTAGAAGAAGAAAGTATGTAGTCTATTTGGTTCTTTGTCGCTCTGTTTGGGCTTATCCAGGTCCATTTTCTTTGGTGTTTTTTGTTAAAGAAGGTGCTTGTGGCATACAATCTTTGTTCCGTTATAAAGTTTGTCATCAAATGTAGGATTTTTATGTTGTCTAGGGTTTCTTCTTGGTTAGAGAA
>MU182284.1:352487-486910 GCA_016904865.1 Pissodes strobi | reverse complement strand
AAATTAAAAAGTAAGTATAAGAAAACAATAAATAATCAACTCCTACAATATTACCCCTTTGATTTCTAGTGCCAAATCCATATTTTCCTATAATATATTCTTCCTTGGCCTCTCCTTGTTTTCCCAACATGGCGTTAAAGTCTCCCATGACTATTTCGTATTTACATTTGTTCTGTTCTCTTGTCAATCTTATGTGTTCGTATATTAGCTCTGTGTCCTTCAGTAGTGATCTGCAATTGTACGTGGCGATCATAATTCTTGTTTTTGCCAATTTCTTGCCTCCTCCAGAATCCATGAGGCAGACTGAATCATTTTCAGTGCGGCATTTTGGGCTTTCTGCCCTACCCGCCTGGGGTAGTTTATCCTTAGAACCTGGCATTTGCATTTTTGAAGGGGGGTTTTGGCATTAAAATGCCACGCTTGCCATTGCGGGTTGGCGAGTGTTATTTCAGCCGCTCCTAACCTGGAGGCAGACGCTGTTTGCAGCCACCCAATCTGGGTCAGACGCTGCGTGGGAATCTTCTTAATTTCACCTTCATCACTTCGAGACCTTACCGGCATGGGTGGCCCTACCAGTAGCTACGCTACCGCCCGTCATTGCTCCCTGGATGGCAAGGTTACTGAGCCCTCTCACCGACGCGACCTAACGTCAAGGCAAAGAGTATATAATGTAAATAGAGGACAGTAAGACAGAGCAATCAAATTAGAGAGGGATAGATGAGAACTCCGACTTAAAGGGCGCTTCGTATGTTATCGGATTATATCGGACACAATCGTCAAGCCAGGACGATCATCCAACACAGGGGGTTAAATATATCTCGTAAAAGTCAAGTTTAGATTTATTAGGGAGACGTTTGGTTTAGTTTTTTAATTCATATTGTGTAATTGAAATTAGGTGTGTAAACTTTAATTATGATATGTAACACAATTCATTTAATAGAATCTTTTAACAATCACTCGGTAAAATTTTGCTTACCTACAATACATGCATTTTTCATGACTTTTCTCAAAAAATCCTCGGATTTCTGATAAAACATTAATTGTTTTAATTTTATTACTAAATATTCAGAAAATTCTACTCTAATAATTAAGCTTCATACTCACTTTCGCGATTTTCGCCTTTTTTGACATAAACTGTCATTTTCAGCTTTAAAATTATTCGCGACGAAAAATTTAATTTTTTTTACGAATTCTGCCATAATTGTGAATTAACCTCAAATTTCTTGACCGCTTTACTATATTTATCTGTTTATTCTTTTCAGGCATTGGGTTCATTAGTTAAATTATAGAATAGATATTTTGACCATTGGATAATAATATTAATTATAATTTTTTTCGGTGGAGATATTATTATTTTATGTTCCGTTTGCGTCGTAATTATCCTAAAACTACGAAATACCCACCAGCTAAATGAAACTAGAAAAGAAAATTTTCGGTTAGAAATATATTTTTAAAATGCGATTTTCGCAATTTACTTGCAGAAATGAGATTAATTGAGCCCATTCTAGACTTAAAAATATATTACTAACCTGCTTACATCTTCCGGTACTTGGACCTAACCTATAAAACCTATTCCACTAAAAGCATAAATTCGCAAAAAAGTTAAAACTATTTGAACCTTTTAAGCAAATATTCGCCGACGAAATTTCGCGTCAATGAGTATGGACCAAAACTTACATTCGCGCGAAAAATCAACAACTGTCAAAAAAAGGCGAAATTTGCGGAAGTGAATATGAAGCTTTAAAGTGAGGTTCGAATAGAATTTACTTTTTCGTTAGTTTATCTACATACTAAGAGTTTATCCCCTCTATGTTTTGAATGAAATTTTCCTTTAAAATAATCGAAAAATATTGATTACACCTTTTTAATTTAAACTGAAGGAAATTCTTATTTGGTTAATTAAAGCTTTTAGACGTCCTGATTAAATTTTAATAAAAACCCGCCGGAAACATTAAATAACTGAATTTTATCACATTTTCTAATTAAAATAAGTTGAGCACTGAGATTTTAAGAAAATGCAAAATTTTATCCTAGCAGAAAGTATTAGATATTTAGTAAATATTGTCCTCACTTTCGTTATTTCGACTCACTGTGATGAAATCGATTATTCGCCATCTTGTTTGACTTAACGTCAACATCGCCCGCCTTGATAAAAAGTTACATCCGGCAACTTCGCGATATCTCCAAGTTAAAGGGACGAGGTCATTGAAACGGCTGACGAAAGATCAAAGGAAATTCGCCGGCTGTCTTCTCCTTACATTATATACTCTTTGGTCAAGGTGACGATTCCCCCAGAGAGGGACTACATAGGTATCTCTTATTAAATTATGTATGGACCAGAATCGTTTAACGCTAAACGAAAATATTATCTATATTCCTTTCACTCTTAAAAAATTTGACAAGTTGGATTCACCTTGCAACCTTGCATGAACATTCATATTACGAATGCCTCCAAAAATGTGTCAGCCAGTGCTTGTGCTAGCCATCAATTACTTCTCAAGAATGTTCCAAGTAACTGGGCGTTTACCTGAACTCAAAAACACTATCCTTATATTGACGTGACTGTCAAATTTTCAGAGCAAATCGAGGAAAAAGATGACAAAAACGAACGCGGCTAATGTACTTACCAACATAGAAATCTTGCAGAAATGCTTTTTATAAATCATTTATAAAAAACCAAAAAAAACATTCAATCGTTCTATTGTTTGGGGAGTCTAGATTCTTAACTATCAAACAAATTAATGTTTACAATGTTATAAGATATATGAAAGACTCCAATAAATATAAAAGGAAATTATGTTATAGTATTACAACTCGTTCAATAACTTCTGAAAGTATAAAGTCCGGTGATAAAGTTGAGTGCTACTCAACGAAACCGTATTTAGAATCTACTGCCACTTGAACTTGAAAATAAAAAATAATATTATATGAAAAGAGTTTTATCATGGACACGTGATAATTGGGAAACATAAGACGTAGAATTTCTTTTCTGTAAGAAAAATCAATCATATTTATTGGCTTCAACACTTAGTAAGTAAGTTAATTGTATTTTGGGAATAAAATTATTGTTTTTTCGTTTTCTTTGATCTAATTTTGCATAGGTTTGTTCTTCTTCTTAACGTGCCATCTCCATCAATGGAGGTTGGATATCACAATGACATATTCTTCTCGATCTTTGGCGGTTCTTATGAGTTCTTCAAAACTAAGGCCAGTCCACTTGCGTATATTTCTTAGCCATGAGAGCGTTTTTCTTCCCAACTCGCACTTACCTTCGATCTTTTCCTTCACAATGAGCTGTGCGTAACGATATTTAGAATTTCTAAGAATATGCCTCAGATACGCTGTTATTCGGACTCTCACGAGTTTAAGTAGTTCTCGTTCTGTTCCCAATCTGCGTATGACCTCTTCGTTCGTGGTATGCGATGTCCATGGTATTTTTAGTAATCTGCGGTAGGTCCACATCTCGAAGGCATCCAAATTATTTATAGTTTGTGCTTTGAGTGTCCATGTTTCAGCACCATAGACAATGCATAAAACTGACAATCTCAGACGCAGACTGAGGCTGATTCGGGAATCACAAAGAAATCTCTTGAGTCGTACAAAGCAATTTCTGGCTTATTCAATTTTAGATCTTATCTCTACATTAGGATCCAACCTGCAATCCTGCCAGCATCCCAAATACTGGAATCTATTTACCTGCTCCAAAACTCTCTATATTAATTGGTATTGGGACATTCTTTGATTTCTCGATAACCATTACTTTGGTCTTTTTTATATTCATTTTCATAACAAAGTCTTCGCAAGCCATATGAACGTTGTTAAGGAGACGCTGTAGGCCCAGATCCGAGTCAGCGATCACTACAGTATATATCGTCGGCGTATCTGATGCTGTTGTATTCACACCGTTAACCTTGACTCCATCTGTGGTGTCTGGCAGAGCCCTACCAAATATATGCTCTGAGTAAAGATTGAACAGCATAGGCTAAAGCACACAACCCTGCGTGCATGACGCCTCTGCGAATATAGATCAGTTTAGATGTAGCCTCAATTTTAATTCCAGCACCCTGGTTCCAATACAAGCTTTGCAATAGGGTAACGTCCCTCTCGTCTAGTCCACGAAGCGAATCTATCAACAAGTCATGTCTCACTCTATCAAATGCCTTCTTGAAGTCAATAAAGCAGATGAAAAGGTCTCTCTGTTGATCGTACCATTTTTGTGCTAGCACCAGTAGACTGACTATGTTTGTTACTACTTCTTTAAGATAAAATTTCTGTAAACATATAATTATTATATTAATAGCCTAAGCTACTGGTCGCTCAAGTTTGCCCCCCATATATTACTTAATTTTTCACACATTTTGCACAATTTTGCATAACGTAAATAAAATTTTAAGTAAGAAAACTAGACCTTTTTTTAAACGGGGGGCAAACCTAACCGTCTATTAAAAAATTATAACATTTTTATGCCACTCGGTTCGGCTAATTTTGAACACCTATTTTCAAGTTTTGCACACTCTTTTGGGGAAAGTTATGAGGTACCAAAAATTTACATTTCCCCCCCGTTTATCAACTCTACACGAAAGGCATGTTATGAATCAAATACGGAATAATAGCAAATCTGGTTTGGATTCAAGACACCTATCCCTATTTCCAGGTATGGAATTAAATAATTTATGTCCTAGCCATAGCCACAGCCGCCTCCAAAGGCAGCTGTGGCTTAACTTATACCGGGTATCCGCCTATCGGTGAATGTTTAGTGGTCTCTTGTCTGTGGTGGTTGTTTTATTTACTATTACTAGCGTTTAGCCTCGGTGGTAACATTCAGAAGTGTCTACGTGGAATTTTATGGATTTTGTTGCGAAGCTTCGCGCATGCCCAGTTTTTGACACAAATTTGTCAAAGCACTTTAATTTTTCGGTAAATTGTTTTCAGCAAACCTGGTGGTTTAGTGGTTAGACGCTGATACGACGCTCCGGGTTCGATTTCCGTCAGTGCAGTGGTGAGAGATGATTTTTAAACTTCTTTAAAGTATGTTTGTTTCATTTGTATTTGTATTGTATTTGTATTTGTATTTTTTAAATTTGGGTTAGTTTTGTTTGATTGCGCCCCGAAGCGAGCGGAGGGCCATGCGTGAAGTGAAATAATAGTCAACGTTTCATTACAATCATATGACAAACATGCGCGAAGCTTCGAAACGAAATCCAAAAAAGTCCACGTAGGCCCTTGTATAACATTCGCCTCTAGCGAGCAACGCTTATAAACTATAATGACAGTTGGATGGGCGGAACCTGGGTTTCTTACTGTTTAGACGGTCCAGTCAGTTGCTTCCAACATTCATTGGTCATGGTCTAGTGGTTATAGACGCTGTTCTTGTGATATGACCCTCCGGGTTCGATTCCCATCAGCGGCCAGACTTTTTAATTTTATTTTTAAGGTTATGTTTGTAAAAACTTTTCCTTCATTTTGGCCATGCCTTGGGTCAGTTTTGTTTGGTTGCACCCCCGAAGCAAGCGAAGCGAACGTAGGGCCATGATGCGTGAAGTGAAATATTAGACATTTTAAAATAGTAAAAAAACTCTCTAAATAGTAAACAAATCAAGTGGTATATAATCGTTGCTCGCTAGAGGCGAGTCTGTATAACTATTTGCAATCATGCGCAGTTGCGTTTTATGATCAGCTGTTTGCGATGCATCCATGCAGGGCGAGAATTTGATGGAGTCCTGTTAACTTCACGCATGGCCCTCCGCTCGCTTCGCTTCGCTCGCTCCGAGGCGCAGCCAAACAAAACCAACCAAAACTAACCCAAATATACAAAAAAAAGATAACCTTAAAAAAATAAGGAAAAGTCTGTTGCCACCGACGGGAATCGAACGCGGAACGAAGTGTCACAAATACAGTGTCTGACCACTACACTACGAGACCTCTTGAAAGCAATTCGCTGGACCTTAGAGACATGGGTAAATAACGCAACGTCGCAAAACAGCTATCATAAAACGCAACTACGCATGATTGCAAACAGTTATACCGCCGAGGCCAGCTAGACGAGACGCGTGTTTTATTTCATTTAGAACGAAATTAAATACGGTAAGAAAATAATAACCTTTTTTTTTTCTTTTCATAAGATAAAAGGTAGCTTTTTTGTGAAATGGGGAAATTTATAACTTTACTAATTTAAGGTTAGGTGTCTGGTGTTTTTCGATCATGGCAGATAGTGCTGGGTATTCATATCAATTTTGAATTCTCAAGGTGCGATAGACTATGCGTGATAAATAAAGCATAAATCAGCCATAAAGGGCTCTCATGTAAATAAATGTAAGTTGATTTATTTTCAACTACTAGTAAACAATATTAAAAATATTGCACTAGTTAAATGTAAAGTAGATACAGGGTGTGTTACGATGCGACGTTGAGCCGTTGGAAGTATCAATGGAGAATAAAAATGTTAAATTTTAAAAGTAGTAAACATGTTAAAGCCTATTTAATTATTCTGGGAAAAAAGTGATGATGATGATGATGATGATAAATCATCTCCTGATGATGCTAATATGGTTAGCGAAACGCGCGTTGAGTGCAAAATTATGTTTCGGTATTGCGGATAGAACTCTGTTTTAGTAGTAATCAACTTTAAAATTTTTATAGTTATTTGATTTTTATATAAAAAATATGGAGTAGGGGGCAATAAAGAAAGTTGGCTAAGTATACAATATTTCGTAAATAATCGATTAATAACTAAGACGTTTAAGGGGATTTCGGATATAGAGATTTTAATTTTAAATTACATAATATATTCGTGCATACGTTTTGTACAAAACTACCCAAGCGAAAATAGCACCAAAATTTAGTATTTGACGAACGGAGAGGGAAAATTCAAATTTTTAACATCTCATAACATTCCCTAGAAGAGTGTACAAGATTTTGAAAATAAGAGTGCACAATAATTGTGCAAAATTAGTTGAACCTAGTATCATGAACCACCTACATCTGTTGAGCCATCAAATTTGGAACAGCCAAGTGTGGCCAGACGAATGGTCTGTATCCTCTATAATACCCATTCATAAGAAAGGATCAACGATGGACTGTAACAATTATCGTCTTATTTCCCTGATCTCACATGCGAGCAAAATAATGCTGTATATTCTTCGATTTCGGTTGGTCCACTTCCTCGATCACCAAATAGCACCTGAACAGGCAGGATTTGTCAAAGGGCGAGGTACACGAGAACAAATACTAAATGTCCGAATACTTATGGAGAAGGCCAGGGAATACTATGCACTCATGTATATGTGTTTTGTCGACTACGAAAAAGTGTTCGACAATGTAAAATGGTCAAAATTGTGGGATATCTTGTGCGTTGTGGGAGTACCTACTCATCTGGTAAATCTCATAAAAAAGTTATAGAACAAAGACAAAGACAAATAAATTTATTGGTGCTACAAACAAAGTTTACACAAGTCAAAAGTGGAATCTAACAATAATAAATGTGAACAAGTAAAGAAATAACTATGTGGAACTAGGCTCCTATAAGTATATTGAACCAGATCATAGAAATTGTTATTTAAGTACTCTTGGAAACTGTACAAGCATTTGGAAGTTAGATTTTTTTTTTTGTGTCAATGATCTTATATGATGTGGTAACTTATTAAAAAACATAGGCCCATGAAAAGATGTACCAGTTTTCATGCGATGTATCCTAAGGAAGTCAGTGTATATATTAAAGTTATTTCTAGTTGGATATGAATGTATATCTTCGTGGGTCTCATAGGTGTTGCTGAACATTTTGACATGCAGAAGGCAATGAAAAATATACATACACGGAATAGTTAAGACTCTAAGCTTAATAAATACGTCCTTGCAATCAGCTCTATATTCCAGACCATCCACTATTCGGATCGCCCTTCTTTGCAGAGAAAAAACACGATCCATGCCATACGCATGGCCCCAAACCAAAATTCCATAAGAAATCATGGACTGGACGCAAGCAAAGTATACCGACAATGCAACTCTAGGGGAAACACATTGTGTAAGATTCCGAAGTGCAAATACACCTGACGCTACTTTAGAGCATAGTTGATCGATGTGGGCATGCCATAGCAGTTTAGAGTCTATTTTCATTCCCAAAAAGCTAACTGGATCATTGGGGATGTTAACATTAATTTTGCGAGTTGAAATGAATAATTGTTGATTTTTAGATTCATTCAAACAAAGCTGGTTTGCGGTAAACCAGTCTGCAATCCTTGACTGCGTCTCACCAAGATCCTCCTGCAATTGGTCAATTTCCTTTGCTCTTTTAATAACGGTCGTGTAATCCGCAAAAAGAATGAAATCGGCACTGGGGTCACTACCCACCAGGTCATTTATATATACCAAAAACAGCAACGGCCCCAGGACCGTTCCCTGCGGAACACCGTATTTAACTTTACAAGACTCAGAGCTTATACCATTACTCTCAACTATTTGTAATCTTTGAGAAAGGTAAGATTTCAATAATTTAATACTATAATAGAAGGAGAGAACTTGTAGTATTTCAGTTTCATTGCAAGTAGATCAAATGAGACGCAGTCAAAAGCCTTGCTTAGATCGCAAAAGGCAGCCACAGTTATACAACCTACTTTTAAGCCATCATTTACCAAATCAACAAATTCATTTACGGCCATGGTAGTGGATTTGTCGCTTCTAAAACCAAATTGCTTCCTGTTAAAAAGTTTATTATCTTCAAAAAATAAGGTTATTTGACTCTTAAGAACTTTTTCAAAAATCTTTGATAGGATTGGTACAATAGATATTGGCCGGTAATTTGAAATATCATTTTTACAACCTTTTTTAAAAATAGGTATAACCTTAGATACTTTCAAAACTGTGGGAAAATAGATTCATTTATACACAAATTTAACAGTTTAACCAATGGGCAAATTATAATATTGGTAATGGATTTAATTATTTGCACATTAAGCCCATAGAAATCGCTACACTTTTTATTTTTTAAGATTCAATAATATCACGCACTTCATTTATTGTAACCTCGGTGAACACTAAACCCTGATTAGACAGATTCAGCTGAGTAGCAAAGTTTTCAACAAAGTTTTCAGAGCAAGTCTGAGAAGGTGGTAATTTATTTATGATTTCAGAAGCCGCATTTGTAAAAAATATATTAAAGTCATTAGAAGAAAAAAGCTCTCAGTTTTTTGTTTCTTTCTTAAGATGTTACTATTTGACTTAACGACATTCCAAGTGGCTTTGAGCTTAAAGTTTTGATTTATAAGATAAGTATTATGTGCCTCTCATTTTGCCTTCTTTAAATCTTCTTGATATTTTCGTTTTAGTTTAGTTTTAAGATTTAATAGATTAGGACAGCTTCTTTGTTTGGCTAAGTCAGCAACGAAACTGACTAGCTCCCTTTCCTCTTTCAACTCATTGCTAAGCCATTTAATATTCAAATCATTCCCATTTATACCTCTTTTAGCCTCTATTTCGGGAAAAGCAAGCTCCAAATTGTTGTGCAAAAACGATACAAATATATTAAACTTATCTTCCGTTGCCATAGAATCCGAGTATATAAAGTCCCAGTTTATCAAATCTACCAAGTTATAGAAATCAAACATACCTTGGTTGGTGTATGGCCTATATTTATTTTTTTCTAAGCTAGGCTTGTGGTTAACTATATACTCAAATTCAGCAATTACAGCCAAATGGTCAGAAATCACTAAGTCCCTGGTGTAAGCCACTGCGTCTGGTATGTTTAAAAAAATGTTATCAAAACAGGAGCTTTGCCTGGTAGGCGTAAAAATCATTTTGGACATACCATAGGTTTTACAAGGTCTGTAAGAAATTGAGTGTTATTATTTTCGGGTATCAGAAAGTTTACATTGAAATCTCCAGTAATTATTAAGAAATATTTAGAATTTGATAATATCTGCAAAGCACTCTCCAAAATTTGAACAAACATATGAGAATTTCCTAAAGGTGATCGATAGCAAGTTAGAACGATAAGCTTTAGATCATGACTTTGCACAGCACACAATTTGCAATGTGTTTCAGAGGATAACACATTTATATCATTTCTCTGTTCAAATTTGAAAGGTATATTATTTTTCAGCAAAATAGCAACACACCCGTGTATATGTATTTTTCTACAAAAGAAAGTGAGGATTACATATTTTGATAATTTGATAGTATTTATTTCTTCTTGTCTCAACCAGTGTTCAGAGATACAAATCAAATGATAGTCAGATGGCAAAGAATCAATTTCTAGGAGCTTATTTCTCATATACTGAATGCTTATATGCATAACAGAAAATATATCTAGATTCTCATTTGTTTGGGATTTCAGTTGGGTTATCTGGTGGCAAAAAAATCACCTGCCGTATCCAAGAAAGTTCTATGTTTGGAAAAGTCAAATCTTTTAACACCTACGAATCGGGGCCAAAAACTAAGATCATACATTTCGTCTTTTTTATCGAAAGGCGCAGTTAACACAAAACACTTTAATTTATTAGTATCTATTAGTATAGGTAATTCCTTTACTTGTACTAATAAGTTTTCAAAACCAGCCTTCATTTTAACATAATCAAAAATTACCTTCTCAGTGCAATCCCTTTTAACTCTATATATATAAAGCCATACTTTCCTTTCTCCCCCGGTAAAAGTACTGTTATTGGTTGGTTGCGCATTACCAAGCCTTTTTTTAAACCTTCGTCTGGGCACAGTGAAGTCATTGTCCCCTGATCTGTAGCCAGCATTTCGATGTTTACCAGTTTCTTACCAGTTTGTAAACTCTTGGGATTGTGAATCGGTATCGGGCATGCTTTCAAGTTTCCTATCAGGACCAGCTGATCTTGACGCTGATCGCTGACGGCTCCATCGGCTCATTTGGAGACCATCAACCTGTCCAGGAGCACGGGGAACGATAGTCGGCATTTCAGATGTAGTTTTGAATAACTCCGCGTAAGTCGTTTGTTTATCCGAGATAACCTCGGTGCTCGCCGAGATGTTTTCTGCGATATCTTCATTATGCTTAAACGTGAGTGTATTTTCTCGCTGCGTTCGATGACCTTGGACTTGACCATTATTTGTGTTTATTCCCATTTCTAACAGATACATTTTTTCATTAATTAGACTATTGTTCTGTTTTAGTAGGTTATTTTTGTCACTCATTTCTTCCAACAGTCTTTTTAAGTATTCGATTTCTATAATCATCTTTGATTTTTCCATTTTCAGTAGATCCACTTTGTTATTGTTTATATTTACATTTACATTCATGTCTGAGTCAGACGCCATCATGCTGTCACGGGTGCAGCACTCGATTTTTGTTTCGTCTATTTGTTTCTTAACTTTGCCCAATCTTTTAACACAACTGTTGTGGTAATTTGAAAAACATATTATGCACACGCATACATTGCAGCTTTTTTTTTAACACAACACTTAAAACCAGTTTTCTTCCCTTCTTTTGCACTAGCCTCTGAATCGCCATCCGACATGTCAGACATCTTGGAAACACCCCAACAAAGTAGAGCGATCGTCAAAATTGACAATCGTATTTCCAGAGAACAGCAGATATCAAAAAGGGCGTTAGACAAAGGTGTATTTTATCACCTCTCTTGTGTAACATATATACGGAATGTTTGATGAAGGAGATACTTGACGAGTGGGAAGGAGGCTTTGCCATGAATGGGAAAAAAATATCAAATCTTAGATATGCTGACGACACTCTTCTGATCGCTAACTCAGCAGAGGAACTAACAGAATTGATACAATGACTCGAGAGAACATCAAAAGAGTATGGTATATAAATCAACTATGCCAAATCTAAAGTATTGATAGTTGATAGATCGGATAAGACAGCAAAAAGACCACATCACATTGCCAGCTGTGAAGTGGTAGATCAGTTTATTTATCTGGGTGCCCTTATCCCTCCAGCTGCGAGATGGAGATCCGCCGTCGAATTCAACTTGGCCGAACAGCAATGAGCCAATTACATAAAATATGGAAAGATCGACATATATCCATCAATACCAAAAAATCACTAGTCCATGCCCTGGTGTTCTCCATTTTCTGGTACGCTTCCGAGACATGGGTTATAAAGGCCGCCGTCAGGCGCCGGATCGACGCCTTTGAAATGTGGGTAAGGCGAAGAATGCTACGAATACCGTGGGCGGCACATCGGACCCAATGTGTCAGTACTAAACGAGATTGGACCATCAAACCATCTCAGTAGCTTGACATCAGCGCGAATACTGAACTTCTTCGGAGATATAACTCGTCACGACAATATCGAAAGACTGATTGTGCAGGGCAAACCCCTTGGCAAGAGGAGACGCGGACGCTCCCCATCTAGATGGACAGACATTGTATCAAAAGTAACCGAGCGTCCACTAGTGGAAGCCATTAGAACGGCTACTGACCGTGGAAGATGGCGAGAGACTGTGAGAAGAGTTCTGAGAAATAACACCTGACATTAACGTGTGATCACTTCACGTCGTTCTCGACGTTAGATTAAGAAGAAGAAGTATCATCAAAATTTTATATTTTTTTGACGAATGGGGGGAGGGGGAATGAAACATTTTGGTGGTACATCCTATCTAAATCTAAAATTAGCTGAACAAATTTTGTATTATGTGACAAACAGGGGGGAAAATTAAAAATTTTTGTACCTCACAACTTTCCCCAGAAGGGTGTGCAAAATTTGAAAATAGGTGTGCTAAGTTGTGCAAAATCAGCCGAACTGAGTGGCATCAAAATTTTTCAATTTTGTAACACAGACCGGGGAGAACGATCATGTTTGGGTTAGTTTGGTTTAAAAAACAACTCTAGTTTTCCTTGTGTGAGTGTGTAAAATTTTATATAAAGCGTGCGAAATTGTGCGAAATGTTTGCAAAATTATTGTTTATTTATTTTTGAAATCTTTTAAAACTACATTTTTTAGTCCTCTAGTTCAACTGTATCAAAAATCTTTTGAAAATCCACGAAAACAAGTCTATTATTAGCGATAGATTTCTCAATTACAGTCTTAATGCTTTGTAGGGGGTCTCTGGTCCCAAATCCAGCATGGAATCCACGGTTGGTTCGTTGGTTGGATTCTTAACTATTAAGTTTGGTTTATTTTCGAGCCGTGTAGTTCATATTGGCGTAAATAGTTTGAACAGATGGCTAAGCAGGCTTATTGGTCTATCATTTTTCAGTTCTGCTGTCTTCCTTTTTATGGAGTAGCAGTAACAATAACATTGTACGATTTGTCTGGTATGGTGCTGTCATATTATAGAAACTTCTAATTTTCTAGAGTAATCAGGGACCACCAATCTTAATTGCGTCAGCTACAATACTGGTGTCTCCCAGGTCTAATCTTATTTCATCAGTGGCAATATCTGGTAGTATTTCGGATCCCTGGTTAATTGTGCACTTCTTATGTCATTGTCTCTGGCTCTCTATTTAGAATAGAAGTTGCTTCCTTCGGGCTCTTATATAGAACTAATAGAACTTCTTAACTATTTTCATGATCTCTTTTCTGTTTGATGTAGCACATTCCTGTCGGTCCTTTACTAAGATTATTTGTGTTTTTCCACTTTAGAGATTTCTGCTCAAGACCTATAGACTTATGTTATTTTCGATTGTTAGTTGAATTTGCCTTTGGTTGAAGGATCTGATGTCATGTGTCGTGACCTTTGATATTAGCCTATTAATTTCCTTAGCTCTTCATCATCTCCTTGCCTCTCATAATCCTCATTCTATTCAATCAAGAGCTGTTTAGTAGCTAGTTTTTCTTCTTTCTGAGACTTGAGGTAGTATCTGTTTTGGGTCTCTAGGCAAAAAAAATCTAGACATCCTCACATTTTCTAAAAGTAATTTTAACAAATTAGCATTTATTAAATAAAATAAATTTTTTGCCCAAACTATAATATGTAGTGTTTAACCATAATTTTTTTTATAAACATTTAAACTTGACATATTTGTTTGGTAACTAACTATTGACTAACAGTTAATAGATTCATGCAATTATAGTCTTTATAAACAACTAATTATTAAATCGTTTATGTCCATAAAGGAGGGGATGGTAAATAACTTTTTAATTGACCACTTTAGTTAGCGAACTGTATTAAAATAGGTAGATGGGATTTTATTCATAGGGTGTGAATTGAAACATGTATTATATTTGTATTAAAGGTATTAGGTACTTTAATAATGCAGGATTTATTTTGCATTAAATATAACCAATAAATAAAATGTTATATAACTATTTTCACGCACTCATCCTCTCACACATTAAACTAAATACCTAAATCAGGTTAACTATTAGTAAATATCTAACAGAAACTCTTGATTATATTTAATTAACACAAACTCCTTTCGCTACTAAATTTAATAAAACTTTCCGTTATTTCAATTATCTGCTTCTCTATTCACACTTAATACCTTGCTACTTTGCTTCTTCCCAAGGATATAAGACTTCGAACTTGATTCTAGTCTGAGTACGGGAACATCTCTGTCTTACTACAGATTTCCAACCTCCATTTTAACTTCTATCGGCATCAACGGGAGAGACGCTACTATTTCTACGTCTTAAGAAATTGCGTCTAAAAATATTTGTGCAAACAAATGAGAGAACGGCCTAATTTCTTGGCGCCAACGAGTGCTGGGACAGAGGCAGATCAGGCATATGTTAACTAGTCGAATGCTCGTACTACACTTCTTCAACTCCAGCCTTCAACTAACTTAAATTTTTCCTTCCGGCGCGGCGCGGACAGGGAGAACAGAGTGGGAAATTGCGTGGACGGGGAATGCATTTGAGAGGGTAGAAAAATGTTCTTTCTTTATTTGACATATGTTGTTTCCATGACATTGACGGAGACAAACATATATTATTAAATTTAAGAATTTAAAAACGTTTTCCTTGCGAGAGTACATCCGCCCCATAGTTCCGTTAAGGGTCTTAATTAAACCGATAGGAATGCACAAAAGTGGCAGTTAATGGACGAAGCTAGATAAGCGAGGGAAAACGCATGGCTCTCCACTCGCTTCGGGGGCGCAACCAACACAACTAACTGGCCTTTTTTAACATATTTAGATTTTCGTAAATTGCATCTAGCTCCACCCACTAACTGTCAGTTTTGTGCATTCCTATTGGCTTGATCTTAATTAAAACCCATATCGGAACTGTGGAGTGGCTGTACTTTCGCGTTTTCCTTGATGGAGAGTGGCAACTAGCTATATTTCCAGCGAATGTTTTATATATTGAAATCTACAGACAATCCAGGTTCGGACTTAGAAGTAATTGAAGTACGAGGTTTCAATGCACAAATTGCTGTTTACGTGGGGTGAAATAAATCTATTCGGGCTTTAATTATGACTCAATCATACTACAAACATAAAGGGTGTTATCACAAACTATACGGAGAAAAACGATAAGTTAATACACTTGTTAGGGTATTTCCCCAACAAATTATATATATTATGCGGCTAGGCGGTCAATGAGTTTTATTGAAAAGTGTACATATCGAGTGCGATTTTCTTCAAATACAGGAACAGTCAAATTAGATATTCTTTGGTGGCACATAGATAACCATTTGATTCACATATCGCCAGAACATTATTACGTTATAGTGCCTCTCCGGATTAGTTTTTAATTAAACTAGCAATCAATATATGAAATTACGAACAAAACCACATTCGACCAATTTTCAACACCGCTCTAAAATGTTTTTAAATATCTGTTTCAGAGATCTTTTATGGCACCCGAAAATTACCCTGACCCAGATAAACTGAAAGCGAGACTCGCCGAAAGTTTCGACATGTTGGAGACTATTTTGGAGAGTCGTACTTATACGGCCGGAGAGCAGTTGACGATAGCTGATCTAAGCATCGTCGCTATAATTTCAAGCTTGAGCCACGTTATCCCGTTGGAAAACCGCAAACATTTGAAGATCATTGCCTGGTTTGAGAAAATGAAGGCATTACCGTATTATCATGTTAACGAAGAGGGTATAAAACGATTGAGAGCTATGTTTGCAAATTTGGGTGCCAAATAATAATTCATGTGTTCTTCTAATATACATGGAGATCTCGGCATATTTAATGATTATAATATGGTCGAATAATGGAATTATTTTGCGGCAATACTTGAGCTTATTTAATTAATAATAATATTTATTCTTTATCATTATCGCTAATGAGCGTGTGATTTTTCCAAACTATTACGCAGAAATATGAAATACATAGTTTATCAAACGGATTTCTGTATATATCTTTTATTACAAGTTCCTGTGGTACAAATGCACTTGCACTAAAAATAATTATATTATGTTAATGTGTTTGGAAGATGCCGCGTTGCCACCATTTCAAAGTCATGCCATAGTTCATGTTCATACTCTGTTTGTTTATCAGTCGCCAGTGCGGTAAATTTTTCCTTTCTCGCAATAGTTCTGCTTATTAAAAAAAAATGCCCTAAAGAAAGATTCTATCCTCAGTAACCATCTCTACAGGTTCTTAACATTTTTATTACATGTGTATTATGTTGTTACGTCATTGATACGTCATAGTTACCCTACTCCTTACAAGATTTATCTATATGATATATATTAGCCGCTTCTGATTGGTGGGTTAACGTAACTTTAGGGTACTGTTAACTTTTCACGCATGGGCCTTCGCCTCCGCTCGCTCCGGGGCGCAACCAAACAACACTAACTAAAACTAACCCAAATTTACAAAAATAAATAAACATAACCTTAAAAAAATAAAGAAATCATGCTTTGCCTTCGACGGGAATTAAACGCGGGCCGTCCGCATTCCAAACGCATCATTTGACAATTAGACCAACCAGACCTGGTGGAATAAACTGATTGGACTGTAGATAAAGTGAAAGTGACGTTCATCCATCAATCAGAAGCGGCTAATATAGCATAGTGATGTATGACTATAAAGGATCTTAAAACGCACTAGATTCGATAAAATGTATTAACAAAACTAAATACATCATACTATCTTGAAATCACTCACGCCAAAATTTCTCTAAAGTTACCAAGAGATGGATATCACGGCCCTTAATAGAGTGTGAGAAATCAACTGTCCTGGCGCACACTATTAGATTGAGAATGAGGGAAGATACGTAAATTTTCGGGCTAAAATGTTACCTAAAACATGCCCGATCACGACATTCGCTGGCGAGGAGCATATAGGGAATTAAGTCAACTTCGGCATAACATATATATCAATTCGAAGCCTAGCATTAGCAAACAACCATGAAACAAACACATAACCTTGTTATGTGTGTTTGGGACAGTATTTTAGAAATACGGATTTTTTTTATGGTGTTACCGTAGTTAAAAACGGGTCGAAAATGAGTTGTTTAAGCAGTTCATCACTGTTGGCCGTTTTAGGTGCATTGACTGTTAAATACAAAAACTGCCCTTTCACCACACCAATATGCCGTTACGTTACCGATACCACGGAACATTAACCAGAGACTAGAAGGGTTTATCTGGGACTAGAAGGTCCCCTCTCAATCGGCATTTTTAATGTAGCGCTTACAAAGGTGAGACGCCAGACGGGGTGACCAGCATTTCATCAGGTTCCGCGACGGGGCAAGGAGGGGAATACTGGGGACGGGGCTTAGAGTGAACCTTCTAGTCTATTGTTAATGTTCGGTGCCGATACCCAAGGTTAGTAGAGGATAGGTTGTCCGATAACTTGGGTACGACAGGCGGAAGGGGAAAGCCGTGACGTCAGTTGTTGAAATCGATCGGAAGTGAAAGCTGTTACAATAAAAGCCAATTTGTTACTATAAAATATAAATGCACTTTTCTTTAGATTATTCCTTTAATTTACTAAAAAGGTAAACTGAAAGATACTCAGGGTGTATAGGTTCGGAGCATGCTTATTAAAATTTATGTTCGAGTGCAGTTGTTGAGAAAAACTGCAAAATAAGAGATTAGAAATTTTCTTGGTGATATCTGCACTTTAATCACCTTATGGTTCCTCCGAGCTTCCTGGAGAGGGTTACTGGAAATTGCTGTAGTGCCTAGGATCTGTCCTGTGACGTCACTGGAAGCTGTCCTTGTAGGCCGAGTGCGTGTGGACTCAGTAGCATGAAAAAAACCAGTACAAGGCAGTTAAAGAGTTCACCAAGAATGTTGTTACAACTCTGTTTCAACTTGGCGGAGAGCGTCGCTTGTCTTAGCTTTGGTTTTTAATATAGGGATTGGCAAGAGATAGCTAGAAATAATTCTTCTCAATTAACAATGCTGAAAATTGCCAAAACACGCTGAAGGAAAATTATGATATATAATTAAATATGCCTCCACCATTTTGCACAGAATTGTTTAGACTGTAGACAATAATTATGGTTTTAAATTAAACAGTGAACGGATTAAAAATAATAAATAAAATAAATAGCTGTATAAGCTGAGAAAGATTGTGATGAACAATATTTCAATAAAAAAACAATTACAGTAATCAGGCAAGAACAAAAGTGAAATCGATAAATTTAAACAGATAATCAGAAGGCAATCATTGCCTGAAAGCTTCTTTTCAACTCAAAAATCAGTTTAATTCAAAAATAAAGGTAATGACAAATTTAAATCGAAATAAAGAAATACCGGTATTATGATCTTGTATACCCACCACGGTCGAGAAGGGCTTGAGAATACTTATATAGGTCGAACAATAACTAACTAAGCTTGACTCTAATCTCACATTTAATCCATAACAACCGACAACGGTACTAGAGAAAGTTAGACTGAGTATCCTACACTATAGACGGTTTTAGTTATTAATTTCTAAAAATTGCTACCTCTAACTAGAACCTAAATAATGTGAATCCTATAGGCCACTTTGATCGATTCTTGAGTTGGGTTGCTAAACTAAATCCGAAATTTAATAATTCCCCGCTTTTGCAAGATCAAGTCTTTTTTTTTCTTATCAAAGAGCCTTAGCTCCAAAAAACAAATATTTTACCTGCCTTACAGGCAAGAACATACCCACGGCAAAATACAACGTGGTATATGTAACGATAGTAGGCAAATACCAGAGATTTACAAGCTTAGCAGCTTTATTCTGTCTACAGACTTTTCGATATAGAAAACTTGAAAAAAAAAATCAGATAACGCAAAAAAATAAAGAAAATGTCTAGCCTACCTTCTCACAACCTATCACACTGGTTGTCGGTACAAGATAGTTTTTAAAAATCCTGTCCTACCTTTCCATCAGAACCACATCTAAAAAAAAATTGCACAGACGCGCAGTCGTCTCAAATGTTTCACCTTTTTCCACCGTACGAAGCGACCGATCTTTAAGCATAAAATCTGAACTGCATATTTGAAATTATTTATCAATTTTAACTAATATATTCTACTGCGGTATTTACGTAGATTCAACCCATAGGAATATTAATTTTCATTTTATATTAACTAGATAATTATCGACTGGTATATTTAAAAGACAAAAATTAGTTTTAAATGAACCTGATGGGCAACATAAGAATTCAGTATTTATTAATATTTTCGTACTATTTAATGCGGAATTTTCCACACTGTTGCTACCAGGTCGGTTCAGACAGTAAATCAAAATAGGTTGAAGATGAAAAGTTATTATTTGAAACCAAAAATAAATACAAGCGAACTCGGAAAAACCTGATGTTACGGAATTGTTAAAATTACCGTAACAAAGCAGCGTTTACCGTTAGATTTGTTTTTGCTTCGCATCTGCTTTTTTTCGTTAATTTTCTGTTCTTGAGTATTTTTTACGAGTTTTCAATAAACATGTTGTGTAGGCAGGTAGTAGTGTAATGGACTAAATTTTGGGAAATAGTTATTTAAGTTTAGAAAACATTTTTATGCGGATAGAGCACTTTTACAGACTTTTTTAAATACCCTTTTGACGGTTTTAATGAAAATTGGTGGTGTGATTTGTAGGGCTTATTTAGCCCCGAATTGATTTTAATTATTAAGTCCAGTGGCTTCTCGAGGGGCACCTTAGAAGATGTGTCAGATTAGTTTTTGAATTTTGATGTACATAAGCATGCAACTGACCTATAGAAGCGTAGTACATTACATTTTGCTTTGCGGAAACTCATACTTCCGTGTCAAATAAATAAAATAGAGTTTCACGTGTGCAAAAGACTAAAATTTATGACAATATCAGTTCAGTTTTTTTTTTCATTTTGAGCATGCCTTGGGTTAATTTTGGTTGGCTGCGCCCCCGTAGCGAACGGAGGGCCATGCGCTAAGTAAAATATTAGTAGAATGATTAAAAAGAAATCACTTTAATTCAATTCAATTCAATTCAAAAATATACATTTTGTGAACAAAGCATGTGTACAAAGGACATAAAATATCGAAAACAGATTAAAGATAATAAAATACGAGAGGAAACGAGTAAATACACTGTAAAACACATAGCAGAATACAAAAAGAGTAAAAGAGCATAAAATACCAAAAATACAACATTTTAAAATTATATAACCTCCTCAAGGACGTCCCGGTAGAACTCTTCCATACTATAGTATGGTTTAGTTAAAAGTAATGTTTTAAGTAATCCGCGAAAAGTCCTCAATGAATTAACCGTTCTTAAACTAACTGGCAGATGATGAAAAACTTTGCGACTATCATAAATCTGTGACTTTTTCACCAAAGTACTTCTTGGAATCGGCAAGGGTAAATCATGAGTTTGGCGAGTCACATGCTGCGGTGTAGGACCCGGCAGCCTGGTGCGATGTTTCCAAAATGAAGAGAGATGTCTAGGTCAAGATCTTCTGAGCCACGTAGTGCGGTCCACAGGATTATCTTTGAGGCGCATTCACAATAAATCTCACTGCCTTTTTCTGAAGAACAAAGAGGACGTTCAAAAGGCCCCGACTAGCCACACACCAGAATGGTATACCATACCGGAGATGTAACTCAAACAAAGAAAGATAGACAGTCCTTGCCTGTCGCTGACCCAATTCCTCCCGAACCGCTCTCACAGCAAAGCATCCCGATGACAGTTTCCTGCTCAAGGCTAGTATAGTATAAACCGCCATCAATCATGATTCCTAGGAACCTAGTTGCAGCTATCCCGGGATGGAGGCCCCCATCAAAAGGTAAACCTGTAAGATCACATTTAAGTCCGACCATGTGTGTCTTGCTCAGATTCAAACACAGGCGATTGCAATCGAACTACTCCCTAATGACGGCCAAGTCATCAATCATGGTCTCCTTCAGCCGCTCAATCTCTGTGTCCTGCCGTAAAATTGAGGTATCATCAGTAAAAAGAATGAAGTGTCCTGAGATGTTTAATTGAACAAAATCATTAATATATAGCAAGAACAAAATAGGCCCTAAAACAGAGCACACCACATACTGATATCGACACACAAGATGAGATCCAAACCAAGAGAGAGCCAGGCCTCGAAAGCCATATATATCGAGCTTCAGTAGCAGTATTCGGTGATCAACGCAATTGAACGCCTCCCTGATTCAACCCCACATAGACATCCTCAAGAAAACTGTAGATAGCAATCATGAGTCTCCTTGGCTTCTTGGAAACCAAACTGTTTAGCAGTTACAAGGTTAAATGACTGTAGATAACTCCAGATCCTTTTTTTACCAGCTTTTCAATGACCTTGGACAAAGTAGGTAGTAGGGAAATTGGACGAAAGTGAGATGGCTCTTCTTCACTAGCCTTGAATACTGCAACTGCAATGGAGGAGTAGAGTTCTTTTCCTTAACCTTGTTACGCCACTGGAATGACACATATTTTTATCAAAATTCATCATTGCAAATTCAATATTTTCTGTTTTTATAAACTTTTTTTACTCTACCCAGCACCCCTATTCACTCCATTGTCCCGCAAGAAAGTTGATTACTATTAGGTTTCCGCAAATAAAAAACGTCTAAAAAATGAGGTAAACACACTCAATTTATGTGTTTCTGAGGAAAAAACGGCAAAATCTGTCTGACACGTCATCTAAAAACCTACCACATTTTTTTGTCGCTTGATTTTTTTCGTATCTTGTTTCGTTTTCGAGAAAAAAAAACCATTTGATTGCATGGCCTTGGGTAAACAAAAAGAAAAACTACCATACTGGCAAAAACTGGGGTGTACCTGTTCTTTTCTTGAAATTCAATAGTTTATTTTGATTATAAAAATTGCCACAAAACTTGCTGCAATCGATTAAAACAAATATTTTTTCCGTGATTTTTTCTATGGTCAATGTTCATGCAATAAAATGGTTTTTATTTTTTTTATCAAAAACGAAGCAAGGTACGCAAAAAGTCAAGCGATAAAAAAAAGTTGTATATTTTTACTTAATCCGAAAAAAATATAAAAATACCAAAAAAATCAGTGGCACACATTTTTTTTAAATACTGGTTAAGGTACCCCCGAGACGATACTGGATTTAATAATTGTAATTTAATTGGGTCTAAATTAGTCCCTTATTACTACAAAAAACACCACCTTATTTTTAACTGTAAATACGCTGTTAATAGTCTTCTGATTATAAATCGGACCACTCTCTGTATATGTTTATGTGCCTGGAGCTTATTTGTACTAGGATTTGAAACTGTTTTGTTCATTTTAGTTTAATTATTGTTCAAGCATTTGCCTTTTACCTACCTTAATATTAGTACCAATAAAATAAAACACAGTGCCTTTATTGAATACTATTTTATAGACATTCTTAGCAATTAAGATAATCGCATTCTCATTATTTTTTTTTAAAGGAACTTTAGGCTAATAGCCTTCTAAATTATTTTTTTTTAATGAAATACTGTATATATTATTAGATATTTAAAAGATCTTTTTTTCCTAATCATAAGTATAAGCGGGTTTATATCTCTATCTTGAAAAATAGCCGATCAAATTGACAAAAACCGCATGTGGGCTTTCAACAGATGACGTCACGAATCGATCGGAGAAGTTATTGGACAAACTATCCTCCACCAAACTTAACCGATACTAGCCTTTTTGCGTATTGACAGCTCAACGACAATAAATTATTCAAAGTGGTTTGTAGCCAATCACATTTCAAGTTTGAGTACGCTGCCACCCTAGTTACGCTGCGTATGAACACTAACGGCTAATACCTATTGGAAACGAATGATCCTCATTTCCAGAGCGCATAAATTTTATTTCTAAGGATCCTAACGAGTCCTACCGCCTGACGAGTCCTGGGCTTCATAAACACATTTCTGACAAATAGAGAATAGAGAAGCGAGCGTGATGTGAAATATATTAGTTTAATAATAAAAAAAATGAGCCAGTCTGCTAGTACTCGATACTGATGTGTAAACATATCCTATAACGACATCGGTTGTAAAAAAATGACAACAGCACGTTGTGTTCCCAAGCGGTAACACACCCAACTACTAACCACGCCCGACGTTGCTTAACTTCAGTGATCGGACGAGAACTGGGTTTTTAACGTGCTATGGGCGATACCTATGCATTTTAGCTTGTTCATAGAAAAAAAAAACAATCACATTCGCATTTATAATATTAGTTAGGATTCTTTAATAAAACTTACTGGCAGCTTCGGAGTGGATTAATTCACTGCACAAATTCGACACGAAAGTCTAATGCCACCAAGAATTACATCAACATATGGACACAGCTTATTTACCTAGTCATCTTGGGCCGATATCTTTTGATTTGGGAAAGTCAATAACCAACTTTTTCAAATTTTAGAAGGGGGCTATGACTCAATATTGTTTTAAGCGTCTGGGCATCTGAATAATAATTTTGACAGTTCGTTTAATTTAAAATAATAATATGATTTTTTATCGTCTAAAATCGGTTTAAAAACGATTTTAAATGACAAAATTGTATAAAAACCCGAAAATTTGGACTTTTTTAGGGCGATAGCCGTGGCTTCAGCCGAATTTGTCTGGATTTTGAAGCGAAAATTCATTTTAAACTCAACCGTCCATCAAAAATAAGCTGTGCTATGGATCCAAATACACTGCGAATATAATTAATTAAGAAATAATACTTTTGACGGTTCGTTTAATTAAAAATATGCTTTTTTATCGTCTAAAACCCATTTAAAACGATTTTAAATGACAAAATTGTATATAATACCGCCCTAGCGGCTAGAATCGGCTTACACATTTCCGCCCCCACACTTCCGCCCCGCCCACACATTTCCGTCCCATTCGCCGAGGTTTACCCTCATACCGCCGTGTAAGATGTTTCCACATCAAAAATTGTGTTAAGAGCCGATTTCTAGTGGATATACAGCAGCTTACATGTAGTTGCGCGAATATATTCCACTGCCCACCATTCAAAACATATTACAACAATAATGACGTACGCGCCGATGAGTGCCGAATGTATGCAAAAATTGTGTAAGCTGCTACGTAAACGCAAGTTATTCAGTGTTGCCTTGCCTGATTATAAGGCGGTACACAGAGCGCCATCTATTAGCACAGTTTGATGTGCCCGCACACAACCAATCAGAATCGCTGAGGGCGTGGTCAAAGGCAATGGATTGCTTTCAACTGCTCTGGTGGTCGAGTGGTCAGATGCTGTATCTGTGAGTGATACGGCGGCCCGGATTCGATCCCCGTTGTTTTAATTTCCTTTTAAGGTTTTGCTTTAAAAAATTGGGCGAGTCTGCTAGTACTTGAGACAATGATGTATAAACATATGTCCTATATCGACATCATGGACATGAAAATCTAATGCCGCCCTATCGGCTAGCTTTTTAGAAGCGCCACTTGAGTCGTTGCAATCGCGGCCGTCCCGGATTAGGTTGCCCCTCAATGCGCATGGGTTTTGGGTTATGATGTCACATCGGTTTAGACAATTCCGCCCCATTTGCCGAGATTTACCCTCATACCATGCTATCAAAACGTTTTTGCCTTGGGACAATGCCTTGGGTTAGTTGCGATCGACTGGAATTTAACCCGCGGCCCGCGGCGTGCAAATGACAAGCAGAACGTCTAGCCAGAGTATAACTATATAATCTGGTCCAACTACTACACCACCGAATTGAAAGCATTTCGCTAGACCATAAAGACATGGATAATTCCGATACATACGGCCATTACGGATGTCCGTAGCTTTCGCATCGAAAAGTTAGTTTAGGCATTGTCTTTATAAAGAAAGGTTTAGGTTAGTGGGTGCCCTAGACGTAACCTGGCCACGATATTTCAGATTCTAGTGCACTTGTGAATGCAAGCGGTTTAAATACCTGCAATTGGCAAGTATATGGCCATCCGCTCGCTTCGCTCGCTCCGGCGCTTAAGAAAAAGAAACTAACCAAGTGCTAACCCAAGCCATACTCAAGAGAAACCCAAAAATCAAGAAAAAAACTGTTTACTTAAAAAAAAACTGACGGGATTTGAACCCGGGTCGCCGAAGTGAAGACCAACCATGCAGACCCCTAAACCATCAGGGGATATATAACCAACTGGTTGTATCGCGAAGACATGCGTCACCCAGCTAGCCAATCACGCGCCTCTCATTCACAAGTGTAACTACACGATATCGACCTTCTAAACTTCTAATATTAAATATGGATGAAAAACATTATTAAAAAGCGTCCAATTTGCGTTTTAAGCTTTTATAAAAAGCGCCCAATTTGCGCGAAAGCGCCCAATATGACCACATACACTGACGGAACTTTCTATGTCGTTTAGATATATTTATCTATGGTCTTCTTCATCGTTTTTGATTGGTAAAAAATATTTGTTGCATATGGAAAGCAGCTTTACGATGAGTAGGCTCTCAGAGTAAGTATATTGTTACTCTGAAAGTAGGCTTGTGTTCTGTCGCTATAATGTGATGTTAAAGATCCGACACTGATCCTTTCCTTGTCTAAGGTTCATACTATAAAATATCACCAATTTTTTTCCTTGTATAAGCAAAACCCAAGAATCGTAAATTACAGTTTACGATTCTTGAGCAAAACCATTTATTATATACAGTAAAAGACATTGTATGGACTAGTATGGAGGACTGTGCAGGTAAGAGTAAGGATACCGCGCATGACATTATGCCAATGTTCTGAAATTTAAGCCTTTTCAGAGCGGCGGCCATTATTTATGTGGCAAACACATCTATTGTTGTGGCGGTGCTATATTTGCAGTTATTTTGTGAGTTTTTGAACAAAGAGAGATAAAAACTAAGATTCATAATGGTAAATTGTTCGGCATATGGTTGCAAGAGTCGAAGTGAGAAGAAGGAGCCTGGAATTTCATTTCACAGGTAATTATTGCCTGCTGACCTTGTAGTTTATTTGCATATTTCTTGTTTTAATAATAATGCATACTGTACAAATGGTGTTACCTCTGAGTATATCATGGTAGGGATGTTTATATAATTATCGAGAGTAATTTGATACCCGATCTTGGATATTTTCAGTCATCAAATAATCAATAAAGCCATAAATCTTCTTCAAGGAGAGTAATTCAACAGAGGCGTAGGTAATATATTTTTCATACTCTACCTATAAAATGGCTATATTATTTTACGACTGAAATTTACTTTAACTTATTAATTATTATTTATTACTTATAATTTCAATTAATTTATTGAAGTTACCCAGTAATTTATGTGGCAGCTGGTAACAGGCTTTTTCCCACGTTATCTGTCCTCTTCTTTCCTTGTCTAAGGTGCCCTCCCTAAGACAATGGATAAGCAACCTATTTCTATGCTCTAAGTGTTAGTCCACATGCATACGTGATCACGGATATCCGTATACGTGAAACGCACACGTTGAATTTTGCCCATCCACATGGCACTTCCGTGATACGCATCCGTATGTGTTTTGACATGCGCATCGCGTTTTTTATTTGCAGCAATTTGAATTTAGTTTGTATTGTAGATTGTAGCATATTTAGCAAAATTAACGAAGGAAGTTCTAGGCCCCATATTCAGGACAATATGGACAAGACCAATTTTTACTGAGGAAGCACAAAACCTTTATGGATGTAGAAATATATTGTTTCACGAGTTCGAAGATAACCAGTCTAAATACTTTAATTATTTTAGAATGTCATCTGCAATGTTTTTTTCCATACTAAATGACACTGTTATTAGGTATCAACCGATTTTTAAAACAGATATGTTCCAAATAGTTTTCACAAACACAGAGTATCCACATTTATAGAGAGATTCTTCCATTTTATATTAAGTATTTATTTTTCATTAATTTTATCAACTAAACATTAACTTGACATTATCATTAAGCAACTGCCAAAATTAAAAATTTTTCAATTATCTCTCTCTGTCACTCAGCCGCAACCATCACACTCAAACGGATACGTATACCGAAAAAGTTAAAATTTACCAACTTTCATGCGTTTTGACCTTGACGGGGAGTCAAGTCGCTCTCCTGATACACAATTGGATGTTGTTGGTCACGTGGGCACAACGGATCCGTGATCACGTATGCATGTGGACTAACACTAATACGTCCCCACTAGGGATGGCAACGATATATCGATATATTGGATATATCGATATTTTTCCTAAATATATCGATATATTTTAATCGATATTTTCTTGCCGATATATCGCTAAAATCGATATCATGTCGCTTCGATATATCGTCGCACAAAAATTTTATTACATAGAAAAAGTACAAATTATTTAAAATCCTATTTGCTAGAGTATAAGGAATAATTCTCCGAAAAATTAGACATTGTAATTGACGTCACCTGTTGTCTGTCGTTTTAGTGTCGTCTGTCGCATTTTAAGCTCCTTTACAGGCGTAGGCGACTATGTGAAAATCGACCTCTCCTATTGGTGGATCCATCTCCAGTGGCGTAGCTACCGGGTGGGCCAGGGGGGGCAAGGCCCCACGGCGCCAAGAGAAATTAGGCGCCGCTCCGAGTTTATAAATATGCTAATGCTAACAATGCTCATGAGCTTCACTGAGTTTTTAAATTAATTAAATTATAATACAATCAAAGACCGAAATATGTATTAAACTTTTTACATTTTGTGTCAGGTATTTATTATTTATTCTACGTGGAATAAAAAGATATATCCCGGCGCGTCGGCATTTGGTACATGCAAATTTGTAAAAACGCTGCGTAAGGCGGCATGCGATTTGAAAGACAAATATTCCGAAAATTTCGGTCGTAAAAAAGTATGTGGTTTTTAGAGTTTCGTATTTAGGCAGTACCATTAGCCAGACAAGTCTTAATAGCCTAGCAATACTAAGCATAGAAAATGAATTTGTCCAAAAAATTTATTTTGATCAAATAATCGATCAATTTACGTCGATTTAAAAACGAAGAAAGACAAATGTTTAATTAATTAATTAAGGTTACAGATTTGTAGTTTACGTTTATATTTAAATTTGTATGTACCTGTTGGTTGGTTGGTTGCCGTTTATACATTTTATATTCATATTCCTGTAAATAAAAAAAAGCGTTTGCACTATGTGTCATATCAGAAGTGAAACTTCTTAAACTTAAACGCCCTAGCCTCGGATTTGGTTAAAAAGTAGTTTTTTTTAAATAGATCACTCAATTAACAAAAAGGGAAGGCCTAAATGAAAAAAAAAACTATTCTTCATAAAAGTTTCGCTTATGTCTTGACAAGGTAATAGAACAAACCCCATATTTTTATCTTGTAAACTAACAAAGATATCACAATAATTAGACGCCCTAGCCTTATACATATCTTAACGCATTTGGTTAAAAAGTAGTTTTTTAAAATATATCACTCAATTAGCAAAAAATAAGGCCTAAATGAAAAAATAACTATTCTTCATCAAAGTTTCGCTTATGTCTTGACAAGGTAATAGAGCAAACCCCATATTTTTATCTTGTAAACTAATAAAGACATCACAATAATTTAACGCCCTAGCCTTATACATATCCGAATTTGGTTAAAAAGTAGTTTTTTTTAAATAGATCACTCAATTAACAAAAAGGAAAGGCCTAAATGAAAAAAAACTATTCTTCATAAAAGTTTCGCTTATGTCTCGACAAGGTAATAGAGCAAATCCCGTATTTTTATCTTGTAAGCTAACAAAGATATCACAATAAACGTCCCAGACCGTTTTCCGTTCCATGCGCGCGTAAAGAAGTTTCACTTCAAAAATATACGTTTAATATTATGATGTATAATTTTTGGATTAATTTACCTAGATACACAACATATAGGTTTGTTTTAGGCGCCAGCGGATAGGCTTGCCCCCCGGCGCCTACATTTCTAGCTACGCCACTGTCCATCTCGTATTACAATATGTCTTCGTGATGCAATAAATTTGTCGTAAGAGCTCTCGTGGTCGAGAGGTTTAGATGGTTGGGTCTCACCTGGACGGCCCGGGTTCAAACCCCGCTGCTTTTTTATTATTTTTTTAAGATTATGTTTCAAAACAGTTTTTTCTTGATTTTGGGTATGTCTTGGGTTAGTTTGGGTTAGCACTGGGTTAGTTTCCTTTTCTTGAGCCCCCGTAGCGAGCGAAGCGAGCGGGAGGCTATGCGGATCGACCAAAAGTAGAGGCCGATTTTCACATAGTTGCTTACGCCTGTAAAAGATCTTAAAATGCTCGTGTATCATTCGTATGGAATTTCCCGATCGCAGTTAAATAAAAGAAAAAAAAACGAGTCTGCTAGTACCCGAGACACTGATGTGTAAACATATCCTATAACGACATCGGTTGTAAAAAAATTACAACAGCCCGTTGTGTTCCCAAGCGGTCACCCATCCAAGTACTAATCACGCCCGACGTTGCTTAACTTCAGTGATCGAACAAGAATTGGTATTTTCAACGTGCTATGGCCGTTGCCTATACATTTTAGCTTGTTCATAGTATAAAAATTAGGTTTAATAACAAAGTTTAAAATAATTAATAATTAATACTTTTGACCGTTCGTTTAATTTAAAATATGCTTTTTCTCGTCTAAAATCCGTTTAAAACGATTTTAAATGGCAAAATTATTTTGAAGGGAATATTCAATTTAAATTCAGTTCGCTTCGTGTGATTACATTGCCTGAAAAATCACGAGATCGTGAAACTGAACCGATCAGGGCACTGCCAGGTAGGCGCAGTGCCCGACAATTATGTCTAGGGGCTGACCCATAACTCTGAGCAGGATTGCGCAATAAATTGTTTTCATGTACTTCGCGATACAACCAGTCAACCAGTCGTTTGTATCTGCCCTGATGGTCTAGAGGTCTGCATGGTTGGCCTTCACTTTGGCGACCCGGGTTCAAACTCCGTCGGTTTTTTTATTTTCTTTTAAGGTTATATTTCTAAACAGTTTTTAATGGATTTTGGGTTAGTTTGGGTTAGCACCTGGTTCGTTTGTTGTTCTTGAGCCCCCGTAGCGAGCGAAGCGAGCGGAAGGGCATGCGAAAAGTGAATTTAGACAACCCACATTGCTATGCTCAGAGTTATGGGCCAGCCCCTAGACATAAGTGTGCCCGCCACACCAATTTTCCGATTTCGATAGAGATGAGTAGCTGGTAGTGTGATAGGAAGTGTGATCATATGATACGATATATCGATATATAATTTATTTTTGCCATCCCTAGTCTCTGCCATGTCATGTGTTAAATTCAGTGTTGCCGATTGTCACATAATTATCAGATTTTAACATAATTTTGCCAGCAGTCTGATACAAAATTTGAAGATGGCATAATTATCAATTTTAACATAATTTTAACAGACAATTTATTCTGCCAATAATATAATTTGATATTTAATACAGTGGCTTTATACAAAAAGGCTATGTAAGATTTAAAATATTTAAATGGCCCCCATCTCGTATAAATATTCCCTAACTGTATGCGTAGCTTTTAATTACTTGAAAATAGAGGGAGGCAGTCGAAAACCACCGATACAGTAGTTCTATACAAGATAGAGCCACTGTAACCACCGATCCGAGTGGGAGACATCTAAAGGTGCGTATCCACTAAGCGCGCAAAACGTTTGCGATTGTTTGCAAACTCAATGTTTGTTGGAGAGGTTTATCGCGCGCATTAGCAAATGTTTGTATCATTTGGTCGTGTTCCGAGCGGTGTCGGTACATCAATTTGATTTGTCGTTTGTGTGTGCCCTTTGTTTTTTTGGGTATCTACAGTTATTTGCGAATAATTGGCTGGTGGAGACGATTGTCAATAATAGAACTGCAAACAGTTGCAAACGTTTGCTCGCAATGATTTTTTGGTGGATACGCACCTTAAAAGATGAACCTTTACCTATTCAGTGACTTTAAGATCGCCTACAGTCAATACCTTAGGAGGTATTGCGGCAGGCTATAGTGCCTTTAAACCAATGTAAGATCACCAAAGCCACTGTAAGATCCTTGTTTTCGGCGCCATCTCTTTGTTCATGGCGTAAGTGGGGGTAAAATTTCAAGCTTTTAATAAACGGCGAATCGCACACCTTTTTTTGGAAGTATCCGAGTACTGGGCTTGTGAGCGCATCATAAATACATTTCTGAATAATAGATGTCTTTATGGTCCAAGGAATCGCTTGCAGCGGGTTTCGTGGTGCAGTGGTTAGATGCTGTGTTTGTGACACGGCGGTCCGGGTTCGAATCCAACGGCAAGACCTGTTTTTTGCATGAAGTGAAAAAAATACAGTTGTAAACATTGTGATGCGCGCGCAAGCCCAGGACTCGTTTGGCGGGAGGACTCGGCGGATGGTTCCAAAATATTTATTTATTTATTTATTTATTTCTTCAAGCCATACAATCGAATATCGACAAGGCGCCGTCAACTTCATGGAGAATCGGAAGATATATTTTGCTGGTCCCGCCATCTTCAGGTTTTAACATAATCTACATCAAAATCTGATAATTTTGGCTTAGCTATCACATAATTTCATTTCCTGCCAGCGGCAACACTGGTTAAATTCCACATTCCACCTGTCAGACGGCATAAATCAAAACAAAAAATGCGGTAAAATCGATAGATTCATAATTAAGTCATTTTTGGCTGTTTTAACCACACGGGGGCCCAAAAGTAAGCCCCAGAATGAAGATGGCCCATTCAATGCAAGGGATTTACTCCCCGTTACCTCAGTCACTGAGTGATTCGGACTCTGAAAAGGAAATAAGCATGGAACCCATCTGTACCAGTTACAATTCTAAAAATACCAATAATTTCGAAGACTCTTATAGACAGAATGGGCACACTATAGGACTAGACGATGACTTAGTCAAAATTAAGAGGGGTGCCAGTAAAATGTCTACCGCTCGTAAAGTGAGTAGAGTATTCGATTTAGTCTAAAGTAAAATAAGATAGGCATCTACTTAGACTTAGCTGTTTGTTTAATATTTTCAGGGAACTATAACTGCTCTATTTTTATCTATATCACTAAATTAATAGTAGTTTGTTTCACCTTACCAAGTATATTATAGAAATAAACCATATATGTATAAAAGAAATAAACTTTTGCATCCATTTTTTTTTAAATTTCAGATTGCTTTTGTATCATCGATAATACTCTGTTTCTTGCCAATTTTCATTTTCTTATGGGTATTGCCCTGCTCTGAACTACACACTTGCCCAGTTAAGATCTCAAATTGGGAATATCAGCAAGAAGATATAGAACTAAAGGGGCCAATTAACCTGGTTAGTGGGGTGTATAAGACCAACTTCAATTTGGCTTTACTCTATAAAGGGAGTTTCAATAGCCCCAAGAGTCTCAAGAATGGTGTGATTTCTTTTATGGGATTAACAGGTGATTTATTTGAGCTTATATATTTTTTAATCAACACCATAAACTGTCTAACTGGTATAGGAGCCAGTAGCATTAATTAATATTTGAATTTGAGTTAGTAACAATGGACATTACTGAAATATTGCAGTCTTCTGATTTCAAGCATAATTTCATAATTTTGGTAGTGTTTTGTAACTAGTTATAGGTAATGTTGGTATGTGTGAAGGTATAAAAGTGTACAAACAGTATCCACTTAGTTACTTACTTCCTTTAGATAATAAGACATGTTTTGGATATTTGTAACTTTAATTCACAAACTTTTTGGTGTAAGGTGTGTTGCAGTGATTTTGAGTATCATTTTTGTTTACAGGAAGTGTGGCCTGGGATTTCGAACAAGAAGTTGAACCTCTAAGAATGGATTGCAGTATTATAGATACCAATAGAGATGGAAATTTGGATTGTCTGGTAGTTGATTCTAAGGTAAGTTTTTAGTTTCCAAAAAAGAATTTTTTGTGAAAAGATGTTTAATTGGTTTTTAGGGCTTAAAAGCCATTGAGACTATTTCTGGTCAAGCCCTTTGGCATGCACATTCATCTGAAGAGAAAAAGTTGGTGAGAAATTTGGATTTGCCCATTGCCATTCCTGATCTGAATAATGATGGTGTTGTGGAGCTGCTTAGCATTTTTAAAAAGGTACTTGAATATATAATTTTTTAGACTTACCCTGCAAATATTCATATATTGTTTGTTTGATGTGATTATGATTATTGTGCCACACTCATTTGCTTACATCAAAATAGAAATGTAGAGGCTTCAAAATCTTGTCAAAAGAATAATTTTAAAATGCAATAGAATTGTATCCATAAGGAATATTAAGCATTTCAGTTGGTTGAAATGGTCATCAATTTTATTTTTAAAATTATTAAAAGTTTGCAGTGGGCATAATTTTAAGTAGTTACCTACCTTTTTGATTCATCTAATAGAAATCAATAATTTTTTTCAAGAATTGGATAGTATCTTAAAAAATATATTAGGATTTTATGTGTGACATAAGGAAATGTACTTTTATTTGGTTAGTATTTATTTATTTATTGAGGGGCAGTACCCATTTAATGTATATAAATATACAGATAACACAATCAACAGTTAGAGTGACAATGTATGAATTCAACAAAAAGTCCTTACATCTAATATATTTAAAAAAAGTACAAATTGCCAATATCAACTGCCATTCACCATCATATAAACATGTAATATGAACAAAAGTACAGGATACTATAGAAGTTACTAACCCAATGTGCACAAACCCGTTAAGAATTTAGACCACAAATTGAAGTAATCCAATGTATCATAGTGAGAGTTAGTTAACCTAGTAGTTTTGGATATAAAAGAATTAAAAGCATAATTTGTGGATTGGTAAAAGGAGATACTTGATCTACTAAAAAAAGATACCTAAAAAACAAAAATAGTAGGGATATATTTGGAATAAATGTGAAGTTAATAAAATCAATAATTATAATTATAGGTATCTCTCACCAGATTGATTAATTTTTGCATCAGAGAAAATACATTTCCAGATATCTTAAAAAGGGCTGGCTATTGTGTGTCCAATATTCAAAAAGGTCAACACAGAATTACCAGAAAATTACAGACCCATCTCTTTACTATCAACAATTGTGCAGAAATGTCTGGCTTCACAAATTGCAAATTTTTTTGAAACAACCAATGTTTTTGCGGGCTGCCAGTTTGGTATCCGAAAGGGCAGGGACACTGTCGGGTATTTTGACTGTTCTATCTGACATAATTGAATTCTTTCAAGGGCTGCACTGCGTGAGTCATAGTATTCTGCTTCGGAACCTTTACTTCTATGGTTTTAGAGGTGTCGCCTTGTCGTGGTTTTCTGCTTACCTGAAGGGACATTGCCAGATAGTGTTTGTTGGTTCTAGCTGTTCAAAGTATGAATCAGTTGCATGTGGAGTACCCCAAGGCTCCGTCCTGGGACCATTACTATTTCTCCTGTACATCAATGACCTCACCAATCTTGATATTAAGGGAAGATTTACTCTTTTCGCCGACGACACCACTCTTCTCTGGCACTGCCTGGACAGTGACACTCTTCTTTCAACTTTATCGGGAGACCTTCAGAAGCTGAAGGATTGGTTTGATGCTAACCTCTTGTCAATCAATCTCCAAAAAACTAGGCTGGTTTGCTTTGGGTGTAGCGTGGAGGATGTGCCTGTAACTGGTGGCACCTCAGTTCAGAATTCTCCTGTCAGCAGGTTCCTTGGCCTAACAATCGACAAAGAAGTAAAATATGAAGATCATATTACTAATCTTGCGAACAAGGTCTCTTCTGGTTGGTTTGCTGTCCAGACGTTGTTTGTGCTTCAGAAACGTGCCTTGAGATGTTTATGTGGGGTTGGATCTCGTGTTTCTTGTCGCATCCTATTTCCTGGAGAAAAGGTCCTTACTCTAACATGTATTTATATCGAGGAAATTGCCCGTCTCATATTTAAAAATAAACATAAATTTACTACTGAACATCCACGGTACAGAACACGTCAAACAGGTAATTTAAATCTCCCATCCCTACATCTGCCCTAACAAAAAAATCTGTTTTTTATGAGGGCGTTAAAGTCACCTGCCTCAGACAATCAGGGGGGCATCTACCCCAAAAGAATTTAATCGTTACTTGCGAAAGTTCTTAGTTGAGGGAGCTTATTATTCACTGTCTGAGTTTTATTGTGATGTATTTTGATTTTAGGACAGAGGAGTGATGATAGAAAATGTAGATGCAATCTTATTTCTATTTCTGTTTTGTTTTGTTTTATTTTTACCGTTTGTTCATGTTCATGTCATCCTAATATTCTCCTGTTACTGGTTTTATCTTTATTTTATTTTGTAACTTGATTTTAATAGATTTTAATTGATATAGTTGTAGCCTAGCTTTGTTTATAACCTTTGTATGTTTAGAACAATAAAGCATATTTTGATTTGATTTGATTTGATTTAACACTGTAACATTCTGTGACTTGAGCAAGGCCTATGCTTGTGTAAATCATACGATCCTTATTGAATAACTAGAAAAATATGGGTTCTGTAGTTACAGTGTGGATCTTGTCCAATCATACTTGTGTGACCGAACACAAGCTGTACAACTCGTACAGCTGGTGTGTCATCAGAAGAAAGTGTGATAAATATTGGGGTCTTACAGGGTTCGGTGTTGGGCCTAATTTTATTCCTATGCTACATCAATGACCTTCCAAATATTGATCCTCACGCTAAATACACTCTTTTTGCTGATGACATGGTGGTATCTGTTGTGGGCAACACAGTAGTTGAAGTGTTGAAGAACTCTGTGGGAGCAATGGCGAGAGCTGAGCAATGGTTTGCAGACAACAGACTGGTTCTTAACCATAGTAAAACAAATCAGGTGGTGTTTTCTATGAGAGATGTGGGTGATCTTGATGGGAAGGTTGAGAGCATAAGGTTTTTGGGGGTCCAGGTGGATTCGACGATGCACTAGGGCGCACATATTGATATTGTCTGTAGCAGATTAAGCAGGAACCTATTTCTTCTTTGGAACCTTTCCGACTGTGTGTCTCAGGCAATGCTTAAAGTAGCATACTATATGGCTATAGAGATGATTTGCCGTCACGCGTTCTCTGGTCTGGGCATTCTGACTCTCCCCTCCCAGTATATCCTTGAGAACCTCCGTTTTCTGAGGCATAACATTGAAGCATAACATTGTCCCAGCTTTCTGGATACTGAAAAAGTGTCAAACAGAGCCAGGATATTGGGCTGAGAATTTTTTTAATCTACTGCCAGATAATTTCAGGGTTTTACCCATTACCCATAAATATTTTTGAGGGTAGGATTAGGGAAATTGTAATGAAAAATGCATTTTACAGTGTAAGTAAATTTATTTGTTTGTCATTTTATAGTATTGTAACTGTATTTTAAATGTAATTTTTTACTTTTGTATTTTAATTTTCAAATTTTTGATGTTGACGTGTGTGAGACTATATTTACATGAATAAAGAGTATTGAGTATCTTGTAGTTCTGAATGGGACATGCAGACCCATTCTACTCAATAGTGCAATACAGTTGCAGTAGCCATTTACGATATTAAACAAAAATCTAGGAAGGTCATGTTGCTCTCTATGACAAGATAATTTTTTAAGCCAAGCTTGGCTTCCAACGTTGCATACAAATGAGAGTAATCGTGATAGTCTATAGCAGTATTTGACTTAAAGGCAACATGCCTAAAGAAATGGAGCTAAACCTGCTCAATCCTAGTGATATGAACAACATACTTAGGTGTCGACACACTGATGCATACTCAAGATGGAGCCTCACCAGAGCAGAGTACAGCAACTTGATGGATGCAGTAAATTCAAAGTCAGTCAAAATCTCTTTAATCAGAAAATTTCTCAGTATAAGTTGTATAGTAATTGAATGATTCGACGTCAATACATAACTGTTAAAAATATAAAATAAAATAACCCACTATACTACAAAAGTCTTAAGAACATGTTTCATACAAATGCAAACATGATTAAAAAGTCACACATACGACACTTAACACAACACTCTACAAATAACTTACAGAGTAAGGTTCTAAATTTAAAATAATTTCTAAAATGAATTTTTTGAATCATTTCAAACTGGTCTCCAGTTTTACTGCACGAGGCAATTTATGGAAGTACTTTATACACGAGTATGCCGGACTATTTCAGTCATACTTAATCTGTGAAGGGGAACACTCAGATTTACACCAGCATTTCTGGTATTTAAACAGTGTTGAGTCTCCAACTCGATGAATTTGGATCTTTTGTTAAAGAAAAATCTAGACACTAAGTATCCAGATTTAAGTATTTAGACATGATTCTTAACGAAAATGTAGCAGAGCTAATTCTCTTGCAAACATGTTCGACTTGGATAGCCCAGTCCAGATGTCGGTCTATGTGGATGCCCACATTGCTGAGATTTGAACCAATTATTAAGATGTTAGTATAATCTGCAAAATTTACTAAATGGGAGTCGTGGTTGAGAATCTCAACTGCCAAGTCATCCACATAAAACTTGAATAGAAGGGGCCCCATAACACTTCCCTGGGGTATACCCATTTGGAGATTTCCCTCTCCCGAATAGCACTTGTTACCATTTCGCCCAACCACTACCTTTTGCTTTCGATTAGTCAGGTAAGACTCGATCCAACTCGGATCAGGACCACTCACACTGTACCTCTCCAGCTTATCCAGAAGGATTCCATGATCCAAACGGTCAAAAGCTTTTGACTGGTCTAAAAATACTCCCACAGACAAACTACGAAGAAAGTTGAAGGAATCTTATCACAGTGGCGTGCACACAATGAAAGCACAAATGCATTGCCTACCCTGATGTTTTGACATTTTTTATATTCTCCCATTTAATTTTAATCCCGATAATATAAATTATAATTTTACTAATAAGTATAATCCAAATTTAAAAAGCTTATCTTAAGCGCCAATTAAAATATTAATTATATTATAGAAAAACATCACAGTCTACCACTCATATTACGCTACCTATATTAAACGGAATAATATTCTCCGACGGCAAGCGCTAAAAAGCATTCCATAACAAACCGAAGGCATGCACTTATACCGTCAATACTGGATTTACTATGGAAGCAAAAAGCAGTGCTTGAAAAAAGACAGCCAAATGAAACGTTACATAAAAAGAAAAGAGACACAGCATGCGAAGATGGTCCGGGCCGACCGACGCGACGACGCAATGATAAGTGCTGTTGCCAAAATGTGCTCTCTTTAATTAATATTTTGATTTGATAGACATTCTTTTTTACCAAGGATCATATTGTTATTGTTTTTTTGCGCTTTAGTAATTGGTCTGAAAGCGATTACCGGTTACATCATTACAGGGTTTGGTTAAGAAAGCTTTATGATTTAATAATGTTTAAAATTACAGTACATGGGGAATCCCTAAATTTATTAATATTTCGATATCTGGGTATTAATAACGCCATGCATTTTTTTTGCAAGAAACTGAAACCCGATAATACAACACCGGCATTGGCCAGCCATAAATAAGAATAATCTCAGGTTCCCTTTTCCATGTGCCTTATTCTTGTGTGAGATTGGGATTTGACGCCCTGCGCTTTTAGTTATAGTTTTGAAAGTTTAGTTAGTTTAGTACCTATACAAGGGGTTGTTGTTTTCTTTGTGGGTTAGTTTTGTCGGTTAGAAAGAAAACCTCGATATTTTAATAAAAAAATCCATGACAATTATTAGTGGCTCTGCAGGTGTCGTCATAAAATTAAAATGTATTGTTGGCTATGCTTACTCTTTGGCGAAGAAGGAAATTGCAGAGTAAACGTGGGTATATTGATATAAATAATGTGTCAAATGTCTCAGAAAAACATGGCCAGTCCACTAACCATTTACAACGCGTTTTCTTTGCATAGTTTTGGCGAAACTCGAATTGAAAAGGATTTATGCTTACATTTTTTGGAGCCTCAAAATTGACGTTTTTGGGTGTGGCACCTGAAAAAAAATTCTACCTACGGCGGCGCCTGCAGCGGGCTTATTCCTTCTGTATCATTTTCTATTATGTTGCCTACCCTTTCCTAAATGGCACTGCACGCCACTGTCTTATCAAACCCAGAACTCATCTTATTCTTAAGTTCGCAGATTATACACAATATTTCATTGATTGTGACTGGTGTCAGGAAAATGGATTTATTATTGTAACGAATTCCACATGAATAAGCATGTTGATTAGGCAAACCATTCAAAAGATTTGGTGCTGCATTAATGACTAAAGTTTTTGAAATCATTGCATATGCTATGTGGGTCTCCAGAAATCTGGCAATCACCACCCCATTTATTTCCCTTACAATTCGACACATTTTGACTTATTCTCGCTGTTGTTTATACGATTTCTATATTGGGTTCTCCTAGCCTCCGTTAAAAGTTTATTATATTCTTTTTTCTTTTCTTTGTATGATTGATTATAATGTATATTAACCCTTTGAAGTGTTAACAAAATATCCAATTCATTCTTACAAGCTATGATGTTATTATTTTGATATTTTTATTTGGAATTTATGATTTTTAAATGCTTTTTATGATGCTTAAATGAGGGCAAAAATATATTCATGAAACCACTCCATTGGGCATCCACCAGCGCAGGCGGGAGTATGCAAACCTGTCCCAATCTTCAGATGACAACATATTTTTGAAGTGCTCTTTGTTTTCTGCACTAAAAATTATTTTTTTCTTTTTATTAACATTTGTCATACCTACCTCTATATTAAATAAGATTAGTGGTTGAGACTCAGAATTTTCACAATTGGTTAAGATATTATCAATGCAACTTCTAGAGGTCCTGACCACCCGAGTATCCTCTAAAATGGATGGATGTACACCAAATGGCTGTAACATAGAGACCAATTCAAGAGAATGCTTATTATTTACATTAAAATCTATATTAAAATAACTGAAAATAATGTTTGTGTAAAATCTTGGGAACATCTTTTAGTTAATACCTAAGTGACTGAACAACAATGGTGGAAAAAAGATCAACATTCTGTCAAGCGTAGAATACCAAAATCTTTTATAATCGAGAGCATGTTGAGGGGGTTATTATTGATCATATAATTAAAACGAAATTCCTGCAGACATACGATTTTAAGTTATCAGCAAATAAAAGACAATTGTTGTGCATAAAGCATTTAGTGATTCCATTGTTAAATACATTACAAAACAAGGATTTTGAGTAGGAGTCCTGACGTACAGCAGAGCATATCAGAATACAATCAGAGAGAAAGTTGTTGATCCGAACAGTCTGAATCTTATGGATGAGGTAGTCGGCAGTCCATCTCAGCTTCGCAGAGCTGCCGATTAGAAACTCAAACTGTTGGTCCAATGTAGAAGTGAGGTACCTAATCAGTAAAATTTAAGGGATTGTGCTGATAATACCGATTAGCCTGCATCTTTGGCTATCTCATTTATTACCAGAAGCTAGATCTCCAGAATTTTAGTGGCAATTTAAAAATATTATATAGAGGTATGATATCGTAGGTAGAGGGGTCGCTCGGCAAGATGTGCCCTTCAACACGTCGACCATAATTTATCTTTTGTGTATACCCTTCTGTTTTACATGAAGATTCCTATCTCCTTCGAGAATCTCAGAATATTTCGAGGGTTGAGCTTTTGTAGATCCCCTGACATCCGCAGAGTAAGTGCTCTGACGTTTCAGTCATAGTTTGGCTGAATCTGCATTGTTCGTCAGTGGTTTACCCCATTTTCGTTAGGTGGTACCTCCAGGGACCATGTCCAGTGAGAAGGTCTACGACTAGTTTTATCTCATTTCTTTGTAGCTTGAAAAGCTTTTTTGTGTAGTTAGGCGAGTGAGAGATGAGTCTCTTGGCCTGTCTCTGCCCAGGTGCATTGGCCCAATGTGTCTCTTTCCGCCTTTTTTCCCAATTTCTGAGTCATTCATTACGTGTCCTCTAGTGATGCCACAGAATGGTCCAGGCCTGCAAAAGGGAGTCTGTGCACCATTTCGTGCGAGCTGGTTAGCCGCTTCGTTGCCTTCAACACTCTCGTGCCCTGGTACCCACATTAAGGTGAGTCTGTTTCTGTTTGCCAGTTGATCTGCAGCTATCCGACAATCCCACACTAACCTGGGGTTGATTCTGCTAGATTCTGGCGCGTTAAGGCTGCTTGGCTTATAGGATATACATCTTTGCACCTCTTAGGCATTTTTTGGCACACTCAGAGATGGCTATATTGATAGCATTTAGTTCTGCTCGAAATATTGTGGGAGTGTTTCCTAAAGGTGCAGAGATTCGAACACCTAGGTCCGTTTACTCCGGATCCCACTCCTTCTTTCATCTTTGATCCATCTGTGCACCAGAGGAGTGATCTCTCTCCAGTTGTTTTAGTATCTCCCTTGTAGTATTGCGGTCTTGAATTACCACTTCAAAGGAGCGATCAAAGTGGAGTTTTGTTTCCATTGTATCGGTTGGTTTGGTCATCGCCTCTATCTGGATGTCCTCCAGAACTTTAAGGTGACCAGTCAGGTGTCCCGTCTTCATTTTTTGTGTCTGAGTAGCTCCATACGCACTGGTCCAGGCCTCGTTTTCTATGCATATGTGCAGAGGAGGGAAGTCAAGTAGGGTTTTTTCTTTCTCTGTGCTATTTCCTTTGTTTTTACCCACCACACCAAGCAGGCGTAGTATAATAGGAGGCTTAACAACAGTGTTATAAGATCACCAGATGATGGAGTGTTTTAGCCCCCATGTTTTACCAAAGAGTCGTCGACAGGCCCAAAGCGCTGCCGTTGTTTTTTTGATAGTTCTTTCCAGGTGTGGGTTCCAGGTTAGTTTCTGGTCAAGAACGATGCCGAGATACTTAACCTTTTTGAAAGCTCTACCGTTGTCCCTCCCAAAGTGGGTGCTTTAAGGTACAGCTTCCTCCTTTTTTGTGAATGAGATCACAACGGTTTTGCTTGGGTTGACATTCAGTCTTTCCTGTGTACACCACGTGCTGACAAAGTTGAGTGCACTTTGCATACGTTCTGATAGAACGTTGTCATGCTTGCCTCTTAATATTATAACTAGGTTATCTGCGTAACCTTGGACTTCAAAGCCTGCTTCAGTCAGTTTAACCAGTATATCGTCAACCACCAGAGACCAAAGCATGGGCGATAACACCCATCCTTGAGATTATATAGAGGGCGCGCTAGCGCAAAGCTACAATATTTAAGTAAATCAAGGGGCAATCCAGCCGGTTCAGGGCTCTTGCTCGGATCAAATTACATAACTTAGAAATATCGCATGAGATGCCACAATATACAGGGGAAAAATATTTAGAATATAATTTAGCGATATTCTGGCCTGCAGAACACCTTTGCTCCTCATCAAACTACTTGTTAGGGATACAATCTGATTTACTTTTCGAGTTTACGACATTCCAGAAGGATTTTATGTTCCGCGGAAGATTAGCTTCAGTATCTCTAACATAATTGCTACAACAAACTTTGGATAATATGTAAATTTTAAATTTGAGTGATCAATGTCGGATAATAAGAAAAATAATGTGTTAGCGTAATTCTAAAAAAGGAATGTTCTACTGATCGTCCTTTATTTTTTATTTTCATTGCAGAAATCGAACATATGAGCGATATCGATGGCCATATGGAAAAATACTGAGATATGTATTACGTGCATTAGATATTTACATGTTTCTAAAATCACCGGACATTCTCGAGAGTTTAATTTTTTTGGTATTCTAGATGTCGGCAAAATCTTACGCTATTCTATTTTCTTTTAGTTCACTTTTCTTATAATATCGGGAAGAACGGGCAAGGCCCTAGCCAACATACCAGTCGCTCATTGTGAGAAAATTAAGGAAATTTACAAACCTGAAGAAAAATCGAACATGATAACCTATAAATGCGTCAATGCCAGTGGTTCACCACAAATATACGGAGTAAGGTAAGATTTTTATAGTTGACTATTACAGTAATTGGCAGCCCAATTCAGAACGAAGATTACGTCAGGCCATTATGTAGGAAGATGTTGTAAACAACTTAAACTTAAAATTTTACTCAGGGTCAGACTGGCTCAGTAATCGGCCGTGCGTGATATAGATACAGATTCACCTGTCTTAAGTCCAAAATTTCATTTGCCGCATAAATATACTTTACGTAATAATCCACATTATTGGACGTTTGTTTTTGCATTTCTATTAAAGTATTAGTAGTTTATAACTAATTGTTATGTATTACAAAACATCAATAATAATTATGCATCATGGCTTTGATTTTTTTTTGAATCGGTATACGCGGTCATCGCATCAATATACAAGACTGACTATGAAGAATATAAACATTTATTTAGGTACTAAAATGCTAAAGCCAAAATACTGATGAATTATATATGCGTACAGATTTAGGGTTCAGAATGTTTTTAATATCAAATTGTTATTTACCAGAATAAAGGATTATATATTGTGTCATATAATTAACAATCGTCAAGCCCGGGTCGCCCTATTCGAGTGTAGAAAATTATATTACATAACGAGGGTATTTAGAAGGTTATTAAAAACGAATGAGAGCTGTGCTGTAATAAAACGATTATGCAATAAGCCCCTACTAAGTGAAAGGTGAAAATTCTATAATTTTTTGTGATGTGAGCTTATTCGCTGAGATTACTGCATATAATAAAATTTTTAGTATTTAGTTGGTACTATGGGACTTTATCTTGTATATAAGACTGATAACGGGCATTATCCAATACCACGACTGATTCTGAGGGAATGTGAGATAGAAGCTTCTCTATAAGCCATTTTTCAAAATAATCCCGATTCATCTGACCCTGATAGTCTCCAATTGTTAGTCCGTAGCGAAAAAGTAACGTCACATTGTTCACTGTCGCATCATTATCTACTAAGCCATTTTTCAAAATAATCCCGATTCATCTGACCCTGATAGTCTCCAATTGTTAGTCCGTAGCGAAAAAGTAACGTCACATTGTTCACTGTCGTATCATTATCTACCACGTCTTGTCTAGATACCCAAAATTGCGTTCTTCTTGCCAATATTGCCTTATAGTTGAAAGATACTTTACACGCCAGCGAACAATACTTCGTCTCCAATGAGCGATTTTGCTTTTGGGTATGCAGAAGGTCCTTTGATTGCACCTGGGATTTAACTACACATTTACCAAACAAGAATATTGCTGGTGAAGATGAACTTTCTGCTAAAATTTTCCTCAATATGTCTGATGATATGCTCTTGGTCCTAGCCCAAGCAACTAACCGACAGTGGTAATTGGGTGCTTTTCACCTTGCTTAACTACAGCCAAGGTCATTCCCATCTATCAAGAGGGCAGTTTGTATGATCCATCCAACTTCAGGCCAATCTCTCTCCTATCCACTTTATGAAAAGTCATTTAAAAGCTAGACACCTATGCTTTCCTGTTACATTCAAACCGGATTCTAAGCAAGCATCAATTTGGTTTCCGGGACAAAGTCAGTACCAATGATGTAGGTGTGCAGCAATTATACACCCAGATTAATGAGGGCGGAGCTTCTGCTGTTGTCTTCTGTGACCTGTCAAAGGCTTTTGACTACTTCAGCCATGATATTCTACTTCAGAAGCTTGCTTTAGAGGTCAGACTTTGTCCTGGCTTTCTTCTTACCTTACGGGTCGTCGCCAGCGTGTCGTCATAGGGCCTACATGCTCTGATTATCAATTCATTGGATGGGGGGTGTTTCTCAGGGCTCAGTCTTGGGTCCTATTTTATTTCTGCTTTACATCAATGATCTTGCAGGGCTTCGGATTAGTGGCCAATTCACCATCTTTGCAGATGATACATCCATTTTGTGGCATGGTCAGGATCCTATATTACTTTATAGAACCATATTGTCAAGGCAAAACTCATATCCTTCAAGGGCAATTTAAAGCATTCATATGTGGGTAACTCTCCGATTGTTGTACATCTGAAAGCAAATTCCTCGGCATTATCATAGATAATAATCTCAGGTTTGATACTCATATCTAGACCCTAGCCAATAAACTATCTTCTGCCTTGAGTTTTATATTTCCATTGAGTGTTTTTTCTCTCCCTAACTATGTTAAGTATTAGACTTAGGACAGCTTTGTTAATAACATGTAATGTTTAAATAATGAAGCATATTTGATTTGATTTGATTTATTACGGTGGGCGTGTCTTATGCTAGCGTGAAGTATATTTATTAAAATTGGTTTTCCCAATTTAAAATTATTCGGATTCTTCAGCAGTTTGCTACGTATTCACAAAGTTTGAGAGACATTCCTCTAATGAAACACTCACAGATGGCGCTGGAGTTATCCACAGTAAAGCGGTATGAGTATTACTAAAAGCCATACCGGTACAAATTAGTCTGATTTAGATCACTCTGGCCTAAGCCATCATGTTTTTTCTTCGTTCGTTTCTAAGCGTTCATATGAAAATAAGTAAAGTGATAAGAGCTAGGGAATCAGAAAGCGAACCATTTAAGGGAAGTAAATACGACTCAGAAGTACATGAGTAATCAGACTTCTCAATAACAGGTCCCTTTTTATTTGGACGGATTTAAGAAACACACAGATAAAATTACGCTACAAAATGTACAAAAAATTAAATATTGGATGTATTAGGATAATTTTAGGTATTTCAATTATACAAGTACAAATTTCTTTGTATCATAAAATTTGTATTTACATGCGATATTGTTCAATATTAATTTTTATGTATGTTTCTTGAATTTAAAATATAAAATATGTTAAAAAATGTGATTATTTTAATAAAATTATTTAGCATAGAATGTGCACTAAAACCACTAGATAATTTAAATCTATAATGGTATAAGTAAAAAAAGAATAGAAAAAATTAAACCAAAAAATTTACAAATTTACAATCAATAAGACACCAACAATAATCATTACATGCACACACATTTTTAAAACACGGTTCATGAGTGAGAAATAAATAATTATACTAAATTCACAATAGCTTTACAATCAAGATCATGAATCTACATTAACACAATAAGACGTCAAAGGTATAGAAGGCAGCAGCCAGAAGAAGTGTTTTTATTTTAATTTTAAATTGAAACATGGGCAGTTGTCTGATCGCTATAGGGGCAATTTATTGAAGAAGTGCACTGACAGGCATGAGGGTCCATCTCTGCACCTTTCGAGTCGATGGAAATTGTGAACAAGATCTACTTTGTTCCTCGTGTGAAATTCAGTGTTTTTTTTTAGTCTTTTTTAGCACAAAATGCGAGACGATTTCCAACTTAATATAGAGTTTCAGCGTTGCTAACAGCCTGTAACAGTTCGATTTTGCCAGTGTGGAATATTTTTAAAATTTCATTTATATGCCGCATTTAGGAAAAAAGATGCTGTATTTTGCACTCATCGGTTTATTAATTCTAAATTTATTGATTCGTTTTGCTAACAATTCGCTTGAAATTGCCGCATTTCTTAATGTAAATTAACTCTATTCTAAGTATGGGTTAACGATATATTTGTATTAGCATTTATAACACGTTGTGACTATATTTATTTTAGTTGATAAGCGAAGCATATTGTTATTAGAATAGGTAGGCTTGATTTATATTACATTATCGTAGAACGGCCAGCAAACCGTTTTATATTTTTAAGAATTCTGTTAATAAAACCCACAAATACGCTGCATTTGACTCGTCGATCCATATTTTAATTTTGGTTTGAATATTTCATAACTTTTTGGGAACCCCTTGGTTGCTGAACACCAATTGCCGGCCGATCATTTCTGAGATCGTTAGATCGTTTTGGACCTCTCCTTTTAAATATATTTATCTAATCACATGGAAGGTTGCAGTTTTTGTAATGTTCGCTTGTTCGTTCCGAGTAATAGGAATGGGCTATTCTCTCGTGATTGTCGCTCTCGATTTAGATTTTTAGAGATTTATCATTTTCGTAGGAGTATTTCCTAGCCTTTCTGGAAAAAATTTATTTTGGCTCATTAATTGTGGCTTTCGCTGTCGTTTACCATCATAATAAGCGAGAACTACGTCGTTTATTATCTTAGAATTATTCCTTGTATCGATATCACTTAGCATGTTTCAGCCCATTATTATTTCCTGTTCGGACGTAGTTTTTTTAATCTCATAGAAGGAGAAAGGCAAATTGACGAAAACGAATCAAGAGTTCTTCTGAAAGTACCTTTGAAGGCGAGAAGAAGATTTGCTGTGAGTGCAGTCATATCATATAGAGACTTCACATTTAGTATTGTGATTTAATACGACCCTTTTCTTTGGGGATTTATTGTGTTGTTTCTGTTTGTGTCTTGACACGACCGATTTTTCGGGATCTAAATACTGTACTTACTAGGTAAGCATTTTCCCCGGAATTTTTTTTCCCTATGGCGTGTGAAACACGCGGACGACGCCATGACGCTAATGGTTTTTTTCACTGTTAACTGTTTTTAGAGGCTTTCAAGTTTGTCGAATAAGACAGAGACCGTTGAATGTCCTCATAACCCTCACACACTAATGAGGTAACTATTGCTACAGTATTTTTTTGCCTAAATTAATGATTTAATTGCTTTATCTGTATTAACCTATTTTGTGCTTATACCGCCATTTGCTTTGCGTCCCATATGTTACCTTATCTACTTCAAATCTGAATTTTTATTTTAATGTAACTTGAGTTTTGATCGTATGGAGAAGTTTATATTTTCTTTTAGGGGTGATTCATACCCATCTTTTTTTATATTCAAGTTGTCTGTACCTCAGTATTTCTTTTACTTGCCGATCGCGATGGTCATTGAAAAATCATTGATAATTTTTTGGGGGAATTTGTTTTATAAAGAAAATATATTCATGCGAGGGGGGGCTATAGTTTTTTTTTTATTAAAGTAAGGGGGCTTCGTCTAATGCGTACGGGGTTATTTCAGGGTTTTACGAGCAGGCTAGAGGCAGGTCGGGAGGTAGGTTTTACTAGCGGGCCACTACTTCAGCCACCAGGCTACCACCTTTTCTAGCGAGCCGCCAGTTCGATTACGTGGTTGCCAATCCTGTCTCTGGGCCCCTTTTATTGGCGAATCATCTGCTAGTCTCACCCTCAGGGCCAGTGCCCTAGCAGTACCAGCAGGTGCCCGGCACCTTTACCAGAGTTCGACGGATCTAAGTGGTATCGTACAGAAGCTTAAGTTTACTCATTTATTATTATTAATCGCTCTGAATTTTATTTCTCTTTAATATAAATCAAGCATTGACAGGTTTTAAAACAGTTTCAATAATTTTATTCCTTTCATTCATTTATCGAGTAACAAAACCGCTCTGATTTTCTTTTTTTATAATATAAGTCAAGCATTGACAGCCAAGCTTTCAATAGTTTATTCTAATTTTATTCCTTTTATTAATTTATCGAGACATTTAATTTAATTATTGTAGCCGTTCATGGCTACATTTAAAATCAGTGCAGCTATTAGCGCACGCATACCTAGTTGTAATTAGCTTAATTAACATCAAAGTGATCACTTCGGTTAGTAGTATTTAGTGCATTTAGTTGTAAGGCATAAAGAACCGAGTATTAACAACATAATTGGTCTCCGTATAATCACCATATTGCACTTATTAGTAGTTAAATTTAATAGTCATTTGACATTCTTTTGTCTTTAACTAACAACATCTCCATTTAACTTGCCATTTTACTCCAGAGAGATTGTTGCTGTGTTTTCAAAAAAGGAACAGTAGCAAATATATTTTTCCTTAAATTTTAGATTGTGTTTTCTTGTTACGTTAAGCTTGAGTACCTTTTGATTTAATAAGCCAGCCTATATTCTCGTTTTCTTGTTGGGTTGAAATTAAGTACCTATTGATTTAATAAGCCGGCCTAGCCACCCTGTACAACACCAGCGGAGCCTTTTCAGTTTAGTTGGACAGAACTGGTGGCGCTCTAACGACCCCACTACCGGGGCCGGGCATTTGCAATATGACTCTCCGGGGCTAGGTTTCTTTTTAATTGGAAAAAAGTTACTTTTAACTTCAATCAGAAAAACGTGTTGAAAGCCTCTTCTCTGTACCTGACGGGTTCTCTCCAATTCGTTGATTTCTTTTCAATGTCAATGTTTACTGAACTTAATATTCTATAGACATTCGGTAGAAACTTTGCAAACGTTCAGGATACATGTTGAGCTCCCGCAAAACGTTGAACGAACCCTCACTTTTTCCTTTATCTAGCCACAAAGGATGTACCCAGTATCCCCTCTCCCTCTCCCAAATGACAAATATCGGTATTCCTTCTGTGTGTATTGAGCCCGCCACCACCACGCACCCGTTCTGTGTGAAGTGCGCCTAAGTTATCATGTTTGATTAATTTTATAATGAAAAAAAATATATTTGAGGATTTTCCAATAACGGTTTAACTTTGAAACAATTTATCTCAAAGCTATATTTTGCAACTTAAATCACTCTGGGCCTCAATGGGTTGAAGCTTCGATATTTGGCAATATTTATATTGTGTTTAATACACTACTTGCAGCCTAGGTTACTTATTACAAATTACTTCAAATTTACCTAAATCTACGCGCATTTATTCAACATATAATAGGTATCCAGTGATGAGCATGGTTACCATGGATATGCGTTGCCTATTCCGACTTTGTTGTGTAATTTACGTAACAGTTATAATTTTCATTACACAACATATGCGTAAATCAGAATTTACTTGTTTAGTTGGCCTTTTGTTATAATAGGTCATAATAGTCATTACAATACATGAGTAAGAAAAACTAATTACGATAGGCTATTGCTGTTTGCAAACGGTACATCACTACCACGTTTTCGGTCAAGCGCTTTGATGAAATCCCTACAAAACGACGTTGTGTGTCCAACTGTTCAGAAACAAATTGATTTTTGCTTGCTAGGCAAACAATTGCAAGAAAGGTCTGAAAACACTTCCCTAAAAAAATATTTTTGTAGAATTGTCTTTATTGATGCCAGTGACCTATTTGCATAAACTAACATTTGTATTTACTTAACGTACTATGTTCATTGCTATTATTACATACAGGTATACTTTTATTTAAGCTTTTCTGAACTGGAAAAAACTTTTGTCAACCCTCAGTATCACATGACCGTCGAGCAAGTGACGGATGGCATAAGAGGCAATGTATTTTTTGCGGGCAACAGAAAACTCACCGTCAGTAATGGACCAAACTGCCCAAAATGCCTCGGCGTGCTTACTTTGTATGATGAAAAAGACCAGGTGAGGCTCGAGGATCATTATATTTTTAATTTTTCAGATTGACCTTAAAACACCTACATTACTTACATGATAATGATAATTCAAACATTCTCACTGAATTAAATTTAACTCGACAAGTGCCTACAACGGAATCGCAATAAATCAAGTCGCACTGACTTAAATTCAAAGTAATATTTGTTGTGTTGCATGACATTGTATTTCTTGTAGATGCCATACCGGATGGTGCATGGGTGCATCGCCAAACGGAACATAAGAATATATACTATATAGGCTTCCCTGTTTATATTTCCTAAACAAATTTGCAGGGTTCATTAAGGCAGTAGAATTAAACTAAAATCCCGAACAAAATTTGGAGTATTCCCTGTGGAACAGGGCGACGGATGTCAAAGTTGTTTCGTGTAGCAGATGCTGCTTATATTAAAAATCAAGTTGGAAAAATTAATTATGTTTATTCTGATATACACTAAACGCTACATTATTTCTGGGTGTGTCCTCCTACAAGGAACTTGCAGTCGTATGTTCACGGTCCTTGTCCACCATGCGTACCATGGTATCAAGTGGTCTCTGAGCAAGAGATACATGGACACCACATATCCCAACAATATTATAGCCAGGAACGAACCAAGACTGAACTTTACCCAGGCTTTGTCTATACCGACCTTTTCCGCTTGGAACGTAAAGTACTCCATACCATAGACGCATATGAACAACAAGCCTGACGTAACTAATGAGAGTAGGAGACCGATTATAAAATCCGATCGGATATGTGTTCTGTTTCTTGGATGGCACACCCATAATCGTATCCCTTCGCAGAGGCTATATCTTTGGGTTTCTACTGCATCATATCTAAACAGAAAATTGAGCAAAACGTTATAGTCTATTTGGAAATGCTGCGAAGTTGTAAATTATTGTCTGATAAAATCTTAACAGACGTTCCAAGGGCGTTCCTTAAATCAAGATGTTAAAATGTTAAAAATCTAACACTGTACGAAAATATCACGTAAATATGAAAATATTAAAATCAAAATATTACATATTATATAATATATATATAATTTAAGTTTCTACAGTGCCTACAGAATCCATACATACTTGAATCATAACATACAGACAATAAGACATTTAATAAATGAAGAGTGAAGGCTGTGTGCATGTACGAAATGTACTAAATGAAACACTTTTTGTATTCCATGCATAAAATTTAATCCAAAAGGACATCTAAACTAGGGTAACAGAACGCTTTCGGCCGGAGCCATCATCAGTGTTACCTGCAAGTTTCTTAACAGATGTTTTTATGAACAATTTAGAAAATTTACATATAGTCACTCCCAATAATAGGGAAATTTTACATTGGTTTCATTATGTGGATGACTGTCTTTGCTTCTTGGACTGCGATGAACAGGAGGCCAGTGTTCTTTTAAACAAGTTGAATACTATTCATCCTAGCATCAAGTTTACAATCGAACTTGAGGTTAATAAAAAACTTAATTTTCTGGACATCACTGTTCGCAGAACTTTGGACGGTCTTGATTTTTCAATTTATAGGAAACCTACTCGGACCGATCACACTATTTCGTATCAATCCCACCATCCGTGGCAACATAAAATGGCAGCCTTTCATTGCTACGTCAATAGGTTACTTAATGTACCACTGTCTACAATAATTGAATATAATAAAGAAGTCAATATAATCAAACAGATCGCCTTTAACAATCAATTCGATCCCAGTCTTATTAATAAGTTAATTAATAAAACAAAAATTAAGAAACTTAGAAGGGAACTCTCTAACAGTATTTTAGACAATTCCTCTAAAAATACGTTTCCATTCCTTTTCTTAATACTCAGACTAGCAATCAAATATCTAAAGCCATTCGCCATTATGTCAGTAATTCTCTAATTTCTTGCAAAAATAAAAATAAATTACAAACTTTTTTAAATAATACAAAGGATAAAATTGACACTCTCAAAAAGCGGAATTTATAAACTGTCTTGCAATTCTTGCGACAGTACATACATAGGTAGAACATGGAGACCTCTCAGAGTTCGCATTGGTGAACATTTAAATAGGAATAGGTACTCTGCTTTTGGTGAACATTTGCGTGATCATAACAACAGTTTCAGCCCTAACTCTAACGCTAAAATTCTTCATAACGTCTCATCTAAAAACTACAATTGGCTGGATTTTCTGGAAGACATCGAGCTGATTACAAACAACCATTGCCTTAATACTCAAGTCAATCTTAACAGGTCTTACATACCGTTACACAGGCGACTTCTTGATTGAAGTTCCTCTGTCTACACACTCTTAACTGTTTTTACTTAATTAAGTACTTTCTTTCTTTCAGAAATAAAAAAAAACCTTTTTAATGCTTATAGAATAGAGAATTTAATTTATTTTTTACCCAGTTGAGGTAGCTCAGGCTAGTCTCTTCTTCTAATTAGTTAAGCTCTTTCTTTTCTTTCTTTTTCATTTTCTTGAGTAGAGTTAGCCCAGGCTAAGCTCTTCTCTTAAATAGTTAAGCTTTTTCTGATTCTTCCTCTTTCAATTCTTCGAGTGGAGTTAGCCCAGGCTAATTTCATCTCTTAATTAGTTAAGCTCTTCCTTTCCTTTCTTTTTTCATTTCCTTTAATAGAATTAGCCCAGGCTAATCTCTTCTCTTAATTAGTTAAGCTTTTCTGGTTCTTCCTCTTTCAATTCTTCGAGTGGAGTTAGCCCAGGCTTATCTCTTCTTTTAATTAGTTAAGCTTTTTCGTTTTCTTTCTCCTTTTTTCAATTCATGGAGTAGAGTCAGCCCAAGTTAATCTCTTCTCTTAATTAGTTAAGCTCTTTTTGGTTTTACCTCTTTCAATTCTCCGAGTAGAGTTAGCCCAGGCTAATTTCTTCTCTTTTTTTCTTTTTTCATTCTTCGAGTTGGGTTAACTAAGGTTAATATCCTCTCTCTAGTATTTCACTAGCAGCCCACTTAATTAAGTACTTTTTCACTCAAACTCTTTTACATCCACTTGGTCAACCAATTTAAATCAAAAAACCTTTCAAATAAGTCTTGTCTGTCTTAGACTTTTTAACATTGATCAAATCAATTTGCTAGGTCTAGTCTGGCACAGTGGCATTTCTTCTATAATTTAGGTATAATTTGTAAAATTATATATTTAACACTTTTCCTCTCTCATACATTACTTGTTTTTCAAATTTAAAACTACCGCCATTTCTTGACGTACTCCTTTCTGCGTCGGCGGTCATCGGTTTACTTGTCAAACTTGTCAACTGAGGCATGTTTGTCGTTCCATTAAAACGTGGTGCCCACGTCGGTCTGTTCTTTTGTTAATTGTTTAATTATGTGAACCTTTCAAAAATGTAACGTGTTATTTAAATTTTGATGTGACCGTTGTCGTTTTGATGTAGTTTTGTGCCTCTTCGTGGATATGTCCTTTTGTTCCAACTGACAAGTGAGTGAAAAAACTTCCACCATTTTCTTTTCATTTTGCTTAAAAATCAGACAGACAAAAAATTCATCATTTTTAATTTACAGTTTCAATTAACATCTTTTATATCCAAATAAATTCAAAAATTCAAATTTCAATTTTATTCTTGCCACCGTTTACTCCATTTGCAATTTTTCATTTTCAACCCAAAATTCTACAGAATTTACTGTTTTCCACTAATGGGTGGTTCTTTTACTCACTTTGCAGGTAACACTGATGATGGCTCCGGCCGAAAGCGCTCTGTTACGCTAGTTTGGATGTCCTTTTGGATTAAATTTTATGCATGGAATACAGAAAGTGTTTCATTCAATAAGACATTTAAGCACAAAATACAAGCTGATATTACAATAATACTAATATTTAAAAAATCATCAAAGTTATAAAAACTATAAATTGTCAAGCAAATTTTTTTTTATTTCGACTTTAAATTTTAAAGCTGTAAAATTTTTTACTCCCGTCGAAAGTTTGTTAAAGAATTTTATGGCCCAGTATCCAGGTCCACTCTGACACCGTCTCAGCCGCCAGTATCGAGGCATAATGTTAGGCCCTATGCCTTGTATCATAGGAATGCACATCCTCATGAGTCCTGAAGACCTCAAAATTGTCTTTCACATGCAAAAGATTTTGCAAAATATAAATAGATGGAACCGTCAGAATACCTAACTCCCTAAAAGCGTCCCTGCAGTCCTCTCTATAATCCAAACTACATAAAAGTCTGATTGCCTTTCGCTGCAGTCCAAAAAGTCTGTGCACATCTGCAGCATGACCCCAGAGAAGTGTAGCATAAGAAAGATGTAGGTACAGATTTTTTGCTATTTTAGAAGCAGCGTAGTTTATATGTATGTTCCATTCTAACCTTTTATCCACACAAACCCCTAAAAACGTTATTTCCTCCTCCTGTTAATTATCAGCACCCAAGTCCCTCATAGAAAAAAACAATCTCTTTGTTTTATCTCTATTAAGCAGCAACTCATTGGAGCAGAACCACTCCTCCGTCCTCTCCTGTGCCATCCGAGCTTCATCCAGGGAAGACTCCATTGTATCCGCTGTAACACACACCGTCGTGTCATCGGCGAAAAGAGTAAATTTCGACGTAGGATCTGCTAAAGGTAGATTATTTATATATACTAAAAATAGTGTTGGACCAAGTATTGATCCTTGAGGAACTCCGATAATAATTTCCCTCTTCGCCGATGTCACCCTGGAGTATGGTACCGTGCGTTCCAGTTATCTTGATAACATTTTGATTCGCTGTAACTCTTTTGTTTTTACAGATACCTAGGTAAACAAAAAAATAAAATGTAGGGTTGGTGGCCAATAATTTTTCTAAGTTACATATGAAACAAAACACTAACAATTTTCATTGACATATAAGCCTACTTCATGTTTTTTTTTTTAATGGAACACTCTGTATATTACTACATTTTTGGTCTCTCTAGAGAAATCTAAACACATTTCGTCTATAATATCCTATACCTATCTTCAGCTGTCTACGAAATATTGACAGTTGAAAGTCGGTCATTTTAGAGCCTGTCGAAGTGTCAAAATGACCGACTTTCAACTGTCAATATTTCGTAAACAGCTGAAGATAGGTATAGGCTATTATAGACGACATGTGTTTAGATTTCTCTAGAGGGTCCATTTAAAAAATATATGAAGTAGGCTTATATGTCAGAAAACTGTTAGTGTTTTGTTTTATATGTAACTTAGAAAAAACTTGGCTACCAACCCTACATTTTGCTTTTTTGTTTACCGTGATATCTTTAAAAACAAAAAAGTTACAGCGAATCAAAATGTTATCAAGATAAATTGAACGCACAGTACTGCTTGGTGTCTGTTAGATAAATATGACTGCACCCGTTTGATGATTTGGGTAGAGAAGTTATAAGCCTTAAGCTTCCTCAGAAGAACCCCATGGTTGACACAGTCAAAGGCTTTGCTTAAATCGCAAAAAAGAACAGTACTATACTTGGAGTCATCAAAAGAAATTAGTATTTCAGAAATTAGGTCCAGGACACCCTGGACTGTATTTTTATTTTTTTTCGGAAACCAAACTGGCATTTATTGAATGAGTTATTATTCTCAAAAAAAGATATTATTTGTTTGGCCATGCATTTCTCAACCATTTTTGATATTATGGGGAGCAGAGATATTGGACGGTAGTTTTCCGGTCTATTTGGGTCCCCTCTTTTAAATATGGGAACAACTAGAACCTCCTTTAGTACATTAGGAACCACGCCCTCTTTAAGACAATGATTGATCAGCCTAGTTAAGGGGATTAAAATTAAGTTCTTTTACTGTTAATTATTTTTACGCTACAACCATAGATATCTCGACTATTTTTATTTTTTAAGTTATTTATTATATCACGGACCTCATTAAAACATACTTGTGAAAAAGAAAAAAGACCTAGTGTTGGAAAAGAGTTTTCCAAGTAATCCAAATGGTCCCTATTTGATTTGAAATTTCCTTTGTAAGATTGTGTGCAATATTCAAAAAAAAAACTATTGAAGTCATTGGAATTTAGGCAACTGCTTTCAACATAATTTTTAGGATTCTTTCTATGCTGATTTATAATTTGCCACATACATCTGCTAGAATTTCCAGATAATCTAACTAGGTTGTCATTTGCCTAAATTTTGGCTTAACGAATAGCCTTTTTATATATTTTTTTGAAAGCCTTATAATGTTCTTTATAATTTAAGTTATTATATGGTTTGCTAAGTTCACCCAGAAATCTAAGCTGCTCCCTCATTGCTCACAGGTCATCATTGAACCAACTGATGTTAGTTTTATCTAGTTTGATATGTTATTTTTTTTCAAGAAAAGATTCCAAATAGGCGCTTTCAAGAGTATCCATAAATCTAGAAATTGTATCATTTAAACTTAGATGAACACTATCCACAAAATCCCACTGACAACTACTTATTTTGGTAAAGAAAGAATTCAATCCACGTTGCGTTATAGGTCTACATACCTTTCTTCTGAGGATGATTGGTCTCTCCCAAGTCAAATGTAAGGTTAACCACTTGACCCATGTGGTCGGAAAGATCAGGATCGAAGGCCTCAGCTGACAAAATTTCGTTCCCAGCACTCACAAAGATGTTATCCAGACATGAATTTTGTCTTGTTGCCTGGTGGATAGTTTGCTGCATGCTAAAGCTTTTGAAAGTATCAGATAGTTGTATTGACTTGGGATCATGAGTCCCAAACTGAACATTAAAGTCCCCAGTAATGACTATCGATTTACCATGTTCCAGAGCACCCAACATGCCATCAACTGCCGCCGAGAAGGTGTCAAGTTCACCTGATGGAGACATGTACATTGCTAAAACAAGAACATTAAAATATCTTATAAAAATAGAACAACAATTTATTCTCTACATCTAAACTGTGTTTGTCAAATAGAAGGGTACCACCCCCAGAGAACTCCTTCCTGGCATAATACCCTGCCACTTTGTATCCATCTAATTCCCTCAATTTCTTCAGAAGACACCCAGTGTTCTGTGATGCAGATAACATATATGCCTTTATCAGTTTAAAACGCTTCTAATTGGAGAACTTTGTTGCGTAGAGACCTTACGTTTATGTGGCAGATTTTCAGGAACTTTTTTGAGTTCGATTTTCCATTTTTGGATTTATTGCACCTTTCTGCAAGGTCACCATTTGCTGGCTCTGTAGGTTGAGAAAATGGTTCACTATAACCCCTCTCGGCCACAATTCTTGGTTCAGGTATTTTTCTCCATCTTCATATGGGACTGTTAGCTTAAAGGAACTGCGATATTTTTGCTTTTTGGTGCTCATTTTCTCGGTACATCCCTTCAGGTTTTTTGCGTCAAGAAATTCCAAAACTTTCTCGGCTGTTATTTCCGGGGATATGCCGGAGACGAATAGAAAACCCTTTTTCCGTGCAGCTTTTATGAGCTGCCTGGGGCCTTCCACTGGCTTTGGACGGGTTTTTGAGGAATTGTTTTTTTATATGACACAGTTTTCCATTCATTTTCATGTTTTTGTTTTTCGATGACATTTTTCTTTCTATGGCCTTCCAAAACGTCATCCGTCATATCGGCCGACAACGTAGGAATTATTTTCTTGTTTTTCTCGTACCTTCGATGCAGGTGGTTTTTAGGTTTTACGATGTCGACTTGTAAAATCTCCTTTTCGCTGTCAACAGTGTCAACGTCAGGTTTTTCGGCAGCTGTCACTGTCGAAGTTTTCTTGACGGAGGAAGACGAAACCTTGGAAATTTTGGCTTCGGGATTTTCCGGTGTCACATGATGATTTTTATCTTCGAATTTTTCCAGCTTTTTTTCTAAGCAAATAGCTTTTTCCCTCCATAAGGCCGTGTTTTCTTTCTTTTTGCTTTGTCGTTCTGTCACCAAAAGCTTCAAAATTTCAACCTCGTTTTCTTCAGCTTTTGAGGTTATTTCTTCAGGCAGGCATTGCGACTTCATGAATGCAAATGGGCTTTTTCCTCGTAGCAGCCTGGCGTAAACACGCTGGCTGGAAAACACAACTGCATTTTTTACATTTAACATCACTTTCCACACCTTTGTTGCAGTAGAAACACGTTTTTTTCGCTTTTAACGGCGCACTACTCGATTCCGACGTTTCACTCGACGCCAGCGGAAGACGCTGTTGAGGGGATGGATGTCAACCAAGTAAATGAGGACATAAGAGCTGCTCTACATAATGCAACAAAAAAGATCTGCTCCATGACCAAGAAACAAAACAACTCAAAACTTAGTACCCACACTCGCCAATTGATGGAACAAAGAAGGGGAATAGAAAAAGGTACAGACGAACACAGACTCCTAAACAAAAGAACAAAAAAGGCTATTAGAACAGACATAAGAAGACACCATACCAAAATAATACACGAAACAATCGAGAATAACACAAATATGAGGGTTCTCAGATCTAGATTGTCAAAGGGAAGGAACGAACTAAGGAAGATAAAGAATAAACAGGGAATAGTTATGTCGGATCCAAAAACGATTTCTGAATCAATCGAAGCATTTTACACAGAACTGTACTCACCATCTACAAATAATGCAGATGAAGATCCAAATATCTCAAGTCAGGTAACGAACGTAGGTTCAGAGGAGATGCCCGATATATCCCTGGACGAAATAAGAAAAGCCCTAAAGAGTATGAAAAACGACAAGTGCCCTGGTGAAGATGGAGTCACGGCGGAAATGTTGAAACTGGGGGGAAGCAACCTCGAAAAGAGAGTCCAGACCCTTTTAAGTAAATGTCTACACGAGAGTAAAGTACCAGAGGAGTGGTATAATGCCGAGGTAGTGCTCCTGTTCAAGAAGGGCGACCTAACGAATATAGAAAACTACCGACCAATCAGTCTGCTGTCGCATATCTATAAATTTCTCACCAAGATCATTACAAACCGCCTTTCAAATAAATTAGATTTCTGCCAGCCAGTGGAACAAGCGGGTTTTCGCAGCGGATACAGCACCATTGATCACTTGCAAACACTTCGCACAGTCATAGAGGAAACAACAGAATACAACATACCCATAAGCTTAGCATTTGTAGACTTTCATCAAAGACAATACTACTACTATTGTCTTTGCTTTCATAAGGCGCTCGATTCCATAGAAACACGGTCCTTTTTAAACGGTTTAAATAACGCCAGAATAGACCCAAGGTACAGCGCACTTTTAAAGAATATCTAACAAAAAGCAACAATGCATGCGAGAATCAATGATAACACTACGACGGGAAAAATAAAATGAAACCGAGGAGTCCGCCAGGGTGACAGCATATCACCAAAGCTGTTTACACTGGCTCTGGAAGAGGTCTTTAAAACACTACAATGGCAGGAAAAAGGTCTAAAAATCGATGGATCGTATCTTAGTGATTTACGATTTGCGGATGACATAGTCATCATTTCAGAAGACCCATACGAGTTGAGAGCAATGCTGCAGCAGCTGAACGAGGCATCTAAAGCTATAGGTTTAAAAATGAACACTGCAAAAACCAAAATCATGAGTCCAGACCAACTGTATATATCCCTAGAAAACAGCATAATCGAAAATGTTACCGAATATATATATATATATATCGGTCATACTATTAAATTGGGAAAAGAAAACCAAAGAGCAGAAATATCAAGAATAATTGGACTTACTTGGGTCGCCTTCGGCAAACTCCAACATATTTTTAAAAATCAGGAAATCCCTATAAACCTTAAACGTAAGGTATACGACACATGTATTCTGCCCGTGGCTACTTATAGCCTCGAAACAATGGCCATCACAAAACAAAGTGCAAACCGATTAAGACGAACACAGAGAGCGATGGAGCGCGCTATGCTGTGAGTGTCCTTGCGAGAATAAGAAGCGAAACAATCAGGAGGGAAACGCAGGTGGCTAACGTCATATCACGTGTAGCAGAGCTGAAGTGGCGTTGGGTAGGTCACGTCGCAAGACAGCATGCCGAGAAATGGACCATCAGGGTAACGCACTGGAGACCCAGGGAGACCAAGCGAAGCAGAGGTAGACCACAGAGACGCTGGATAGACGACAATGTAAAAGTGGTGGGAAAAAACTGGTCCCGAATTGCTAGAGATCGACAGACTTGGAAGAGATACGAAGAGGCCTACGTCCAGAAGTGGATGGAGGAAGGCTGATGAAGAAGACTCGACGCCAGCTTGATATAGAAAAAGTACCAACAAGTGCTTAGTGAAAAACTGACATAAACAGTGGCTTTTGAAAAAAAATCTATTGCGAAGAAGACATGGTCAAGCTTTTGAATACAGCAAACATGGAAAAGCACAAATATACTAGATATATATGGTCGACGAAATGGCAAACAAATGTGATATTGTCGTACTTCAACTTCCTCACTACCACTGTGAGCTAAATACAATAGAGTTAGTTTGGGGGCAAGTAAAAAATTTTGTTGCCACCAGAAATACTACCTACAAAATGAAGGATGTTGAGATACTCCTTCACGAAGCTATTAAACATGTTGACGGAGATAAATGACGAAAGTGTGTAGAGCATGTAATAAACGAGGAAAAACGAATGTGACAGCTTGACAATATGATTCATGAAACAGTAGAACCAATTATTATACATGTGGGTGAGAGTGACAACTCAACCGATTGTTCAGATGACAATTTGTAGTTTTTTTTAATTGAATATATTATTTGTATTATTGTAGTATCGTGTGTATTATTGTATATATTATTGCATACATATATTTTAATTTTTATAATTAATTTCTATATTTTTAAATCTTGAATAATTATTATACATCTGTTTATTTGTCTAGTTTCAAAAAAACCATTACACCTATACCTTCTTAATGTCGATGTATTTCTATACCCACAAAATAACCGCTTTTATATTAGAAAACATTTTCAGTGTTGTTAATGAGATGCTACTGACTACAGTTCGTATTTCTTTCATAAGTAAATGAAGTCTATTGTATATTTTATGGTGTACATACACCTGTGTTTCACCCGTATTCGGGTGTGTCAAGCTTAATTGTATCTATGTAGTAAACCGAATTATGTAGCTTTACGATAAAATAACCAATTCAGTTTTGGCCCCTCGGTATACTTTTTAACTTTAAGATTCTATCGGACAATAATTTACAACTTCGCAGCATTTCCAAATAGACTATAGGTATATTTAATTTTTCAAGTTACGAAATAGTTGGTACTAGGAGTGCAGCAATCAATTCAATCATCTAACCCAAACTAACCCTATTTGACCAGAAATAAACATGGGAATACTGATAATCTAATGATATTGTTTGATGAGCTATACTTCACGTACTTTTAATATTTAAATAATATTTTATATATGTTACAATAACGGTCCTGTTTTGAAGAGTAAAAGTGGGCAATGTTCAGTGGGTCGAAAAATGATACTTTATGTACAGCCTAAGATTTTTTTGCAATTTTTAATAATATTATTTACTTCAGGCGTTTGTTTGAAATTTGTTCACACAACAAAGCTATATTATATCTACAATGTAGAGGGTCGAGGAACATGTTTGCATAAAATACAAAGTTACATCCTCCAATTATTTGTCTAATTTAAAAATATATAGGGGTATCCAGTTTATAACATAACGAGTAATTACAGGAAACTGAAGAAATTAATATTTTTCCCATGGAAATGCATAATGGCCCAAAAAGAGAAAAAAATAAACTAAAAGCTAAAATAGTTATTTGTGTATTTAGAGCGCAAAGTAACGGATTGCCGCTTGAGAAAGAATGTTACTGCGCGACGCGTAGCGGAGCGCAGTAATCTTTCGAAAACGGCAATCTTACTTTGCGCTCGAAAAACACACAGAACTTTTTCTACAGCCGCATTTTTTAAAATTAAATGCACATTTTTCTCTATACTTATGAAATTTGCGAATGACTGTCAGTTTTGACATATTATGTTCGGGCTTCGGGCATATTTAGAACAGGATTGCCAGCAACAAACTATAATACACGCACGACTGTCATTTATTTATCTTCGGTTTCCATGACCATTCAGCACACTAGACGGAAAAAGCGAGAATTTCCTTTTCCATGTTTGCGCTAGAGCGCAAAATAAGGATCCACGGCATTAGTTGATTTTGCGATTTCATTTGAATTTAGTATTAAGTTATTTTGCGCGCGGCTGTAGAAAAATGCTCTTTATTTCACTGACATGGTTACCAGACGAGGAAGGATCCGTCAAATAGATTTTGTAACTAATATAAAATTATAGTACTTAGTTTTGCGATGCAGAAAATGGGAAATGTTTTAAATAATTCTGTTCTTGATAAAAACATTAACAAAATGCACAAAAACTCAGGCCAGATTAACCCAAACTAACCAAATCCCATGAAAATATACCCTAGTAGGCCCAAACAATTTAATTCAGATCAAAAAGCGCAAATATTAGATAGTGGTGTCAAAGAAGTGACACAACAGTTAGATATTAAGGCGGACATAGACTGTTATTTTATTTGACAGTGGGTGGCCAAAAATTTTACTTGGCAGCTTCAATTTCCGTCGGCGCTTGAATTTTTACCCTTATGTTGTTCGTGGTATTATAAATAGGCTCAACAGTCTTTGTCGCGCAGTTTTGTCATTGGTAGTTAGTCAGAAAATTTGTTTGTTGTTTATTTTGGCACAATGCGCGCAGGGTTTAAGAGTTATGAGTTGGCCTACGGCGATTTGCTATATTTCAGGCTTGAGAAGCATAATCGACTAATTCAGCTTGGCCAAAGAAATCGAAATCGTGCTAGCCGAATATTTGACAACGTTAAATTGAATATTATAATACGGGTGCTTCTAATGACGCTTTAGCGCCGATCTGAGACAAGGAAAGAGAGGGGAGGTGTAATTGGCGATGTTGAGCTGTGATCAGCTGAAACCATAATAAGGTCTGCTAGCGACCGTAAATGTGAATAAAAAAGGATGTAAAAATTGTTTGCTGAAAGGAAGCATTGAAGTCTTCGTAGTAAAATTATCTTTCTTGCAAGAATAAAGTAATGTAATTTATTAGGCATTCGACAAGTGACATATACTGTTCGGCGGGAAAAAATTGCCGTTTTATGTTACACTTTCTCGAGTGCGTAAATGAATGTTACGCGTCACATCTCCTCGTTTGTTTAAGGTGCCGCTATTTAATGAATTTAAACAAGCCCGCATAATGCATAATGTTTTAATGTGATAGGTATGTAATAGAGGGACGCTGTCGATGGGTTAAAGTGAATATTGATAGTTTGGGTTAGTTTGAGTTAGTGTAGAATTATTGATAGATCGATAGTTGCTTTAAAAAAGCTACTGCTTGAAAAGAGTAAATACAGCTTTTAGGTTATACTGTTTTTAGGGGTAAGAACTAATAAATTCGATGATAATTAGATAAATGCATTTGAACTGAAACATACCTAAAATTACACAGTTCGCAGAAATTCCTTCCAGATTGATTCAGCCATCGTTCCAAGCAACTCAGATGGATGTAGGCCAAAGTTCCTTTACAATTACATGGCGAAATTAGGTGCTCGGTTGTGGTAGTCGTCTGGCATATTCTGCACACCTGAAAATTAGCCGTGACCACTTGAACTGAAGATTTTGGGTTGCAAATCAATTTGTTATCCTCGATTGCCGTAACTTCGAAATTTTTGTTTGATTTGCTGGCAAAAAGTTTTTGTGACATTTTTGTGTCAGAGTGACACTTCACCAGGATACGTGACACTGTGTAACAGTTAGGGCTGAATCACATTGCGACTGATCACTTTTGATCATTATATGGATGAATGATACAATATACGGTGCAAGCCTTACTATTGGTCGATTTCAAAATAATATGTTGGCGGGAAATCTGACAGGTAGATAGGTTTAATTTCCTGCGAATTTGCAGATTTTAAAATCTAGCGGACGGGAATATTGAAATGGCTTCAATTTTCTACGAATTTTGGGTGCAACATCAACTCTATAGTGTCTTAGGTCCTTGTTTGCATTTATTGTCAGGCTATGAGTCTTTAAAGGTTTTGTTTTATTTGTGCCTTTGTGTGGTTTATAAATTAAATAAGTAAAAAGGAAAGTGTGATTTGTAATTTATAAATACCTACCTATTGATATTAGGGCCCTTCTTGAACCGAATTCTTATTATTGCTGCTTTCTGTACTTGACAGACTTTGTAGAATATTTTTAGCCATTGACATTCATGAGGTTTGAAACTGGTCTCTAAAATTAATACTTTGCGTAGAAGCTTGCAGACTTTAAACTTTTGCGGATTAATTTTACAAGCCCATCGATGTCAGCTGTCTGTTTGCAAATTATTATAAAATACTGAGTTGATAGTTTTCGTATATGAAAAATACAAAAGCAAAGCACAGGAAATGACAAGAAACATGCATGCCACACATATTATTTTACAATGGTTTTAAATATAGGCAACAGATGGCATCTCGAGCGTACGTATTAATTTTACCTCTAACAATTAGGTTCATTATGAATGATAGGAATAAATTATAGTGATTAATTTTCTGCACTAATTTTGAGGTTGATGTGAATGAAGTTTTAAGTTAAAAATTAATCGGGTTGCAACGTGAATTTTTATCAAATAATTGGGGTGTGAGTCCTGGTAAACCTAAGTTGAGTCCGATTTTCCAATTTTAACGTAAATTCAGCCCCGGAGTTTATTTAAATTATATCCTACGCAAATTTAGTCCCAGGCCCCAAACTAACCTAGGTAAATTCCGGGCATCCAATCCATATAAAAAATTTTTAATGCTAATTATTTAAAAACTTTACTCAAAAAGTAAACATTGTAGATATTGTTGTGGAGGATTCATGTTTGTGAACCAAATTGTTGCCGATTTCTCCATCTCAGTTTTATTAATACTTGAATAAGGCCGCTTCGGCTCTGGCCCCAGAGTGTAAGTTCCACAAATGTGACGGTAATGAAGATGAAAAACCTAAAAGAACTGGAAAATGCTCAGCTTTATTAGGGTCACTAGCACTTGCGCAATTTACACCGTGGAGCCAGAGTCGAAGCGGCCTTATTCAAAAGGTAGGATTTATAAAACTGAGGTGGAAGAGCTGACGAAGACTATAGGCAGGAGTCTTGTTGCGTCTACTCCGCAGACGTTTGTTTTCGTGTCAAAATTATCTAGAAATTAATGTTAATGACTAGTTGGAATACCTTCAGACTAACTTTGGCCATGATCAGAAATTCAACATAGAGCCTATAGAGGTGAAATCTGGAGTATAAAGTTTTCAAAATAATGGCTACTCAACAAGTGTATTAACTTGTCATTTTTCACCGTATAGTTTGGTGATGACACCCTATATGAATGTAGTATGAATGCACCATTGATATTTTCGCATTTATATTGATATTTTTATATTTTTTGTACTGTGTATTTTAAAAATATTTCACAATGTATCTTGAACAGTTGAAAGCACAGCGGGCAGTGTCAAGGGTAAAATCACACGGATAAGTAATTGAATGCAATCAAATTCAGGCAATGAAATTAAACATTTTGTCTTAAGACACGAGAGATTAGAACTTGCCTTCAGCAAGTGTGAGCAAGTTCAAGACTCAATTGAATGTATCCCTGGGTATGAAACACTTGACACTGAAATTCGTGAGAAACTGGAACAGACTCGCTTCGATTTATTAGTTAAGATACAAAAATGTATTGAGGAGTTAATTCCACCCACACAAGTTGTTCAAAATTCTCAATGTATAGCTCAACAGAGCCCCCCTCCACCTTCGGTAAGATTACCAGAGATAAAGATCAATCCTTTTAATGGAAATATTTCTGAATGGAACTCTTTCATTCAATTGTTTGACACATTAATCACAGATATACTCTATTTCGAAATGGTGCGGAGTAATAAAACCTACTTATAAATGCAAAACGCTAACAGAGTGGTCAAATAAATTTTTGTGATTTCTAAATATTTAGCCACAGCTGTTATAGCCTGCTGTATTATATTTTAACCATTCCACCCTGTTTTGTATGGCAATCCCGCTGCAAACAATAGGCTTTATTAGCAAAGGGGCCATTTTCTACCTGCAGTAGCGTACGTTTGGGTATTTAATTTAAAATACCTGTTTTACCTAAGTACTTTTATTTATTCACTTATTTATGTATATTCAAAAACAGTTAGTATTACTGTAACATTTTATCACATATAATATTTGTATAATAAGGTATAAGAATTGCGATTTTGTGTAAATAGTTATGTAGAGAACTATGGTATATCATTTTCGTCGTCAGAAAAATCCGTCGAATCTTCGTCATGTTCCAAGGATATAATTAAAGGCTCTACAATTAGGTCAATTAAATGGTCTAGTTTCCACATTTTTTTTTCTTCTTTTATAACATGCTCAATACACTTACGCCATTTTTCAGAATCGACATTTTTTAAAGATTCCTCAAAGATAATTTTAACATCTTTCATTTTAAACGTCGTGTTTCTCCTTGCTACATAACTTTTTACTTGGGCCCAAACAAGTTCAATGGGATTTAATTCGCAATGATACGGAGGCAGACGAAGAATAGTAATATTTCGTTTCTGCGCAATTTGGTCAACTACATACTCGGTGAAACGAGCTTTATTTGAGGACACTATGGACAACAGTTCCTTTTTCACCATACTTTCATCAAATGGTATGTTATTCTGTCTAAACCACTGAATAATATCCGCTTTTCTCCATGAATTAGTTGGTATTATGTCAACTTTTCTGGAATGATAACTCGCATTGTCCATCACTATCACAGAATTAGGTGGAATGAGATCTAACATTTGTTCAAAATATTCTTCGAACACATCGCCATTCATGTCTTCATGGTAATCGCCAGAATGATTTGACTCAAACATTAACAAACCGCCCTCAACAAAACCATCAACACTTCCAAGGTGTGTAATAATCAGTCGCTTTCCTTTCCCAGATGGTGGTTTTAGTCCGGTGGACCAGCCTTCTAAGAATGCTTGACGAAAACTTGAAATATTTTGGTCTTGCCAAATCTTCCCAACCGTATATCCTTCATTAAGCCATGTTTCGTCCAGATAATAAATCTTTCTATTCTCACTTCGAAACTGCTTTATCTGTCTTAAGTAATGTCTCCTCCAGCAAATAATTTCATCTTTTTCGATTAGGAACGATTTTCTGCTTTGTTTTTCCCAGCTGAAATTCATTTGTTTTAAAGTTGTCCACAATTTCTTCCTGCTTATCGTTGGAGACATATTTTGGTCTTGCTTCAAGGCTCCTAAAATTTTGTCGATGGTTGGTATTTCCTTATTAAAATAAAAGGAATGTACTGTTCTTCTAATTATAAGTTTGTAGTCTTCATCGATAGGCACCGTCTTTCTTCCTGAAGATGGTATAGGTGGTTTTACAGCTCCACTTTTTCGTTCACACCTTAATTTATATATCGACGTTTTTGAAACACCCGTCATTTGCGAACACATTTCCACCACAGTATCAACGCTATACAGAGGATTTTGATGTTTGAGGGCGTCATATACATTAAGAATAATATTCTTTTCGTTAACAGAAAATGGACATTTGCTCGCTCGTTTCACTGGAGAGAAAACTGAATTAGCCATTTTAATTGAAACTATGAAATGAAACAAACACACTGTGTCTTCTTCGGAAGAACAAATATAACTGAAAAATTACAATTACTTAAACTTTAGGGTATGCATACAAAAAATCGTCAAATTTGAATGTTTACAATAGTAATAAAAAAACCTAAGTGTGATAAATATAATGCTGGGAAAGTCCGAGTATTAGGACAGGTAAACGTTTAAAATATGTACGTATATGTACGTAATTATGTACGCCTATGTATCAGCCATCAGAAAATGATTTATTACTTCGCATCATTTCGAAATAGAGTATAATAACTCAATAAGTGACATTCAAAAATGTATATACTTAAAGTCATTTTTGAGAGACGAACCCCTAAAAATCATTGAAAGCTTACTCGCAACGAATGATAACTTTGAAGTTGCAATTAACTTGTTAAAAGAAAGATATGAAAACAAATTATCAGTGATTAATGCACGTTTCATCTCGCTATTAGAAATAAACTCTGTTGTCAAATGTACTGGTCCTAATTTAAGACAATTTGTAACCGATCTAAAGAAAAATCTTGATCTAATTAACAACCTTAATTACTCTTACGAAGAACTTTGGGAACTTCTTTTAATTTATTTGTTTGAGAAAAAAATTAGACTTTGGCACTCGTAAAGCTTTTGAGACAGAGCGAGATATTAACATGTTGCCAAATCTTGCTCAATTTCTTGATTTCTTACACAAAAGATGTACCATACTAAAAAACTTGTCTTCTCTAAAAAGTACTCAGAAAAAATCTCCAAAAGGAGTCTCGTTACATGCCAATAATCCGCAGGATTCAGTAAAGCAACAAAAACTCTTGCAGGTTCTGTAATTCTTCTGTAAACTCTCATAAAATATATATCTGTGAAAAATTTTTAGAAAGTTAAACTTGTCTGAGAAGCAAGCTCCTGTTTCCAATTCTCGTTTGAACAATCGTTCAACTCATATCAGTGTTTATAACCCTGCACGTAGAGACGTGTGCGATGGTGTTTCTCTGAGTGTTCAATCCTCTGAACAAAGCTCTCTCAATGATTTCGTCGAAAAATTTTGGAAATGGGAAGAAATTTCTGATAGGAATATTTTAAATGTCGATGATGAACTTGCTGAAAGCAAGCGTTAGCGTTTAGAAAATGGATCGTTTCAAGTCGATCTACCCCTCAAGTCACCTTCTGAGGATGAAAAGCTGGATGACTCTTTCTCTATTGCTATGAAACGGTCTGAAAATCTGGAAAAGAGATTTCAAAGGGATCCCGTTTATTTTGCTGAGTATAAAAAATTCATAAATGAATATTTAAACATTACTCATGGAAGATTGGTTCCTCTTGCACTGACCAATGAAAAGTCTGAAAATAAATATTTTCTACCTCATCATGCTGTGATATGAGAGCACAGCACTACAACTAAATTGCGCGTAGTGTTCGATGGTTCATGTAAAACTGCTACAAAACTATCTCTCAATGATGTCACTCTTAAAGGTTATCAAGTTCAACCTGATCGCTATGACATTTTGGGTAGATTTCGCTCTTTCAAATATGTGCTGACGTCGGACATTGAAAAAATGTATCGACAGATCAAAATATACCCCACTCAAACTTTTTTTTTTAATATTCTCTGGAGGATAATCCCCAAGACCCATTACAATGTGTAGAGTTGTTGACAGTGACGTATGGGACAAATTGTGTCCCATTTCTAGCGACCCGTGTGTTGAATGAGATTGCCATTACTAAGGTAAATGATTTCCCTCTCGCATCGCAAGCACTCATAAAGCAGTGTTATGTGGCGTTGAAGATTTGAAAGGTTTAGATGGTTTGTACAAGCAGTTAAATTCATTACTCAACTCTCATGGTTTCAATCTGCACAAATGGTGCTCAAATTCAGAGCAATTCTTAGAGCACATTTCTCAAGACTAAAGTGTCGAATATAATATTGATTTTGACGATAACCCCAATAAAGTGTTAGGCTTGAAATGGAACCCACTCCAAGACAATTTATGTATTTCAATTCCCAAAAGCTCCCTTGATGACCCTTTTGCGAAAAGGAACATTCTTTCTTCCATAGCCCAATGTTATGACCCTTAGACTGGGATACTATCATAACTGACCAATCTATAATCAATGAATGGAGCACTCTTATAGAAAATCTTCCGGTGTTAGCAACTTTAAAAATTCCTCGATATCTGTTCTTAGGCAGTGCCATAGAAAAAATTGAATTTCATGGATTCGCTAATTCAAGCATAAAAGCTTATGCAGCATGTGTGTATGTGCGCACGATCTATAAAGATGGACGCCTTTCAGTCAATTTAATTACCTGAAAATCTCGTGTTGCACCATTGAAGGTGGTCTCTCTCCCTCGACTTGAACTCTGTGCAATGGCTCTGTTGTCTCGATTAGTGTTAAAACTCCTACAGATATATGAAAATAGATTTGCTCCTGAAACTGTACATTTGTGGAGAGACTCACAAATTTCACTCTGTTGGATAAATTCTCATGCTTCCAGATGGACTACTTTCGTGGCTAACAGAGTGTCTCAAATTCAAGATTTAACTTCGAATTTTAATTGGCACCATGTCAAGTCAGCTGACAACCCAGCTGATCTTCCCTCGCTAGGAAAGTTACCTCAAAATATTTTAAACTGGGATTTATGGTGGCATGGCCCTCCGTTCTTGCAAAACCTTGAAACTGATTTCTCAGCCTTTGACAAGGACAAATATTTGGACAAGTTACCTGAAGAAGAAGAAAGGTAACGCTTGTAATTGCCAATGTCAAAAATATGATTTTTGGAATGAACTATTTTCTAAGTTTTCTAAGTTTCTCTCCCTTCAACGAACTGTCGCATCATCCTCAGATTCATTCATAATTCATCTCACTCGACCGAAAAATCCTCTTTCTGTTCAAGAATTAATTGGTTCTTTAACTTTAATTGTATAAGTTTTTCAAGCCAAATATTTCCTTAAAGAACGATTTGAAGTTATAAATGAACGCCCAATAAGTAATAAAAATCTGCTCAGTCTTAAACTCCAAATGGATGAGAATAGAATTATTCCGATAGGAGGAAGAATAGAAAACGCTGAAATTGCTGTGGAGCAAAAACATCCTATTTTGCTTCTCTCTCACAATTTGGTAGTTTCAATGATGTTGAAACAAGAACATGAACGGTTGGGACATGCAGGAACTCAAACTGTATTGTCAAATTTCAGATTAAAATATTGGCCTCTGAATGGACTTTGTGAAAGAACATTATTCGAAAATGCGTCACTTGCTTTAGGTTCAGAGCACAGCCTGCTCAGCAAATAATGTATGATCTACCAAAAAGCATGGTAGAAATCTCTCGCCCCTTTGTTAGAACTGGTATTGACTATGGTGGCCCTTTTCGTTTGCATGGCTACCAAAGCAATACACATCGAACTTGTCACTAGTTTAACCACAGAGGCGTTTATTATGACTCTGAAAAGATTTATTTCTCGAAGAGGAAACCCCTCACAGATCTTTAGCGATAATGCTACTAACTTCTTAGGAGCAATGAATCAACCCAAGGAAGTGTACGAATTTTTCAAAAATAAAGAGAACTCTAAAGATATCATGGAGTATTTATCAAAAACAGAAACTGAATTTAAATTCATTCCTCCACGAAGCCATATAAAAGCGCTATAAAAAGTGCAAAATATCATATTAAAAGACTTGTCGGCAATGCCAACCTCACACTATCTTAACCCAGATAGAGGCAATCCTTAACTCTAGACCTCTTTGCTCACTTTCGAATGACCCTAATGATACTAAGTCCTTAAGGCCAGGACATTTCTTGATAGGTACATGCTTGACAGCTTTCCCTGAAAGAGACTTAACCGAGATGCCTGAAAACTGACTCAAATTTTGGGAAAGATGTACTCAAATTCCGTAGAACTTTTGGAAACGTTGTTCTGTTGAATATTTTAATCACCTACAGAATCGTCCTAAGTGGATGAAAACTCTTCCCAATCTAAAGGTCAAGCCCTCCTTTAAAATGGCCCTTAGCTCGAATAATTGAGATCTTACCTGGAAAAGATAATAAAGTAAGAGTAGTTAAGATTAAGACTCAAAATGGAATCTTTGTTCGTACCAGAACCAAACTTTGTCCTTTACCCGATTATGATGATACTGAATGAATGTAATGTAGTTGACATTATAAATATTGTACTTTGCGAAGTGCACTTTCTATTAACGCGCTTTCTTTCAGCTGTAACTAAACGGTATTTAATTATTTTAATTAATTAGTTGGGCGCCACTTTGTAACTAATTAGTGTTGCCCACTTTGTGATGAATTTCTAGCTCAGTCGTACTTATAACTTATTACTTGGCTCATTCACCAATTTGTAAGAATAGAGCAAAAGTTAATTTATTTAGTTTATTTGAAGGCGTGGATTAAACGATTTCCTTTGGTGATCTAAAATTTATATGGCGCCACTTACGATAAATCAAAAAAGGTAAATTAAAAACAACTATATATTAACTATATGTTTAAATTACAACTTATGGCACCATGTGCCCTGCAGTTATGAACATATGATGAAAATTGACTTAAAATTAGATTACAAATGCAATCAAATACAATTGATTACTGAGAATTTAGTTAACAAAAATGGTAAAAATGAGAATTGACTTAAAATTAGATTACAAATGCAATCAAATGCAATTGATTACTGGGAATTTGATTTACCAAAATGATGAAAATGAAATTCGCTTTGGTGTTTGACAAATTTAAAATAAATAAAATCTGGGTCTTTGCAATTCTTTCATTTAAGTAACACGTTACCTACGTTCCCAACTGTTCTTATATTATCCGCAAACCACGTGATCGTTTGGGACCTCCTCTGGAAACTTCAACTGCCTGTACCTAAGCTTCCTAGCTATAGGCGTGTCCAGGGCTTACCAGTCATTCCAGGAATGGTTCACAGTTGTCTGCACGTGCCTGCTATCGGATCGACCGTCACCACAATGATCTGTGTGACTGTTGTCTTGTAGGAACGTTGAACGTTTACATGAAAAAAAAAAAAAAAGAATTGGGTGTCTTAGACCGGTGTACACTGCTAATTATAATTATACAAAAGAGTATCCTATGGACCTCAGTTTGATATACAAGGTTTTAACCAACAATTTGAAAATTCACTGGTTACATAATCAGAACTTAAATTACAATTTAAGTTCAGCAAAAATTATAGATAATTATGATTAAATGACACTATGAATAATTACTGCTACTCAAGGTATTTCGTTTCTTTAAATAGAGATATGAAATTCAAAGGAAATGATGATTGAAATTAGAAATTTAAAAGAAAATTATGAAACTTGTCCAACAGTGGCTCTCGGCAACTTCAAATAGAAAATCACTAGACTTTAATAAAAAAAAAAGGAAGAACGAGTTATAACCTCTCTTAAACAAGTCTAATGACTCCAAATAGGTACTTAATTTATTAAGATGGCCCTTGGCACATAAACGGTAATTGGTCGTAAATTACGTCTCAATTAATCAAAGATAAAGATAAGATAATTACTATCTCGCTTTGAGATAGGAACTATGTTTATAGATAAAGAAAAAATCAACCAGGTAATTTTACCCGTGCTTAACCTCTTGAATGAGCAAACCAATACAGATTTAGCATGGATCAAACGTTGTCACGATAAGCAATAATAATTATAGTTTAAAGCAACAAATAATCTGAAAAAGTAATGAAATAAGTCTGAAAATTTACTATAACTAACAATATTGCTACGAAAAACCCAGAGAAATTCTACTACAAATTCAATTTACTACCTTTTACAGGAAAAGATAAAATCTGCTCTGCGAATCCTCCCAACAATATCGTCAAATCTAAATGAAAATATCTAAATAATGTGTGTGACCATTTAAAACGATGAAATAATTCCGCTCTCGACAAATTTGGATTAAACCATTATCAAATTACAGGAATTTAACCAATAAGAAACGCAACTATTCACCAAAAAATCGGTATTTAACCTTAAGGTCACCAAAAAAATTTAGAATTGTTAAAATCGCAATTACTTAAAAATGCAATACGAAAGCCAAATATATCTAACTGAATTGGAAACAATTTATAATTATACATTTAAGGTATGAAAGGATTGTTGAAAAATATGCAGAATGAATAAGATATTTTAAGATCAAAAGTTATTACGACTCACCGTGCCGACGCTTCACACAAGATGAGACGAAATTTTCTAAAACTGTATATTCTACCCATTTAAAATTCAACGTTTTTCTTTCATTGGCCAGTTCAAAACACGTGACAACCGTTGTAAGAAACACGGCGTCAAGCTAAGGAAGCATTCAAACATTGCTTATCGATATACTAAACATTGAAAACCATTGACAAATAGGTAGAATTAATGGAGCGGAATAGACAAATATTTCATAACATATATTTAACATATATTCCGCTACACAGCGTGTTTTCAGAATTTTCAGCGTGTTGGATTAGCGTGTTTTTAGATTTCTGCGTATTTTAACCCAAGACGGTGTTGCCGTCGTTCCCTTTAATACTTAAAGAAGTACTCTTTTGTTGGTGCTCTAAATAGAATGTAGTATTTCTCAGTTGGAGTTCTCACTCTCTCTCTTTCTCGTTAATGAAGATGGGATCTTCATGGCGGGGGAATATGTTAGGGAAACACCCGAACAAGTGTATTAACTGGTCATTTTTCACCGTATAGTTTGGTGATGACACCCTGTATGAATGTAGTATGAATGCTTCATAATTAATCCACGAATATATTTATTTAACCCCAGGTAAACAGAAATTTGTGCATTTAAATCAGCATATTTCAGTTCTTCATTACTCCTTAGTCCAAACCTGGATGGTCGATCCCATTATATAAAAGAATTGCCGAAAATATAGCTCCGTCAGGAAAAACGTTTGTAATCGTTTTCAGTTTAATATATGTTTGTCTCCGTCAGTATTGTGTAAACAATAATGTGTCAAATAAAGAAAGATAATTTTTCTACCATCTCAAATGCGATAATGGGCTCGCCCACGCCCTTCATTCTCGCGAATCCCTACTCATTCAGCCGACTTTTAGTTTGCCGCCTAGCGATAGAAAAATTAGATTTCAGTGTAGTACCAGCGTTCACTCGAATAGCAGTAAAACGTGCTGTTGCTCCATCCGGCCAAAGGTCAAATTCCTTTTGGGCCAATTTCTCCGTTTGTATGCACAGATATTAGAAAATACCTAGTGGACCTCTGTTATCTTTGTTCAAATTCGGATAAAGACCTCTTTTGGGCGTTTTTACGCAATTACTTAAATCCAGAAACGGCGTAGCGTCTCGGCTTACCTGTAGTTGAAGAGAAGCAGTAAAATGGCGGTATCAAGTTTGTAGCTCAAATCGTGCCAGTACTATTCAAATTAAGGATTTGATTTGATTTGATTTAAGGGAAGTAGAGAAAAAAGTAGATCAAGGTATTTCGTGAGAAAGAAACAGTTAACAATTGAAAATAGAAAAGTTATTAAATTCAGGAAAGACACTGTTTTATTCTTAAATATAAATTTTCTTAATGATCTGTAAAAGTAACCCGTTTTGCATATTTAGTTTTATGTATGAAGGATTGATTGAATACATGGAAGTAGTTTAGAAATTATATATAAATTGTAGATATTCACCATATTAAATTCAAATGCAATTTACACCTACATTATTAAAGTACTTAGTTAATAATATACCTACTTAGTTTCAATTTACAACGTATGTCTAAAACGTCCACGACCCTATTTAATACAGTCCACTAAAATTGCTTGTAGTTAATTATAAAGTTAATTGCCTGCCCCCACCTTTGTGGGGGCAGTTTGTTTGTACCGACCAGAATTGATGACATAAATGCCCGAAGTTTCGCCTGAAATCTACAGAATTTGAACTTTTTCTTCGTACTTAAATGGGGCCGTGAAGAATGCGCTAACTCAGACAAGAGGAAAACTATTTGCATGACTTCTGTTTCAGTAATCTGATTTAAAAAAAAATCCGACATTCTATATGAAATAAGCAGTCTCTTTTTTAATAAGATATAAATGTATTTAGTTTAGCATTATCATTATAAAGAAAACTACAATTGTAATATATTTGTTTACATTAACTTTTATTTCATTACAACCCACAATTCTAAGATTTTTTTGGTTATTTCAAAACAATATGCGTCAGCAACTTTCCTCTTAAACAATTTCAATGTATCTTATCTGCTTCAGGTTTCGAAATCTTGGACCTACAACAACGGTTTCATTATGAATCCCAAGTCTTTTTCGTTCGCCTCGTCTAGCAATAAGAAAACGAAACTGAGAGGACACCTGAACGGATTCATAGTGAAAATCTGGCAATGGTCGGAACACTACAGGAAGCTGAGACCGACGCAACGGATTAACAAGCGCAGCCTCATCTATAGTAGCGCGAATGAGACGTTTTTTTCCACCGAAGTTACTGAAAGAGTTCTTTTGATCACATTCAACGATACTGGTAAGTTAATTAATATTTAATATATTGCCACGGCTAAGGACCATCCGAATGTTTTTGTGCTACCCCATAGAACTAGCCTTGTCGCGTCTACGTTTTCCCGTATGAGTCATCGCCGGTCGAGAAGATTCGGGAGCTGTGGAATTTTCCTGATGCGTGCAGCCCTGGTCGAGAATAATACAGACAGGCCTGCTTTCGTCCGGAGTATTCGCGATATATTTTAAACTGGATATAAGTAGCGGGCAGAACGCGTGTTGTAGTTAGTTAATCATTGAGTGTTGAATTGTAAAGAGCTATTAGTTGTAAAGTTATAAGAGTAGTTTAGTGTGTTTAATTGTATACAGTGATAAAAAATAAGAGTATTAGTTTAAAATAGTAAAAGTTGTAATTTTGTCAGAACCCACGGAAAACATTTGGTGTCAGAAGCAGGATTGGAAAGGACGGGACTTGTGAAGTGTTCTTCGAGGAGAGAAGAGGGTGCAAGTACGTCAACGAGACCGTTTTGCTTGGTGGCTTCTGTAAACATTTTATAACATTCTATGGCCAATATAAGGCAACAAACTGCAGAAATGGAGCAAGTAAATAAAATGGCCGATTTCATGGAAAATCTAAATGCTGAGAGGCAAGCGGATCGGGAAGAGGATGAACGTAAAAGGCAAGCAGAACAGGACCGGCTTCAGGAAATTTTACAATACCAAGAAGATAAAAGACAAGCAGAACAGGACCGGCTTCAGAAAAATTTCCAAGACCAAGAAGATAAAAGGTAAATAGAAAAGGACCGGATTCAGAAAATTTTTCAAGATCAAGAAGATAAAAGGCAAGCGGAACGGGAAGAGGATGAAGGTAGAAGGCAAGCAGAACAGAACCAGCTTCAGAAATAGATGCTGGATGTAATTGTAGGCGAGCAATGAAAATTCCAGAAAATATTGGACGGGCAAAATGAGAAATTTGAAAAAGAAGTAAACAATATACAAAAAGAAGTTGGAACTGTACAAACAAAGTTGGAAATGTACAAAAGGAAGTTGGAAATGTCAAAAAGAAGTAGGAGACGTAAGAAAGAAATGAAGAATCTACAAGCAGACGATATCAGACTAAATAATCAAGGACCCCCCGAGAGGGTATTCGCCACAGGACAGAATATCAAACCTCCAACGTATGAAGGTCAAACATCCTGGACAATGTACATAATACAATTTGAAGCCGGTCCCTTTGCCAACGGTTGGAATAACGATGAAATGGCTACATCAGTAGTGATAGCGCTTCGTGGATCTGCCCTGGAACTACTACATACCATTTCCATCAGCAAACAGGGGAAATGTGACATAAAGTCCGTTCAAGTCTATTGCGCTGTTACGTCATATCATTCCATCTTTCTTTATGCAATGAACGTATGTACTAAATTGGTCCGTCAAATTGGAATCTTTGACATCGATTGGCGTCAATGTAAAAATATCATAACGAAACTAACAGATTTAATTCATTTATTGATTTGTTGGTAGTTGGTTTGTGTTTTACGCTAATAATTGCCAATAAAAATCGTTTTGAGATGTCCCATCGGTTCAGTGAGAAAGAGCAAGCTTTAATTTTAAAATTGGTGCATAATTTCACACGTGAAAAAGATGCTAGTATGCCACTTTTACCCTGGAAAGCTGTGCACAATGTAAGTAATATATATTTTTTATTTATTTGATAATACTAAAAAATTATATCTCTAGAAAAAATGTATTTTTGATGTGTAAACATCTTACGCGGCGATATGAGGTCAAATCTCGGCAAATGAGACGGAAATGCGCAAACTAATTCTAGCCGCTAGGGCGGTATTATATACAATTTTGCCATTTAAAATCGTTTTAAATGGATTTTAGACGATAAAAAAGCATATTTAAAATCAAACAAACCGTCAAAAGTATTATTTTTTAATTGTTATATTCGCAGTGTATTTGGATCCATAGCACAGCTTATTCTTAATGGACGGTTGAATTTAAAATGAATTGTCGCTTCAAAATCCACGACAAATTCGTCTGAAGCCATGACTATCGGCGTAAAAAAGTCCGAATTTTCGGATTTTTATAGAATTTTGCCATTTAAAATCGTTTTTAAACGGATTTTAAACGATAAAAAGAATATTATTATTTGAAATTAAACGAACTGTCAAAAGTATTATTCAGATGCCCAGACGCTTAAAACAATATTGTCATAGCCCTCTTCTAAAATTTGAAAAAGTTGGTTTTTGACTTTCCCAAATCAAAGGATATCGGCGCACCATTACTAGGTAAATAAGCTGTTGTATGTATGTTGATGTTATTCCTGGTGGCATTATATTTGCCTGTCGAATTTGTGCATTGAATTAAACCACTCCGAAGCTGCCATAAATAATAAGTATGTAAAATTGATAAAAACGGAACGTGCTCTGGAATAGAAAACAGGTACAGAGACATCTTTTGGCTAGTGTAAAAAATAACGTACGAGTCTATCTAAGACGTACGGATCTTTTCTTTTGACGTCAGAAATTCTGACGTAACAGCGCAATAGCCTTGAATGGACTATAGCTACTTGTAGATGCCCTGGAGAGACGATTTTGAGACCAATACAGAAGACAACTGTATCAGGCACAAGTTAAGTCCCGACATCGAAGCCTGGTGAAAACCTGCAGGAGTTTGAGGCAGACGCTGAACGTCTCATTCAATTGGCCTACCCGGGAGCAACAGAATTTTCAATTTCGTGGAGGGTATTAGAGATCCAGAAGCTCAGAAAATGCTACGACTAGCCAAATTTGACAACAGCAGTGAAGCTTTGGGTAGAGCCCTAGAAATCGAGGCGGCCTGTAACATCTCTAAGCCAAAAATCAGGGCCGTATCCATCCAAGAAGAAAAGCCGGCGAATAGCTGTGAATTAACAGAGATTGGCGAAATTTTGAAGAAGTTAACCGAAATTCTTCAGGCCACGGCTCGGGTCACGGGGACATTCCAGGAGGCACTGGAAGATATACCACGTAACCGAAATACTTCAAATCAGTGTTATAGATGTGGCAGGACTGGGCATTTCAAAAGAGACTGCCGAGTACAACTACGGTCTAGATCTCCATCTAGAGACGCTAGGACCTCAAAGTCAAATCAGGAAAACTTCAATTAGTCAACATTGTGGGGCGGGTGTTGGTTAAAGGAGATAAAGCCCCCAGGATCGTCTCCATAAAAAGCCTAGGAAAAGCCGCCGACAGTCTAACTATTAAAGGAATGATCAACGGAAGAGTCATGATAATTACTGTTGACACTGGTGCAGCGGTATCTTTGATAAGGTTCAACAGAGTAAATAGAGTAGAAGTTGTACCCATATCGAAGAATGTAAGTTTTACGTACTGTTTTCGGTGAGACAGCTGAAGTACTTGGTGAAATAGATATTGAACTTCAACTCGGAAGAATTAAATTACACCACACAGTGTTAGTAGCCGACATAGAAGACGAATTTATTTTGGGGATGGACCTCATCGGTCATCATGGATTTTCTTTTGACAACAAACTTAACCTGCTGAAGTTTGGCACCGAAGAGTTCATCCTTACCAAACCACAAGATGACACACCGGCTAAAGTAGTGGCGGGATGTACTGTTAGAATAAGCGGAAATACTGAGCAGATAATTTTTGGGAAAATGGAGAAGGATTTTGGAGGCTGCATCGGACTTATCCAGCACCGCGATTTAACTTGCAAACACCTTGTAGCACTAGTCATCTAAGTCCATCAAAATCAATAAAGGATATGTAATAGCCACTTGCGAGCCGATGCAGTGGGCAACCAGTTGCGAAACGCGGTCAGAAACAACACCCTCAGCATAACCAACAGAAGTCCTAGAATATTTCCAGAAGTCGTGGCATATCTGTCTTCCGAAGAACTGAAGAAAGCTACACCATTTATCAAAGAACAGAGCACAGCCTTTGAACGGAAAAATAGCAATACTGAAAGAACAAACATCATAAAGCATAAAATCGACACTAGAAGTGCTCACCGCATACGGCAGCATCCTCGGAGGTTACCAGTGACGAAGCAGCAAGAGGTTACCCCATTAGTGGACAAAATGCGTGACGATGGAATTATTGAAGATTCATCAAGCCCATGGTCATCTCCTGTTGTCTTAGTCACCAAGAAGGATGTGACTACCAGATTCTGCGTGGACTATAGAAGACTCAATGACGTGACCAAGCACGACAGCTATCCACTTTCCAGAATTGACGACACGCTAACCACACTAGCAGGTACTCATTGGTTCTCAACACTCGCTTTAAAGAGCCGCTACTGGCAAGTAGGCATTGAGGAACAGGATAAGGAAAAGACTGTCTTCTCTACCGGAAGTGGTTTGTATCAGTTTAAAGTTATACCCTTCGGACTATGCAAGGCCCCCGCCACTTTTGAGCGTTTTATGGAAGTTGCTCTACGAGGCCTTATTTGGAAGACATGTCTAGTTTATCTCGATGATATAATGGTAGTGGGAAAAACTTTCGAAAAACATCTACAAAACCTGCAAGAAGTTTTTACTAGAACCAAAATTGCTCGGCTCTTACTGAATCGAAAGAGATGTCCCCTTTTTCAACAAAAGGTTGAATTTCTCGAGCATGTCGTGTCATCGGAGGGTATCCAAACCGACCAAAGAAAGATTACGACGACATTACAAAGACTGGCCTCGTGCTTGTGACAAACACGAACTGCTGAGCTTCCTTGGATTATGTACTTATTACAGAAGCTTCGTCGAAGGATTTGCAAATATAGCTGCACCTCTAGATAAGCTCACTGAGGAATGAGCAAATTATAATTGGGATCATAACTGTGATTCTGCGCCTAGGATATTAAAAGCGGCTCTATATTCTAGTCCAATATTGGGATATCCGGAGCAAAAAGGAAAGTTTGTGTTGGACACGGATGCAAGTAACACCGGATTTTATCGCCAGTACAAGCAGAAGGAGAACGAGTCATCGAGTACTACTGTCGAACGCTTTCGAAAGCTGAAAGTAACTACTGTGTAACCCGAAAAGAGCTTTTGGCAATAGTACGGTCTGTTGAGCATTTCCAACTATATCTGCATGGCCAAGAATTTCTAATAAGGACTGATCATGCAGCATTTAAACGGCTTTTGGATATGAAACAGCCTGAAGGACAAGTAGCCAGGTGGCTTGAAATGTTACAAAAATATAACTTTAAGGTTGAGCACAGGGCAGGGAGATTGCATAATAATGCAGATGCTTCATCCAGAAGGCCATTTGAGGATAATTGTGAGCATTGCCAAAGAATAGATCAACGAGAAGGAATTACTTCCATTAGGCAAATTAAGTTTAAGGTTGTTCAGCAGTGGACAACTGAAAATGATCAGCTTGAGGATAGTGAAATAGTACTACTGCTAAAAGTTAAAGAAGAACATCAACCAAGACCAAGCTGGAGAGAGATTAAACTAAAGAGTTTACTTTTAAAACTGTGGGTTCAGTGGACTTCTTAAACGAGCATGGAAAAGCGCCGATGGTAAAGTAGTTAAGACACAGTTAGTGGTACCAAGGAGGAAGATATCAGAAGCTCTGGAAGAAGTTCATAATGGAAAGTCTGGTGCTCATCTCGGAGTGAACAAAACGATTGACAAGATCCGCGAGAGATTTTACTGGGTCAACTACTGCCAGAATGTGAAATCGTGGTATCGGCAGTGCTCAACTTGTCTCAAGTCAAGGACCCCAAACAAGATCTAGGGGGAAAATGATACAGTATAATGTGTGCCTACCGTTTGAGCGTATCGCCATTGACGTAGCTGGCCCTCTTCCAGAAACAAATAATGGTGCCAAGTACATTTTAGTAGTAAATGGTCTGAAGTATTTGCGATCCCCAATCAAGAAGCTGTGACCATAGCAGAGGTCCTCGTGAATAACCTATTCAGCATATTTAGTGTTCCATTAGAGCTGCACTCAGATCAAGGACGCAACTTCGAATCACAGGTGTTCCAGAAAGTATGTGATTTACTCAACATCCATAAAATACGGAGTACAGCCTTACATCCATAATCAGACATGGTATGGTTGAGAGGTTTAACAAGACGATTGAAGAACATTTGTCAAAGGTCGTAGATGAACATCAGAAAGATTGGGACCAACACATATCACTATTTTTGATGGCATATAGATCAGCAGTCCGTGACATGACAGAACTAACACCAGCCATGATTTTATTTGGAAGAGAGCTCCGTTTACTTTGTGACTTATTCGGAACGCCAGACAACCAGGATATGGAAATTCAAGACTACGCCCACTCCATTAAGGAAAAGTTGCTATACATCCATGAATTAGTCAGAGAAAACACGGAGAAAGCCAGTGACCGAATGCAGACACGATATGATCTCAAAGCTAATTCTATAGGATTTCAGATGAACGATAAAGCCTGGTTATAAAATCCGCAAAGGAAGAAAGGGAGATCTGCCAAGCTAACGCCAGTATGGGAAGGGCCCTATACAGTCATCAAAAGAATTAATGACGTAGTGTCTAGAATTCAACGTAGCCCCAGAAGAAAACTGAAAGTTGTCTACCTCGAAAGGCTCAAAGCATATCACGGACATGAAGTAGGCCGAGAAGATTCGGGAGCTGTGGAGCGTGACGCGTGCAACCCTGGTCGAGAATAATACAGAGAGGCCTCGCTTCGTCCGGAGTATTCGCTATATATTTTAGATTGGATATAAATAGCGGGCAGAACGCGTTTTGTTAGTTAATCATTGCGTGTTGAATTGTAAAGACCTATTAGTTTTAAAGTTATAAGAGTAGTTTAGTGTGTTTAAGTGTATACAGTGATAAAGAATAAAGAGAGTATTAGTTTAAAATAGTAAAAGTTCCGTTCGGAAAAACGTAACAATATTTAATATTTATAATTTGCACTAATCAACAATTACATTATACTGTTTGATTGTAAGACTAATCTAAAGAAACCAAATTGCAAAAAAGGAGCTGAAAACAATTAAAATTGATCAAAGTTCAACCCCTTTACTATAATTTAATACTAAAAATCCTGACCTATAATTCGCTCAAAACTTAAACAATAGAATAATAAACCAAGAGTAAATTAACATATACGCACATATTATACTGTCTAAGGGACCGCAGAACAGATGGATTCATTGATTTTAGATTTAGTAAAACTTCTCTGAAACACTGAGGTTTTGTAAGGTGTTGGGGGGTGATAAATGCCCTAAATCGTATTATTATGTATGTTATAAACTTTATAGTTAGGTATGAAGGACAATTTTGATAAATTGTGTTATGGACTAGAACTAAGGAATGTAATTTACGCCTATTTTCGATACTCAGCCATTTTGCATCTTTTAGCTTATGAGATATCTACTGGATCAAACTTTCTTATGCCATCTATGAAACGTAAACAATTTTTTTTGTACTTTTTCTATTATTAAAGTTCACTATCACTAGTAGTGTCTTTAACACTTATGGTAGTATCTAATTAAAATAAATAATTAAAACATTTTCCTGTGATGCTGTAATGTGATTTTGCAACAATTTATTGTTGATTTGATTATATTTATTAATAATATTACGATAGGATGCTAATGTGTGTTGTTTATCAACTATTTATTATTTTCTTCCATTTCATAGACGTGCACGTAATCAACGCCTCCTACACGGAAATCAACCAGATATGCAGAAAGCACGAGACCAACTGTCAACCGAGCGTCGAAAACCAGAAAGACAGCTTCCTGGTGGAAGATCTAGAAAACGATTCGAACAAGGAATTGGTCAGTTTCTACAGCTCCTACGTTAGGAAAGGAGAGGATTGGCACCTGATTAGTTACGTGAAAGTTTTAAGGCTTGAGGAGGAGTTACCGAAGCTATATGGAAACAAATAAGTGAACTGATGGGAGTGCGTCTTTTTGTTTTTGCTTCCGGTGCGATTCTTACTACTTGATCTATGTTGTCGTCATTTATTATCCCACTTTTATTAAGATTTGACACTTGCCGAAAGCGAGTGTCGAGCCACGCAGATCTGTGGCGTAAACATGTCGAGTTTGAGGGCTTTTCTACTTTCCAACCTCATGTCAAGTTGTATGCGTTCAAACGGAGTTTTAGAATTTGATTTCCAATGTTGTAAGTGTAAAGAAATCTTTCCATTATCTCCACTCTACTTCGATTATCAATGTACAATGTAGCATTGTCCGATGTCAATGAGCATACTTATGAATGTTTAGCGCTACGTGATGGAATCATTGTATATGAGTAGCGTATAAGTAATAAGTTTGGATTGAAGAGATTGAATGATGTTACGTTAAAATTGCGTGGCAAAATCAAATTATAAAGAAAAAAAGTATCAATTATTGATACTATGTCTACTGTGTGACAGAAAATGTAACTTCTAGTTGGCACGTTTTAGTTCGATCAATACTTTTACAACATATCGAACTGCTGATAAGAAATAATGAGCTAAAGAGTTTAATTCAAATAATGTTCCTCTGGCTGTATCGATACATGACTAGATTCATGTTTTTGCAGGTATTTCGCCTCAAGGACTCTGAACTTCATGTCGAAAAGCTTATTGAGTTTGCAGTGGCGGCTCCTGGGTTTATAAAGTAGGAGGGCGCAGGGGTAGAAGGGATCGAAAAGCCCGCCTTAAGCGCCGAGCGTCGGAGACTAATCCGCCGAAGGCGGAAAATTGTCGGGGTGCCACGTGCAAGTTTCGTCTTAAAGTCATTAAAATCGTTAAGAAAACAAAAAGGTCATGGTGTCGCTTGTGACCAATATATTTATATTTAAAAACAATAAGAATATCGGAAAAACGAATAAAAAACATAAACATGACGATGAATGTTATTTACGTTAAATCAAACCAGTTTTTCCATAGATATAAAGGTTTCAATTAAGAATTCTAATTATTTAATTGTAATAAGCTATAGTTAATTTGTATTTAAATATAAATATATTATGTATTTTAATAGTTTCCTACTAAATTTTTAATAATTAACAACAAACACGACCAACAGACTTAACAGCATCCTCTCCGCTTGACCGTCTGTTATTAATTATATAAATTCGAAAAACGGCAAACGTAAATCGAACTGAATATGGAACTACTTGACTGACCCAAAATATCCAAATAAAGTGCATTCTTTATTCTTTATCGCCCGTCGACTAGTATTGACAATTTCCCGTTTAAAATATCTATTAAATTTTCTTGTTTTTTTTAGAGGTCTGTTTATTAAAATATATGCCACTGAATGCATTTTAACAAAACGCCGTAAATTTCTCTTAAACACTAATTAAAATAAAATGGTTCAAAGTATTCAGAATTACCTACTTAGTTCTTAGTTTATCATAAAACACATTCATTTATCCACAAAATTCTCGATAAAACTGATGTTTAACTAAGTTTAATTAAAAGAAACGCGCCAGTATCGTCACTATATGCATTATTTCTCTAATCGCAAAATTTCAATCAAAACTCCAGTCAAAACAATTGCGGCAAGCGGTGAAAATCACATATCAAAGGAATACCGATAAGTGGACGCAGTAAGAATGTGCGCCAATCGGCCATTCCAGATGGCGCTGAAAACAGCCGTTGCCATAGGAACCGCATAAACAAAATAGAATACAACGTGCATCATGACGATCTGTGACGTAAAATCGGGACGCGCAGACCGGATGTTAGTAAATTGCTGTAGTAGAGGAACTGGCCCGAATATGGCCATGCATTTAATATGGGCCCCACAGATATTTTATAAAGTAGTCAGCGCCATCTATTTGTGAGTAAGATAAATTGGTCGGTGTTTTCGGAAAGTAAATTTTTTAACATCTACTGCTTAGGCTTAATTGCTCTTAGATAGAAAAAGTTATATTTATGTGTATTTTTGCCGGTCTCGGAAAATAATTATTGAAGGTAAGGTTTAGAAGTATAATTTTTTGATTTCCGTTAGTTTATTTAATCTTTTTTAAGTGCAACGCGATTGTGATACTCTTGTATTTTATAATTCTAATTGATTTCTGGCTTATTTTAAAAAAAATCAGCTATAACCCCACTTTTATTATATTATTGCCATGTTGAAATATGGGCCCCTTTAAGGGTTTGAAATGTGGGCCGGGGCCCATATTAGACCCACGTTACTTTAATTTGCTTTTGTCTAGATCATTCAAAAACAAAAAATATGTGTGCAAGGAAAACCTGGAGCAAACCGGACATGGAGCAGGCTATGACTGCAGTTATAGGAGGAATAGGAAGTAGGACTGCTGCTAAAAAAAATTCTGTTTCACGATCAACTTTAAAAAGACTTGTAAAACAGTCTAAAAACCCTGATGTTCTTCTTATCGACGTGGCCAACACTTCTCGGAAGAAAAACTGTATTAGGGGTAGACCTCGAACAAAAACTTGTGCGCTATGTATTAGAGATGGAAAGTCAGTTCTACGGTTTGACGAGAAAAGATTCGTGCCGCATATTAGCAGTCCAAAATAATATAAGTCATCCTTTTAAGAATGGAATAGCTGGACGAAGTTGGTTGGAAGCGTTCTTGCAGCGACTCTCTAATTCCTTATCTGTTCTGAAACCAACTGGAACGTCATTTGCCAGGGCTTTAGGATTTAATGAAGAAAAGGTTGATGAGTTTTTCAACAGCCTTAAAGCCGCCTATGAAAAATATAATTTTAGTCCACATCGATTTTACAATGTCGATGAAACCAGCCTCTCTGTGGTGCCGAGTAGAATTCCCAAAGTTATTGGCAGGAAAGGGAAACGACAAATTGCTACAATTACGTCAGCTGAGCATGGCTCCCTGGTAACCCTTATTGTACCTATGAGTGCAGCGGGACAATACGTCCCACCTATGTTAATATATACACGGAAAAACAAAAATGACCAGCTCATACGTGGTGCACCACCTGGAACAATATATGCTCTACACCCCAGTGCAGTGGATGGTTTCAACAGAACCTATTTACAGAATAGTTCAACCATTTTATTGAATTTACAAAACCAGCAGAGAATGACCCAGTTTTACTGCTGTTAGATGGGCATTACAGCCACACTCGTAATCTTGATGTTATCTGGATAGCCAGAAAAAAATTTTTTTAATTATATCGCTTCCGCCCCACTCAACACACAAATTGCAGCCGCTAGACAAAACATTTATGGGGACTACTACTGATGAATCAGATTCAACTGAAAGAACTAGTAACTCCAACAATCAGTCTAATTGTGAGCTGGAATGATGGAATCAGAACCCCAAGCAAGCTCTTCCACAAATTTTAATCAGCCACAAGCAGGTTGTTCTAAAGATCCCGATACGAGAATTTTAAAACTTGCGTCAATTCAAAAATCCTTTGTTGATCTATCTGATATATCACCTATAAATGATATATCACCTATCCCTGAAGTAAAAGCACGAAATTCCACTCGTGGTCGCAAATCCTCCACCTCCTTATAAAAATGAGCTTGAGGAATCGCTAAGCAAAGCTACAAAGAAAGCAGATGGAAAGGGGAAAGGCAAGAAACAGGTTTTTGCAGAAGAGGGAGTTAAAACAGCAAAGGTAAAGAAGAGACAAAAAATCATTGACGTGGAAAAATCTAGTTCAGAGGAAGGAACAAAATGTTTGAAATTTGTGCCAGCAGATGACGATATGGATAGAGACTCAATCGGAAAATACGAGCCTGTAAACAAACGATGTTAGTTGTCTGTGACGACAAATTTTCGAACGATGCACGCGGAGAACTATGGGTGCAGTGCTTAATGTGCCAACGATGGTCTCACATGGAATGTTCTGGTGCCGAGAAATACGCTTACGTTTGTGACTTTTGTTCTTACCAATAATTTTATTCTTATATTCCTTCGTTCTTTTCGTTATTCGATGTTTTTTGCGTTTTTTGTTGTCCAGATGTTTATTGTACAGCATATAATTTTGATTTTGGTAAATGACCCATATTCCACACCTTCTGGTTTGGTTTACCAAAAATACGTTTTTTCTGTTTATTCTAGTAAAATGTATATATTTTTGAATAAAGCAAGAATGTTTTTAAAAATCTCTAATGTTGTTGCAAGATTTTTCATTACATTATATTCTCATTTTAGTCAAAACTCGTCAGAAATTTCGGAAAATAAAAAGGGGGGCCCATATTCGGACTAGTTCCTCTACTTTAGTAGATGATTAGATAATGTTGAAAAATTTACAAATAATTATTAATATTATTGGCATAATAGGAATAGGGTCTAATAGGTATATTCTTTTATGATTTTTTTTCACGTGCTTCTGAGCCCCAGGGCAGGGGCCGCCACTGCAAGTTTGTGTTAGATATTTAACCGTATTTTCCGAATTATTATCTCATGCCATAAAAATATTTATTTTGAGAAAAATTCAAAGTGATAGTTTTACCCAGTGGCGGCGCGCGAGGTGTTCAAGGGTGTGTCCTGCATTAAAAATATGCAAGCAAACTCTACCTCCAAATAAAATACACGGGAAGCAAGAGCGCGTTTTTCTTGTCACCACCGTACAACCAATTTGTATTACTATAAACTAAACTATTATTAAACTAGCGCTTGTGCATTTTATTTCTACTTGAACCATTAACGTTAAAGCTAATTTGTGGTATCGCCGGTCTACCGAGTGCCTTAATTTTAATTTTGTTTTCGTACGCCAAAGAACTAAAACTATGAGTTTATAAATGCTCGATTCAATTCGTATTGATGCCACAACACGTTTTTCTTCTTGCAGTTAAAAGTGAAGTTCTTTTTTTTTTTCAATTAAAAGGAAACCTAGCCCCGGAGAGTCGTGTTACAAATGCCCGGCCCCGGTCGTGGGGTCGTTAGAGCGCCACCAGTTCGGTCCAACTAAACTGAAAAAGCTCCGCTGGTGTTGTGCAGGGTGGCTAGGCCCGCTTATTAAATCAAAAGGTACTTAATCTCAACTTAACAAGAAAACACCATCTAAAATTTAAGGAACGACATATTTGCTACGAAGTTTTTTTTTGAAAACAGCAACAATTTACAGTAAAATTTGCAATTTTAAAGACCAAGGAATGTCTAATGACTATTAAAGAAATTGATAGAGTACAATATGGAGATTGTACGGAGACCAATTCTTTGTTAACGGAAATATATGGCTTACAACTAAATGCACTAAATACTACAAACCGAAATGATTACTTTGATGTTAACTAAGCTAATTACATCTAGGTATGCGTGCGCTAATAGCTGCACCGATTTTAAATGTAGCAATAATATTATGTAGCAATGAACGGCCACAATAATTATTTCAAATGATTGGATAAATTAATAAAAATAATAAAATTAGAATACAACTATTGAAAGCGTGGCTGTCGATGCTTTATATTATTATAAAGAGAGAAAATTCAGAGCGGTTATATTACTCGATAAATGAATAAAATTATTGAAACTGTTTTAAAGCCGGTCAGTGCTTGACATATATTAAAAAGAGAGAAAAGTCAGAGCAATTAGATTAACTGGTCCGATAAACCAGTGAATAAATGAAAATAAAATTAATGAGCTATCTCAGAGCTTGGCGGTCAATGTTTGATTTATATTAAAAGAAGGAAAATTAAGAGCTATCATATTAAACGGATAAACAAACGAACTCATAAAAGATAAAGCTTCTGTACGATACCCAAATCCGGTCGTCGAACACTGGTGGAGGCGCCGGGCACCTATAGATACCTCAGGAACTGCCACCCGATGGTCCCGGGGAAAACTAGTCGAGGACTCGTTAGCTCGGTGTCAAGATTGGCTGATAATTGAACTGTGGCCCACTAATTGAAGTTGAGGCCCGCTAGTAAAACTTGTAGCCCGCTAGCAAAAGTGGTAGCATAGTAGCAAAGGTGGTAGCCTGCTGATAAAAGCTGGCAGCCTGCTGGTAAAACCCTGAAATAACCCAGTGCGTATTAGACAAAGCCCCTTTACTTTAATAAAAAAAAAACCATAGCCCCCCCTTGCATAAATATATCTTCTTTATAAAACAAATTCCCCCAGAAAAAACCATGGACTTGCAATGATCATCAGCAAATAAAAGAGATACTAAGGTACAGACAACTTGAATAAAAGAAAAGATAGGTATGAATCATCCCTAAAAGAAAATATAAACTTCCCCATTAAAAAAATTAAAGTTACATTAAAATAAAAATTCGTATTTGATAAAATGGAGTAGATAAGATAACATATGGGACGCAGAGCAAATGGCGGACTATGCACAAAAAAGGTTAACACAGATAAAGCAATTAAATCATTAACTTAGGCAAAAAAAACTGTAGCAATAATTACCTCCATCGTGTGTGAGGGTTATGGGAAATTCGACGGTCTCGGTCTTATACGACGAACGTGGAAAGCCGCTAGAAATAAGGGGAAAAATCATTAGCGTCATGGCGTCGTCCGCATGCTTCACAAGCAATAGGGAAAAATAATTCCAGAGAAAATGCTTACCTAGTACAGTATGTAGATCCCGAAAATCGGTCGTGTCAAAACACCAAGAGATACCACAGTATATCCCCAATAAATGGGCGGAATTAAGTCACAAACTAAATGTGGAGTCTCTGAGACTGCACTCACGGCAAACAGTCTTCTCGCCTTGAAAGATAATCTTAGAAGCACTCTCGATTGGTTTCCGTCAATTTGCCTTTCTCCTTCTACGAGATCAAACGCTACGTCAAATCTGCAAGTAGTGATGGGCTGCAACATGCCGAGTGGTTCGATACAAGGAATAATTCTAAGATAACAAAAGACTTAGTTCTCGTTTATTATGAGGGTAACATGACGGGAAGCCACAATTAAGGCATTGAAATCAAGTGATTCAAGAAATACCAGAGAATATTCCCTAACAAACCGATAAACTTTTAAAAATTTAAATCGACAGCTGGCATTTATAAGAAATAGTACATTCCTATTACTCGGGACTAACAACCGAATGTTACAAAAAAGCAGCAGCCAGGTGGAAAGATAAAAGCAGAGGTCCCATAACGATCTAACGATCTCAGAAATGATCGGCCGGCAATTGGAGTTCAGTAACCAAGGGATTTCCAAAAAGTTATGAAATATTCAAACCGACAATAAAATATGAATTGACGAGTTTAATGCAGCGTATTTACAGGTTTTATTAACAGAATTCTTAAAAATATAAATCGGTTCGCTGGCCGTTCTACAATAATGTAATATAAATCAAGCCAAGCTATCCTAATAACAATGTGCTTCGCTTATCAACTCAAATAAACATAGTCACAACGCATTATAAATGCTAATACAAATAAGTATATCGTTAACCCATACTTAGAATAGAGTTAATTTACATTGAGAAAGGCGGAAATTTCAAGCGAATTGTTAGCAAAACGAATCAATAAATTTAGAATTAATAAACCGCCGAGTGCAAAAAATACAGCATCTTTTTTCCGAAATGCGGCATATAAATGAACTTTTAAAAATATTTGACACTGGCAAAATCGGACTGTAACAATGCAACGACACGTTACAATACACGGCCTCGCGCGAGATTCGAAATAAACAAAGCAACTGCTGTGTGCTGCCGCCGCCGTGCAGCCGCAAATCGTCCATAAATAGCCGTATTAAGTTACGTGCAGCGCTCCACCAATCCGACGTATCATATTCAAGAATTGTTCGCCGCGCGCTCATCGGGAGACGAGCCTACGCCCGTTAGAGTAATCTATAGGGATTTATTCTCGGATTTATTTGGTAAGACAAATATATTTAAAAAAAATACATATTGTCGAAATTAGGTGGTGCAAGTCTTACGCATCAGCCGCCACTGGTTTTATCAAATTCGGATGCGTTAGTTAGGTTTTCCCAAAAAATCATCAACTACTTCTAGATGTTGCCTTTTGTGTGTTACTTGTTATATTTAAAATAATTGCACTTGGTAATATCTTACATATATAAACACACTAAAATGTTTACTAAAAGATTAATATATCAAAGCACCTCTCTAGTATTAGTATTTATCAATCGATAAGATAGTTTCCGATCGGACCCAATGGTCAATATTTTTACTTATTTATTTTTTACTATTTTCTACTGGAGTATCTTGGTTTTAGATCAGTACAACATCACGAACTGTATTTTTATAACATTTATGCGAAAAAACACGTTCCCACTAGTGTTTTGATTTCTTTCAAAAACCTAGAATATATGACATGCTCATGTTTGATTTATAAAAATAACAATTTTATAAACAGTGTAACGTTACACAGTGATGGAAATTAAAATATACCCTTTGGGACAAATTAAAGCAGCCCTTTTTTAAATTTATTTAAGGCTATTTTCGTATGATGTGCATATGTAATTTTTTAAATCAATGTATCCAATGAATTCGACAGTACCTATCTTGGGAAAAATCGTGTGAATATTTTTGTATTCTCGTTTAGCTGTAATGGTTCGGCCATCTGTTTTGTCCTTGGCTATTTTAGTGTCCTGTGAAAAGGAAGAAGGGGGGTCACACATGTGCTTGCTCTAAATAGAAGTATACGCTTGTCAATGACATTGAACTTGCTTTGATTTGTACAGAGTTTTTCCGCATATTTTGGAGCCTTTCTAGCGCTTTTCATTCTAGAGCTAGAAAAATCCTTAAATTACCAAAATTGTAGCGTTTGTCATCCACCACGAAGTTTTTTTTAGCAGAACAAATAAATGACCATCACAAAGCTGTCAAAATATTAGTAAGTTTTAAATAGAATAGAAACTGGGTGGATTAGAGCTGTTAGATAGTAAAAGAGGATGAAACCAACCATGTATCAGTAACAGAAGGGGTGGGCCCAGCGCGCCTTGCACTTAGGCACCAATTATTGGGCTTGCGGTGCCCCCAGCCAGCATTAGAGAACCTCCAGGAAGCCGGCCTTCATTAAGAAAGCCCTCATCTCCTTCAGACTAACACGACGCAGATTATGAGTCATGTCCACGCGAAGGCAGGGCATTTCCTAAGTAGATGGGCATTTTAAGATTCTTTACACAAATAGTGCACTATATAAAAATGGGCCTTTCCCATTGGTCTATCCGCATGGCCCTCCGCTCGCTTCGCTCGCTACGGGGGCGCAAGAAAAGGAAACTAACCAGGTGCTAACCCAATCTAACCCAAGACATACCCAAAATCAAGAAAAAAAGCTGTTTAGAAACATAATCTTTAAAAAAAAATAAAAAAAGCAACAGGGTTCGAACCCGCGTTTTCCAGGTGAGACCCAACGATCTAAACCTCTACACCACAAGAGCCCTTGATAGAAATCGATTGCATCACGCGGACATCTCGTAATACGAGATGTATCGACCAATAGGGGAGGTCGATTTTTACATAGTGCACTATTTGTGTAAAGGATCTTTAAATGCAGTAGATGGTATGGGGTCTAATCGTCCTCCATGCACCATGTACACTTCCCCTCCTCTGCAATTCTCAGCGGAGCCAGCTGCCGTATAAGCCTACAGTGCCCTGTGTAGAATCCTACCATGGTCCTGCACTCCTTCCTAGGTAGGCACAACAACCCCCTGGCGAGACTCTTCGCGGGCCCATGTATCATGAGCCTCGTCTGTCTCATCCCCGGAGCCACCCGCCATACCTCTTCGGCCCGACCCTCCCTCCGTCCAGGTCTCCAAAGCTCTTTCGCGAATACTCTGGGCGATCCCCAGATAGGGATCAGGTCCTAGGTATCCGGGTGGCCTTCTTTTGCTAAGGTGCTAGCGGCCTCATTATTTTATGATTATTGCTGTCTAGTGGAAGTTGATTGTGGCCTTATACTATTATAAAATGCCGTATTATTCCGGTTTTAAATTGATTTTCTATAATATGGCGTTCGATTTTATTAATTTTTTGCGTGGCTGTGACATTTCGGGAATCAACTTGCCATGTGGACTCGACATGGTATGGCATCTTGACCCCTTGTAAGGAGTTGGCTCTGCTACGAGGCAATATGCCAGCACGACCGCCGTCCGCTTTAGCCAGAACTGTGGCAAACCTCTCAGATCGGTTACACCCTTGTTGGATCGGTGGTTCTATACGGGGGTGGCCCTGACCTTGTCTGATTTTAAAAAATATCACGGTCACCGACTTTCACAAAAAACTGAAGATTTTCTCCAGGCCAGAACTAGCGTCTTCTGCGAAGTGGTTCATTCCGCGAAAGTATAACCGATTTCTGTCAGATAAAGGTTTATTGCAGGGCTGTCCCCGAGGCCGCCACCAGGCGTGCAAAGAAAAATTTCCCCCTAATTAGGTATCGCCCTTCTCCAAGTGACTTGCCTCTCACAACTACTAGCGTGCTAAGACTGTCCAGCATACCTCCGAAGGGCTAGAACACGTTTTCTATGCGAAAAGCTTCCAATGCCCGTGCCGAATTATGTAAATCGTTTCCACCGTGTTGACTTCTTCCAAGGCAGATCGACTCGAATACGCCCGATGCCAAAATTTGAGTTTAGTTGAGAAGAGAAAAATCACAAGATATGAGTGGGTTCGGATCTTGGATGACGTTATTGATCGTAGGAATGGGTTCTCGGTAGAACGTAGTAGTCTTATCAAATGTGCCTGCCTCGAGTTGCGGGGAACCTTGGCCTGTGTGTTAATATGTGGCATGAGGCTCGTAGGGATTGACTAGTTTAAATTTTACGAGAGGGCTTGCGGTGGAGATGACTAGTAGCCTCTTTTTCATCACCTCCACCGATAAAAATCAAACAAGGACACTCTTCAAAAGTCAGCCATTACGATTGGCAGTGAGGTGATGTGTGTGTGGTAGAAACGTTTTTCTGATATACTCTTGTGGGGATCCATTTTGAGTCTCAGGAGTGTTTTTTCTATACCTTCAGTGCATTTGAACTCGCTCCATATCTGGGATTTGTAATGTCTATCAGGTGAGCCCTTTTGGGCTCTCACGTGGATGATTCTTAATTTCTCTTTAATTTTCATTGCGGAGGTTCTGCCTCGTCCATTCCGTGAAGCAGCCTAGCTAATTTCAGCGTTAAGGTGAATACTCACCTGCGCGAATTTCGCCTTTTTTTGACAGGTGTCCATTTTTCGCGCGAATGTAGATTTTCGTTCATACTCATGCAACGCGAAATTTCGTCCGCGGATATTTCGCTAAAAAGTTAAAACAGTTTTAACTTTTTTACGAATTTCGCCAATTTTGTGACGCCAAAACCAACACAGAGACGGTTTGTTATTGTTTAACGGACCTATTTAATGTAGGAGCAAGTCAAACTGAATTGGATTCATTCTTATATAATTTAAAAAATTACTGGTATCAGTTAAACGCATCTCTGCAATTAAATTGTGAAAATCCCCTTGTGTTTTTCTTTGCAAAAATATTGTTCTCACCCACATTTTTTTCTTTGATGCCTTTTGGCTAGTACAAGTGTTTGGCTTTTATGGTAATTACCAAAAAGACTCAAAAGGTACATCGCATGATAAAACCTACACATATAAAAATTATAATTATTAGAATCCATTTCATAGGTACAACTAAGAATTCTACGGTTATGGTATGGTTATTGTTTTTTTATCGATGAAAACAAAATTGACCATATTGACATAAGAATTGGCCGCCGAAGTTAAAATTTTTTGCCGCGAATAATTAAACCTGGAAATGACAGCGTTTATGTCAAAAAAGGCGAAATTCGCGTAGGTGAGTATTAAGCTTTAAGCATGTAGAAAAATCTTCAGAGCGAAAATATTGATTTTTTTATATTTTTGTGTGTTTTGTTTGCTCTGCATGTAAATTTTCCTTGCGTTGAGTTTTAATTAAATACCTCGAAATGTTGATGTTTTACATGTTTTCCTTTAAATGAAGAGTCATCCTTTAACATAAGCCATCCGTTCTGTAGACGTAGAAGAGTTCATTGTGTATGATCGTGTACGTTTCCTCCTGGGAGTTGCGTGGAGAGCTGCCGATGGGTACGTGTTGATCAGCCTAGCAGATCGAGCCGTGAAGGCAGTTAAGCAAATTTACTATACCGGTGTATGATTAACTTTTAAACCGTTTTCTTTCTATGCATATATAACTCTCCACTAAGTATTCGGTAACGTTTCGCAAAGTGACGTTAAGAAATGTTATATGCACACCATACTTCAGTGAAAAATTAAAACGTTACTCAAGTTTAAAAAGAGGTTACTGTAATTTAGCCTAGAGTGTATAAATATTGGAATATGAGTATCACCATTAATATCGTTTTACCCGGTATGAATTCTCAATGCTTTGTTGAAACAGTGGTAATAACAACGGATTTCCCATACGACATGTACTTTTTTGGAAGTCCTGTACCAGGTAAATTTTCTTTAGGCGAAGAACTTGGATAGTATTTAAGTATATAAAGTGACAATCTGATGACGTATTATTTATTGAAATAACTTTTTCTTTGTTAAACACTATTTTCCATTGATCTCTAAGATTAAAATAAGAAAAATTAGTTTTTGAGTTTTTTTTTTTCATGTTAATACGACTAGAGCAAGGAACTCATTCATTTTTTCTCACTATGTTTTTGGAAATTATTAATAAAATTAACGATCGAGGTGGTACTACTTTGTGTGTACAGTTTGTTCCGAAATTGACTTTAGAAGCGATCAAATGGATCAGAAATTTCATTATAATCCAGAAATATGACTTTATTGCAAAGGGGGTGTCAGAAAATCAAGCCTTTCTATTGGGCTCTCGGAAACTATAAGAGATACACGATGTAAATTAAATTGTGCCAAAGTTGCAAACTTTTCATTATTTAATTGGCTTCCTCCTAGAAGGAACTAAGTGGATCAGCGCTTTTAGTAAGTAAAAGAGGATGGAAAAAGATGTGTAAGTTAAGCTTGCTACAAGTGGAAGTTATTTGTGTCCATATGCAATCATAAAATGCACCCCACCAGAACTGGGAAGTGCTAAATGGTTTTCCCGAATCACGTTCCGCTTCCGCGCTGGTGGTTCCGGGTTCCACAGCAGGAATATATGGACATAATGGTCCAGGATCAAAATATTCCGGAAGTAAACTCCCCGGCCATTCGGATCTTAGGGCGCTGGGTGGCCCTGGAAGCCCTTCATTCCGAATAGATTTATGCAACATAAGAGCCCTAAATACGAACATAAATTCGGTACACCAACATCTACAAGCAAATAGACCACACATGCTAGCCCTTACAGAAACGAAACTATGTTCTACAACAATTAACAACAGTAAACTAGCCCTATCCTGGTCACGACTTACATACCCGACTTACATATGCCGTTTTGTCCGAAGCGACCTTTCATGTCACCGCGAGGAAACACTCGAACCGAACAACCTTGACGTCATGTGGCTCAAGTTCACCGCCAATGGATTAACCAAGTTTATATGTTGTCTCTATCGCTCTCCGAGCGATAGAGCCTACCAAAGCTTTTTTACAACACTAGCTACCACTTTTTACTCAATACAGGTGGAGCACCCCAATTCAGAAATAATCGTTCTGGGAGACTTCAATTCCCACAACACCAACTGGTTCAAACATCACAACAAGACCGACAACAAAGGTAGAGAAGCTGAAGCATTTGCCATTAGCTGCGGGCTTACTCAACTTGTAGACTTGGTTCTCGAGTCTCAGAGAGGGGCGAATTCGCCGCCCTCCTGGATCTTTTTCTAACCACCAATCCTGACCAGTACACAATTACAGTTGGTTCGGCGTTAGGTTTCCGACCACAAACTTATTACAACGGTTTGTGAATTGCCACTTCTATAGAAGGATCCTCCATTGCCTCGCAAAATCTGGTATTACAATTCTGCAAACTGGGACGATCTGAGGGAGTTCTACCTAGATTTTCCTTGGCTCGACGTCTGCTTTGACCCGTCAGTCTGCTGCGAAGAGATCACGCAAGTAATCTCCTCAGGAATGGAAGCATACATCCCAAATTCCATCAAGTTACCATCAAAAGGAAGAAGTCCTGGTTCGACAGAAAGATGCGAAAGATCTGTAGGTAGGAAACAGCAAGCTTACAAGTACTGGCAGCAAAATCAGACCGCTGAAAAAATTATTTTGTCGAAGCGAGAAACGAATGCAAACGTGTGATCGACGAAACTTAAGACAAACACAATCAAAGGATCGGAAATAAACTTTTGCAATGCCCCAGTGGCTCCAGGAATTTCTGGTCGGTAGCAAAGGCAGTAAGTAATAACTACAAAAACGTCTCTCCCACCTTTGACAGACGAACGTGGCATCACGGCGACTGCAGCCAAGGAAAAAGCAAACATTCTCGCCAAAACGTTTTCATAGCATTCTACCTTAGACGTCCCCCAAGGCAAATCTCTCCCCACCATATAGAACATCAGCACTACCATGGCAGAAGTCAGGTTTCATCACCCTGATATTCGTAACATCCTTAAAGAACTAGATACGCAAAAGTCGGTTAAAGAATTGCGCCAACGAACATACACCCGTTTTTTCCAGGCTTTTGTCTCTGTCTTATGGAAAAGGGATTTACCCATCTTCTTGGAAAGTCGCTCGAGTGCAAACTATCTCCCAATTGCCTTGCTTCCAATAATCTCCAAAGTCATGGAACGTGTAGTCAATTAGCAACTACTCAAGTACCTCGAGAACAACAGAATAATCAGCTATAATCAATACGGCTTTCGCAAAGAGAGATCGACAGGAGATATGTTGGCCTATGTCACTCATATATGGAGTAGGGCAATTGAGAACTACGGAGAGTCTCGAGCGATTGCGTTGGATATTTCGAAGACATTCGGCAGAGTTTGGTATGACGGGCTGCTCAACAAACTGCCGTCCTTCGGACTGCCAGCCTCTCTCTGCAGCTGGCTTGCCAGTTTCCTTAAGAACCGATCTCTGCACGTTGCCGTTGATGACACATCTCAGACACATTCACCATTAATGCGGCCGTGCCTCAGGGCGCAATACTTTCACCAACTTTGTTCCTCATCGATATTAATGACCTGCTGACCGAAACGAATAATCCTGTTTACAGTTTTGCGGATGACAGTACCCTGGTCTCTCACTTTAGATCAGAAGGACCTTTACCAGCGACTGAGACTTATCACCGCAGACAGAAGCAGACTACAGCAATTAATCAAGACCTGGAGAAAGTTCAAAATTGGCATGACAGAAATTTGGTCCACTTCAATGCAGCAAAGACCCAAGCAGCCACGTTTACCAAGAGGGTCAATACGGCGGTCCCTGACATCATTATTGCAGGATCGACCATTCCTTCATCCTCGTCAATCGCACTGCTGGGTGTCTGCAACAGCAATATGTCCTGCATAATATATTCTTGCATGACCACGTTGCTTACATCGCAAAATCAGCTTCCCAGAAGCTTGATGCGCTATTTCGCAACAAAAAACTGTATACACCGCAGCAGTTGCTCTTGCTCTACAAAGCGCAAATAAGACCGTGCTTAGAATATTGCTCACACATCTGTGGTGCCTCACCAAAGCACATCCTAAAGCTGCTGGATTCAGTTCAGAAGAGAGCTGTGCGTCTCGTCGGCGACCCGGAGTTGACCCGGAATTTGGATAGTTTGGAACAACGCAGACATGGGCCAATATGTCCCTGTTTTACAGGTACTTTCACGGCCGATGTTCCCAGGTTTTGGCATGCCTCATCCCGCCCCTGGCAACGCCTGTCGGACAATCACGACATACCGCAAGAGCGAACCAGTTCGTCGTACAACTCGAAACACCTAGAACACCGCTTTACAAGAACTCCGTTATCTGGCGCACTGCATCACTGTGGAACTCACTCCCAGGACATCTGTTTCACCCTAATTACTACTCTCACTCACTAGTTGCGCGCTTCAAAAATAGGCCCTCAGCACTTTGCTCTAAAAAGAAATCCCTGGCCAGTTTAGTTAGTGAATAAATATTCTTCACGAACGATAGCCGAAACTGCTGGAGGGCCATGCGTGACGTGTAATGTCAAACATTTTTGTCAACAATGTGATGCGCGCGCAACTCTGAAGCCCTCTGATGGGAGGGCTATGCGTGACGTGTAATGTTAGACATTTTTGTCAACAATGATATGCGCTAAACTCTGAAGCCCTCTGATGTGGTGCCCGTACCACCTTGTCAGAACAAGAGTCTGGGTACACCGGAATGGATTTCATGATTTCATTATTCCTTAACATATTACGACACTACGCATTTATATCATATGATTCCTATGAAACGTTAACTATTATTTCACTTCACGCATAGCTCTTCGCTCGCTTTGCTCGCTCCGGGGCGCAATTAAACAAACTAACCCAAATTTAAAAAAAGAAAAAACAATCTTAAAAAAAATAAAAACATCTGTCAGCACTGACGGGAATCAAACCCGCGCCGTCGTATCACAAGCACAGCCATCTAACCACTAGACCACCAAGCTTTAAAAGCAATTATTGACCGAAAATTGAAAGCCTTGCGTGTTAAAAACTTGACACGCATTATGCCCACGCTTAAAGTGCCGCAATATGTCAATGAATAATGAAATCCATTCCGGTGCACCCAGACGCTTATTTGTCAGAACAGGAGAAATGAAGCAACTGGCTAGGTGGAGGAAAAAGGTCGTTGCTCATGGCGTCTAGGTAAAATATTTTCATGTCGATAGGGTGTCAACACGCTGGTACTGCAAACCTGGTTTTAAAAGAAAGTGAACAGGAATTGAAGAAAAGACCGCGAAACATCAGTAGGTAAGCAAAAATCGGCGTTCATTTCAGCGTGCCCGGAAATGTTTTCGGGATGCGATATTTCAGTTCGTAGTGCACTTGTGAATGCATGCGATTTAAAGACCTGCAACCGGCAAATATAAAGAAAAGGAAACTAACCAAGTGCTTACTTAAAAAAAAAAACCGATGGGATTTGAACCCGGGTCGCCCAAGTGAAGGCCAACCATCCAGACCTCTAGGCCATATTTGCTGACTTGCAAACAACGGTTGCATCGCGAAGACATGCGTCACCTCACGTAGCTAGCCAATCACGCGCCTCTCATTCACAAGTGCAATTTGAACTGAAATCTCGCTTTCGGGAATGAGTTTACGGTTGTCGCTATGGGAAGCACTATTTATGATTGGCCGGATCCGTTCTACCTACATATTAAGTATTTAAACCGGCTGGCGTTCCAAGATGCTATCACAGTTTAACACATAAGCTGTGGTCGCTCGAAGCCGTTCTGCTTCCAAATTAAATGGAGGGGATTCCTTTACTAGAGTCTAGGTGCACCGATTGCAAAAATTCTCGCATGGGTATGTCATATTATGATTCCTATGGAATAATGACTATTATTTTACTCCACGCAGGGCCCTCCGCTCGCTTCCGCTTCGCTCGCTAGGAGAGCGCACCCATCAGAAACTAACCAAAAGTAACCCTAGGCATGCCCAAATGATGAAATAATATTTTTTACAAACAACCTAAAAAAAATAGTTTCACAAACTACGTATCACAAACACACCATCTAACTGCAAGCAATTCGCCGAAAATTGAATACATTTTGATTGCCAAATGTGTGTCAAACTGTCAAAACCTGAGCATGCGCGAATTTTTGCAATCGGTGTACCTATCCGCTTCTGTTTTTTTTACGCGTATAGTTAATAACAGCTGTGAAAAGATATGGCGTTAAGTGGGTCAATGCGAACATTTATTGGCCATGATTTCTATGAGATTTGGGATCATTATATTATATAATTGGGATATAATATGGTCGCGTGGAATACTATTAGAATTCGAATTACGTCGGTAGATTCGAAAACATATTCAAATTCAAATCGTTTTTGAATCACTATTATTGTAGGTACTTCGCTAGTCATTTCATTCTCACTAACCCGCCAGCCGCCAGCAATGCTTCCAGTGATATATCATCGGTAGTGTTACAGTAGACGTCTTTACCGATGTACTTACAAATTATGGAAAATGTACTAAATTGTACTAAAGAATTTTTTAACAAGCGTCTAGCTATAGGGGTCAAATTTTCGATGCGATACCGTGCATGCGCAATGACGAAACAAGAATAATACGTGTTATTATGACTTTGCATGGCCCTCCGCTCGCTATTGGGGCGCAATCAACAAGAACTAATCAAAACTAATCCAAGGCTAACCCAAAATTAGGAAAAAAAAGTAAATTAATAAAAAACAAACATAACCTTAAAAAAGGTAAACAAACACGTGTGTTGCGACCGACGGGAATTGAACCCGTAGCGCAAAAAAGACAGGCAAACACTCTGCCTACTACACCACCGAGGCATTCAAGGAGTTTCTCTAGAACGTAAAGACATGGATAATTCCGATATTTCGGCCATATTACGCCTGCAAGGGTATCGCATCGAAAACTTGATCCCTGTCGCTGTTGTTTTTTTATCGCCAATTAAAAGCTGTAAGCTCGGTTTCGTTGGCAAAGTGTATTTTGTAGGTTAATTAATCGTTTAGAAATGAAACTTACGGGTCCTTTATAATTACGAATACATTTATTGTTGAAACCAAAAACAAGAAAAAATTTAATGTTAAATGAAACATAACCTAAAATAAACATCTGAAACGCAAGAGGCAAGGTACATAAACGCCAACTGCTAACAGTGCTAACTAACAACAACAGCTAAGCTAACTTAAATAAAATATGTTTAAAGCAGACGTTCGGGGTTTTCTAAAAAGCGTCTAGCGATAGGGGACAAATCTTCGATGCGATACCGTGCATGCGTAATATGACCGAAATATCGGGATTATCCATGTCTTTACGTTCTAGCGAAAGTCCTTCAACGCCTCGGTGGTGTTTGTAGTAGGCAGAGTGTTTGCCTGTCATTTCTGCGCTGCGGGTTTGATTCCCGTCGGTCGCGACAGATGTTTTGTTTACCTTTTTTTAAAGGTTATGTTTGTTTTTTATTAATTTACTTATTTTTCTTAATTTTAGGTTAGCCTTGGGTTTGTTCTTGTTGATGCCCCCCCCCCCCCCACCCGTAGCGAGCGGAGGGCCATGCAAAGCCATAACAATACCTATTATTCTTATTTCGCCATTGCGCATGCACGGTTTTGCATCGAAAATTTGCGCCTATTGACGCTTGTGATTACTGCGGCCGGCAGGGAATTACCGGCGATCCTTGCGACGAGTTTAAAGTTAAAGGTTCCTGTAAAGATTCCTATTACTTCTTCATTCAAACAAGGCCAGAGTAACTTTCAGCGGTTATCTATACCTGATGGTCCTGTTGCATGAAAGAAATACCATTTTTGAGCGCTCGTGTGGCATGTACTAAATTTTACCAATATCCCTATAAAATGTACTATTATACACTCACGTAAAAAATGTACTAAACTTAGTACAAATGTAACGATGAATTCATCGGTAATATGACAAGCGTGCAGTGCTGCCAGATTTAAAATGGCCAAGGCAGTAGGTCCGGCGCATAGAAAACGGTAGATCCGGCGCATAGAAAACGGTATATCCGGCGCATAGAAAACGGTAGATTTAGGATTGAAAACGGTAGCACACATAATATGACGTCATAATTTCGTTTTCGCCCACGCCAAAACGTGTCCACAGTCCACACTGTAGCAAGATTTTATTTCAGTATATTATTATAAGTATGGCTATTTAATATTTTACAAGAAAAATTAGAATCTACTAAAATATGTAATTAATTCTGCAATTTGATTAAAGGAAAAAACCAATACAATATTCAAAATTAAAGGTATATTGTAAAATAAAAAAGTCAACACTGTAATTGATTAACGTTTTACAAGTTGTAATTTTCCCGAACTGACGCAGCAATAACCCTCAGTATCTGGCTTTCCCGGCGCTAGCCAGTTTTTAAATTCTGAATCTGATTCCCATTCTGCTTATGAGCATATTTTGTTTTTTGATGGATTTAGTTTCGATGATGCTTCTTATAGCTTCATACGCCGTGTTCCATAACTCCTCTGTCGTAACCAGACATTCCATAATATTCTCTGCATCAAAGCGCCTCCCTGTGTTTATTGAGAATTCATCCCTAGGCTCCTCCGATCTTTGGCAGGTGAACAGCGTGTGGCCTACGTCGTCGGTATGTTCGCAGTAAGTGCATTTCTCCGTATCTGCTCTACGTCTGTCAAAAAGATACTTTTTGAAGCATCCATGTCCTGAAAGTGCTTGGCTGAGAAAGTAGTCAACTTCTCCGTATGGCCTTTCCAGCCAGACCTGAATATTTGGGATAAGGCCATACGTCCAGCGTCCGTAGGTGTCCTCTACTCACTGTTCTTGCCACTTGGCAAGTAGTGCAGTCCTGGCTTCTTGCGTGTTTCTCCCTTCATATATTTCCTTTCGTTCCATTGCCATAAGTCTTATCGGGGGTATGCCAGCGATGACTTATGCTGCTGCCAGGGAAGTGGTACGATAGCCGCTACATACTCTTATACATATGAGTCTTTGAACCCGGTTTATCCTTGAAAGGAGTTTCTTATTATTTGCCGCCATGTACCATACCGGGGCTGCATATAGTATTTGGGAGTGGACCACACTTGTCAGTACTCGTCGCTTTGTTGCCCTGGGCCCTCCGATATTTGGCATCAAGTTGATAAGAGCTTTCATTGTCTTCTCCGCTTTCTGGAGTATCCTGTTAATGTGCTCGGCATAACTCAGAGTTGTGTCCAGCCACACCCCGAGGTATCTAATGGACTTGCTCAATTTGATGACTGAGCCTTGAACGTTAAAACTGATCTGACCCAGCTTTCTTTTTGTGCTTAGTAGCACCGCTTAAGTTTTTTCGGGCGCAAGCTGCAAACCCCTGCCCTTAACCAGTTGTCTACTCTAAGGAGTGCTGTGTTAGCAAAGTTTCTTAAGGCCTCTTCCGTTTTAGCTACCACCACCATTGCTACATCGTCTGCGAATCCTATAAGTCTTACGCCCGTCGGTTGGTGTAGCTCGAGTAAATCGTCGTACATAACGTTCCAGAACTGAGCCCTGTGGGACGCCGCTACTTGTTTTTTTATAAACTGTTTTGTCTTCCGCTTCTAGGATTATTTCCCTATCAGACAGGTATGATCTGATCAGGTTGATAAGACTTTCTTCAATTTCCCTTCTTCTTAATACGTCCAAGATTATTTGCCAGGAGGCGCTGTTAAAAGCATTTCTTACGTCCAGGGTTATGACAACGCATAAGCGTCTATGCGCAGGAGTGAAGGCAGCAGCCTCTTGAGCGGTTCTGACTACTTCCATTATGGCGTCTGTCGTTTGTCTTTTCTTCCTAAAGCCGTATTGCCTATCTGATAGACCTCCAGTCCTTTCCAGTTCGTTATTTAGTCTGGCTAGGAAAAGGTGCTCGAAAAGCTTTCCTTCAATGGCCAAGAGACAGATAGGTCTATAGGAGCCTGGACTATCCGCTGGTTTATCGCCCTTGCGAAAGAGTATTAGGGTCGCTCTCTTCCAATCTTCGGGAAAGATACCGCGCTCTGCAAATTCGTTGTATGCCGCAAGTACATACCCTGGACGTTGCTGAGCTAGTTCTTTGATTACCTCCGTAGGAACTTGACCGGGCCCCGATGCTTTGTTACTCTTTAGTCTTTGGTATGCTGAGTTTAGTTCTTCTATACTAAATTTTGTAAATATCACAGTTAAATATCACAGGTTCGTGCTCGGGAAAGAGGTGTTTTGCAACATTCTCCATCATTTCCATCGTCATTTGAGGCCTCGGTGGGAAACCGAGCAGCCTTTTCATTACAATTTTGTAACCGTCTCCCCATATATCACAGTCAATTTCATCGCGCAGTGTTTTCCAGCAGGTTCTCTTAGCCGTTTTTATTTTGTTCCGTAGTGCCCTTTTTACTTCCTTGTAGGATTCCCAAAGTTGTAGGTTTTGTTGTCCCTGTCTTCTTTTTGCTTCTCTTGTACATCGTCTCCTTTGCATGAGGCATTCCTTTCGAAGCTCCGCTATCTCATCGTTCCACCAATACACGGGTCTTCCTCTACCAGAGTTTTTCTTTCTTGGCATTGATTTGTTGCATATCTCTTTGAGCTTGTTGGAGAAGCTCATCCGTGGTGTTGGGTTTCCATCTTCTGGAATTTGATTTATAGCTTTTTTAAGATTGCCCATGTCGAGTTTTCTAGTGTTCGAGCCCCTTGTTTTGTGTCTCGTATTTGTACTTGCCGTTGTTTCTGTTATATTAAAGGTAATAAAGTAATGGTCGCTTAACGATTCTTTGTCGCTCACTTCCCATTCCGTAGTGAGGTTTTTAATGTTTACGCTTGCCAGAGTCAGATCTAAAATTGATGTGTAATTTTGGCGGTGGAAGGTTGGTTTATCCCCGTGGTTGATGATTGACAGGTCGTGTTCTGCCATCCACTCCGTCATAATTTGACCTCGATTGTCGGTTATCCCCATTCCCCACTGGGGAGACTTGGCGTTAAAATCCCCAGCTATAATTGACTTTTCCTGGCAGGATCTTATGCGCTGGCCAATTGCGTCAAGTGTGTCCCCGAACTCCGAGATATCTCTGTTTGGGGAGGCATAACAGCTGTATATGGTAAAGCCCGCTGTAGCGACGTATGAGAAGCCAGGGCCTCTTCCTTGTCCTTTGACCATGAGTTTTGGGTTTAGTATTTTAATGGCTGTATTTATTTCCTCGTCGAAAATCCAGTCCTTCCTGTTGCGTATGGCTGCTATATTGGGTTCACTAATGAGAATTATTCCAGCTTTAATTTGTTGAGTTGTAGCTAGGGCCATGTCGTGTGCTGGTCTGCTTCTGTTTGTGTTAATTTGCAAGACTTTTATTGATGGTCCGCTGATTTTTTCTCCGGTTAGGTTCACCTTTTCCTCTGCGTTGCTGTTTGGAGGGGCACTTGGAGTAGCCCGATTGGTGGCCTTCTTTTTTGCAATGAATGCAGTACTCTGAGTTTGAACACTCGGATGCTTTGTGTTCTTCTTTACTGCATTTCAGGCAGCTGTTTTCCCTATTTGGTCCGTTACACTGTGTTTTCGTGTGTCCATGTTCCCAGCATCTAAAGCACTTTACTTCGTTCTGCCTTTCTATAACTCGACATCTCATCCAGCCTATCTTTATATGTCCCATTTATAGTAGTTTGTTACCCTCTAAGGCGTTTATGACTACTGTCGCGTTTTGTTTGTTTCCAAAGGCGGGTCTGAGAGCTCTTACTTCGAAACTGTCCTTGTTAGTTTCCATAGCGTTTCCTATGGCTTTTCTGATGTCTTCTTCCGTTGTGATACTGTCCAGGTCCATTATGTGTAGCAATTTTCTGTCTATACGTAAGGTAACGTTTGCATTTGGGAGCCTTTCGCAGATTTCCCTCTTTAGGACTTCAGCTTTATCCAGACCGTTTTGTATTGTGACTAGCAGTTCACCTTTCCTTGTCTCTCTGGTTTCTCTAACCTCTACTCCGATTTCATTGAGATTTACTGTTTTTTGGACGGTTTTTAGTATGTCCGAGAATTTCATTTCATCAATTTTAATTATTAGGGCTTCTCTTCTAGGGTTACGAAGTTTTGCCGTTAGACTTCTTTCATCTCCGGCTCGCGATGCTTGTCTATAGCTTCTGGGGACATTTTTGGTGTTGCATTTGATGACTTGTATTTTTGTGCCAGAGAATAAGTACTGGATCATTCTGCTGGTGATTGTTCCTACAACGCCTTCCATCTCCGGAAAGACAAGTTTTGTTCTGTTTTGTCTCATCATGTTGTTCTTAACATTTTGGATGGCTACAAAGATGTGCACATCTTCGGCATCCTCTGTGGCTTCCTCCTTAGTTATGATGGGGTAGTAGATCCACCGGTGGCTGCTAGTTACGTTTCCGCCCTGGTCAGGAAATCCTAGTGTGTGGGACATCAGAGCTACTTTCCTTTCTTCTTTGTTTTGTTTAATGAGGCCTTCCTTCCCCCCAAACTTTTCTAGAGCCCTTCTTATGGTCTTGTCGCTTGATGATAGCTTCTTGTTGCATGGTAGAAGTATATCCCAGCCCGCTGGCGCCTCCCAGATTGGGTTAATTTTTTCAGGTATTTTATGAAATACATCTTCGTTCCAATCATCTTCTGAAATTTTCTGGAAGTATTCCAGAGTCTCGTCTATCTCAAGAGCCCGCCACTTTTTTGCTCTGTTTTGCGTTTTTGTGCAATCTACACACTTTTCTGTGTTTTCATTTTGTGTCATATTTTGTATCATCTCTTTGTATTCTTCTAGGTCTCTTATTTTATCCATAATTTCCTTGTCGTGTCTTTCTTGCATGGTGGCGATTTTGCTTAAGATAGTGTTCCTCTATATCGCTTTTCATGATTCTGGCATCGTCTAGCCAGTTAAAGACTTCTGGTCTCTGAAGTTCTTCAGCATGCAGTGCGAGGCATGACACCGCATCCGATATCTCCTTTTTGGGTTTGTACATTTGCCCGACCACTTTTTCCATAAATCTAATTTCCTTGCATGTCTCTAACAAGATGGTTTTGAGCGCTGCTTCTGGGTTTTTGTTCCGTTTTCCGTCGTTTTTAGGTGGGCTATTCTCTTTTTCTGGAGAGGTTGGCTTGAGGTTTCTACTTGTGGTTCTGTCACTGGTTTACCTCTGGAAGTGAAAAACTTCTCGTTCTGGATGGAGTTTTTGGGATTGAATCCCTCTTTGCAAATATTTGGTTTGGTATTTCACTACTGTTTTCATTTAGTGGTGGTGGTGTTCTCAGGACTGACTCTCTTCTGCTAAATGGATCTAACTTCGTCTTCTCCTGTAGTAGGGTGTAGCGGATTTTTGCCCCCCCCCAGAATCCGTGGGGCAGCCTACCGTAGTAGAGAGGGATTCTCGACCGTGGGTCCTACCCTCCTGGGGTAATTTATTCTTTAAATCCGTCATTTCATCTTTGTTTGTTTGGATTGTTGGTTTTTCCATCTCTCTAGACTGACTGCCTTCTCTACGGCATTGAGTTCAGCCCGCCCATTTATAGCCGCCCGCTCCGGGTCAGACGCTATCCTTGTGCCTTTTATACCTACGGCCAGGTGTAGAAGGGAAAAAGGAGATGACCCCATGCCCTGGAATGCTCTAATAGCAATGGGGTCGGAAATAACAAGAGTTGATCAAGGGAGATCGGGCAGCAAAAAGGTAAAGGAGGGAGTCTGGCCCAAGACTAGTTGAAAAAGAGCCCAGACCCAGCTAGGGTACCCCGGGTTCGCTAGGCTCGTTCTCTTGAGGCCCTGGGTTGAGCTGGTCTGCGGCAGTGACTTTAGGAGGCGCTGTTGGGGGTTTTAATCCCCTCATCCTCCATTATGGTCACCACTGACCCAGTGTCCAAGGACGCCAGGCCACTCCCCTATCCGCCGCCCGGGGACGCATCCGGTCAGGTCGCTCACCCCCGCAGAAGTTTCACTGCGGTGCCGGATACGGTAGAATTACTGGTCTTTGGGGTAGAACGGTAGCTACAGTGTGCAAGCGAGACGTCTGCTTTGAGTCTTCTCAGTTCTCAGGTTCTCACTGTTCTGAGGTTCTCCTCAGTTGTAGACATCTAATTTTTAAGTAGCACTAGTATTAAGCGTATTTTATTTAGTACGTAACTTTGACGTGGTGATAGTATTAAGCAGGATCAGATTACCAAAAAATTTATCGTAAAAGGTTGAACAATTGGAAGAATTTTTGCACTAGAACTACCAGAGTAGTGATAGTGAAGGAGACGATTGCATCCAAATTGAAGATGTTTTGATCAGTGACTAGTGACTGACGATAGCGTAGCCGATCCCGATTTTACTTCCAACGAGAATGACGCTGAGGAACAAAATAACTTGTACTTAGTTCTTGATCAGCGCCAACATCTGGTTTAATTTAGATTCGATAGCCCTTCAAAGCATGAACATTTTAACTTTCATCTAATAATTGAATCTGAGTCTATGGAGAAATGTATTTAATTTTTTTCATTCAATTCATGATGCATTATAAGGAGTCGTTTTGACATCTTTTCCTAAGTCTATCATTTCAAAACATGTTTGTAATTTTGAACTTCTTAGTGGCGATATTGTACTTTGTCACCCCGTGTATTAAATCGAGACTTTGAAAACTTTCTCGCCATGACTATACAACTTTAAATCTATTTTTTAATTTAACTGAATGCAAAAGTCGTTTGTAGGTGTATATTAATTATTGCATTGACAATTTACTATGTACAACTTATACTTTTAATATGATAATATCTACAGTCTCGATAGTGGGTGGTCTATTTAATATGCATCAAAAGCAACAAAATTGAACTAAGGATGAAAACAGCTGCTTCAGCTCGTTTGTGCAACTGGCCCGCTGCACTAGGAGTTGTGCTAACCACCGGAGTACTGGTGGTTTCTTCGGGTGTAGTAATGGTCGAAGGTACATCTCCGCCATTGTACACTAAAACACTAGTAATTTCTATGCCGAATTCTTCTATCCACTCCAAGGAACTCTTTGTTTTTGCCAGGGCATTCGTAATTGCTTCTTTTATATCCGAGTTCAGACTGGTGTTCGCTAAAAGATCTTGGAACTATAAAAAGAAAAAAAAAACGTATTACGAAGGTTAGCTGCAAACGTTAAATATATAAGAAATGCTGCTCAGACTGGTTCTACAAGTGCTCTTTCTAAGTTTTTCTGGTTCTTTTAGATTCGACAGCCCTTCAAAGCATGAAAATTTTAACCATCTCTCTCGGTATCTACCGGTCTCTTTCCCCCTAAATCATTTAAACTTACCAATTTAATATGCTCCTGCTTCACAATTTTGCTTCCTAGAGCGCTGATCATTTTTTCGACTTTCATTGCTCCTTTCCATCTGCAAAGAATATTTTAGAAATCAAAATTTGCTCACGTAAGGTATCAAATAAAAATATTAATTAATTATTTATTATTTTTATTCAAGTTCAATTATTCAATTCTAGGAATGTGTCGTTTTGGCAAAATTATAAATTGCTTAATGTCAGTAACAAATATTGAAATATAGCCCAACTTTTTGCTTCAGAAACTTAAAGCCGCTTCAACGAAAGCAGCATTTTGCACTGGATTTATAAGGAAGAAATCTAGGACAAAAGTAGACAAAACCAGAAGGACTGTGGTCAAAAAAAAATTTTCGTTCTTAAAAACCTATTTTCGCAACCTTTTCTAAATATTCATTTTGTCATCACCAAAGCTAATATCGCCGTATATCTATACTCGTTGATCCAACTAATTTACCCGACTTACTTTTGGCTGATTGCTTCGATATTTCCGGTAACAAAACGTACGGCAACATCTAATCCCTCAGGACTGTGGGCATATAGGGCTTTGAAAATGTCGGCCCAATAGTGCTTTTCTATTGGAGGGTTCTTTTGCAAGGTAGTGTTCAAATAACTGAAAATAAATAGGTTTTTAAAAAATCGTTATGAAATTTAAAATTTTAATTATCATATTATATACCAGTGGTAGACTACAAAAAAGATAAGGTAAAGCTGGGGAATTTGGTGGATATCATTTTTATTGCTTATCGATCAAAACTTCTAGCGTACTTAAAGAAACATGCATTTTAAAAATCGAACATATATATTTTTAAAACTTCGGTGGCCATTATTGTCCGTCATAGAGCTCGATAGCTTGTCGATACAATTTTCCATGTATATGAATCGCGTATAAAATATCCGCGTTCATTATACGCACTTGCCTCGTGAGCACCACAACTGCAACATTGCAGCCACAATCTTTAGATTTATGCACTTTTGTCGCACGCCTATCCTAAGACTCTGTTTTACAGTCTCCAAATATTTATTTTTTTTTCAAAATCTATAAAAGAAAAACAGAGAACAAGCTTTGCACCCTTGAGAAATTGGGAAAAAAACTAATTGGAAAAATATCTTCTTTTGAACGTGGTCAGCTAGTTGCCATTGTATGTGCAATGAGTGCATCTGGCAGTTTTGTTGCGACATCCATTATATTTCCGCGGAACCGAATGAAAAATGAGATGATCGATGGTTTACCTTCACAGCCCTTAGCAATCTGCTCTGATTCGGGTTATATCAACACCAGTTTATTCATTGATTGATTGATGCATATGCAACAACAAGTTCGAGCAGATAAGGAACACCCAGTGTTGCTATAGAATGGGGCAAAGAAAATTTCATACATTTATTAACCACAGGCTGCAACTATTGGGCTGATGCTATTTCAAACCGTTGAAAGTTTTCTATGCAGATGTAATCCCAGAAGTTAAATAATACATTTCCAAATAGTCGGATTAATTGATCGTGCCCATGTGAGCGTAATTCCACAATGGAGAAAGGAATAAAATCTTCCGAGACATGGTGAAGTCTATCCAATGAACAAGAACATATTTTCTGAAGAGGACTTTCTTCCATCATCCGTTTCAGAAAGGCATTAATATCCTCAAGAAAATGTAGTAGAACTGAGCGAGCCCTTAGATTCTAACCCAAACTAACCCCTTTATCTAAAGTGCGTAAAATTATTTCGAATCAAGTAACTCCAGAAAAACATCAAGATACCAAAAATTCACCTGGAGGCAAGTTGAGAGAGAATAATAATTCATTAGATGACTTGTATCTTCCTTCTCCTTCTACATCACGTGATTGTACTGAACGAGCTAGTGAGTCCATCAAATATCCCATCGCTTCCCAGAAGATCAGAATAGAACAAGCAAAGATCAAAAATCATAAGTTCATTCAAGCACTCCATTCAAAGATAATTCAATTGCTGAAATGAATCAGAAATTAAAAACGTCGAAAACATTGATGACATTCTTCAGACGAGTAATTCTAAAACGGCAAATGAGGATAAAGATAAAAACAACCACTGACCACTGAAAAAAATAAAATTGTTGAAATCGTTGCCTGTCCTGCTTGTGCACGAATACATAGATTCGTCAATTATTGAAGACTGATTGGAATGTGTGAGCTGTTCTAAATGGCAACACGATCAATGTATAGCCTATGAAAATAAATGCCCTTTCATTTGCGATGTTTGTGTTGATTGAATGTTGAAAATGTTGGAAGTCTGTCCATACTAAATGGAATTTTGCCCCACTAGTGAGACAAATCTCCGATTTTACACTTTCTTTTTATGTCCGGCACATACACAAAAGGAAAAAGGAAAATCCCTTGCCACTCAACGAGCAGTGCGTGTGCGGAGAAGATGATGGACATAGACTTGAAGCGCTGCAGATTGTAGTTTTCGGGAAAGACGCTACTAGGAAGTCCATTCCAGAGCGAGGTAGTCCTCCAGACAAAGGAGTCCCTAGGTGTTCGCAACTGAATCGTATGTTGATGAGCAGCTTGCGTCTGACGGGTGTTTCTGAGCGGCACAACTCTGAGTGGAATCATAAGTGCCAGCTCGTTTGAACACCTTCCGTAGTAGTATCGATAGTAAAGAGATAGGGTCCGCCACTTTTCTTCGATGTTGAAGGCTATCAAGTCAAATCTGGGTCATCCACAAGACGGACTGCTCTCCTCTGTATGGAGTCCAATATCTTGAGCAAGTGTTTGGGTGCCGAGCTCCACACATGGGGACAGTATTCCAGAGATGGTCTTATCTGGGCATTATAAAGCAGTAAGAGCTGATGAGATATATACATCTTCTTTGCTCTATAGAGTGCTCCTAGGTTTTGTGCTGCTGCCTTGGCGATTTTGGTGACGTGATTACGCTAAGACATGTTGTTTTCTACGTTGATGCCCAGCAAGCTAACGGATGAGGCCAGAGTCAGTGTTTGTCCTGTCATTGATAAGTCAGGTCCTGCGGTGCTTCCTTTTTTTCGAGAAGCCATCTGCTTGCATCTTTCCTGCGTTAAACTGGACATTATTTTCTTCACTCCATTCCACGATGGGGTTCATATCCTTATTGATTGCAGCAATCTGATCTTCGCGCTCGCGTTGTGATCGAGCAGCGGTCATTGCACACTTACACTACTTTACTTTGTTAGAGTTTTTGTTAATTTTTGTAATGCATTTCGCGAAATGCATGTTTGTTTTTGATAAATGAGTGTTGTGTTATTGTTACAAATACTTGGTTTTATATTCATATAATGGATGGGATTATTATGTGTATTCAAGTCTTAAGTGCGTCGTTTTGCCCCATAGTAGAGTGCCCAACGCAGTAAAAGCCTTCTATAAATGATTTTTGTGGGCACCTCGGGGTTACAAGCTGAAATTTTCACAGAATGAAGGCTTTGTTATATTAATTCAAAATCCGAAGTTAATAAAAAATCATAACGGGCAAATGGGCAGTATACCTAAAAATCGAGATTATTATATGAACGTGTAGGATATTAAATTATGAATGTTTTCATATAAAATTCATCTACATTTTTGTACGAATTATATTTTTTATCATTGCTTGAAATATGCAGATTACATTGGTCCTTATGGCAAAATAAATCAAAAAATTGAAATATCTCCTTTCGAACCTGGGCAAAATCTGATTGAAATATACTCATTTTTGTATTCACCTCGCATTCTCTCCGAAATGAAGGCTCAAATCAAAAATTTTTATTCTTGCAAAAAGTTTGTCTTAAGTATTTAGAATACATAGGCGTATGAATAATTTTTTTTTCTCAAATGGTAATGGAAAAATAGAATTAAATGTAAAAAAGTAATTTTCTTCTACCGCGACCGTCCGATCTTGCGCCTCCCGAGTACTCTCGTATCTCACTTTTCTTCATAGCTTCCTCTCTCGCGCCTATTGTACAATACATAAGTGCTTTTACACTATTACGAGTTAGAATAATAATAATAGCTATTATTAATTGAATAAAGTCAATGAAGGCATTTTCGATTATACTGAAATTTATTTTTCCTATACGCTGCTAGGTAATAAATAAGTAGAAAAAAATCATATACTTACTGCAACTGCTATTAAAAGAAGACTAGATTTTATTCAGAATAGAAAAACTGAAAATGTAAAAAATCTTTATAATAACAAAATCTATTTATCTTCAGTGTCTCTATCTTCTCCATGAATAGACACAATGACTTCAATATTGCCTTCCAGTATTTTTTTGCATGATCCTATGCAACCTATTTAATTTCTTCTACGTTAAATCGGCACATAATAAAACTTAATAAATAATTTTTTATTAGATTGTATGAAAGCAACGCTTGTATGCTTTCATACAATCTAATGAAAAATTATTTATTAAGTTTTATTATGTACCGATTTAATCTAATAATAAGTTACCTTTTTACATCCAAAACAGTGGAATTTATATACCTGTTTTTAGTTAAAAAAAAACAGCTAACGAACTTTTTATCTGAACGAGCACTCTCATAAAACGAATTTCAAGTTTGCAACTATAGTAGGGGATTTACCAATATTTTTGATAAGAAAACAAATTGCGAACTAATTGACAACAAATTACTATCCTCTATAGTCACGAAGAAGCTGATACTAGGATTTTGTTGCATTATACTCTCTGCTAAACATTGTATGTATTATTTGACATGCATAGTGGACGCCAATGACACTGATGTATATTAAATATATATATTTCTAGAGAATTTGGGGTAAAATGTGGAAGAGGAAATTCAGTGCGATATGTGGCCGTTCATGACATCAACCTAGAAGAAAAACTTGCAAAAAAATTACCTGCATTTCATGCTTTAACGGGTTGTCATACAACCAGCCAGTTTTCAGAATTAGGAAAAATAAAATGTTGGAAAATTTATCAAAATTATTCCGATTATTTAGACGGTATTGGGTCCAGGAATTTTTAGATGGCATGTTCAATAACATACAGAAATTTATCATAAAATTATTTTCAACAAATCCAAACATTTCGTCTATTAATATTTTCAGGACACTATTGGCCTCTTCATCGCTAATTGAAAAAACTAGCCCCTACAGAAAATAGTTTAAAATTTCGCAGTATGAGAGCACATTATCAAACTAAGGTGTGCTTCAGTTCTTTAAAACCAAATCCCCTATTACCAGCGGTGACAGAATGCGGATGGAAATTTGAGGAGGCAGGTGATATCCAAATTATCCCCAATTTTAACAACACCAGCATTTCCTACGCATGTAAAAGTATTTATTGCATGTGGATGTAAAAAAAGATACATTATTATTAGCTTAAATAGGTACATAATAAAACTTAATCAAATAATTTTTTATTAGATTGTAGGGAAGCAAGCTTGTAGACGTAGAAGAAATTAAATAGGTTGCATAGGATCATGCAAAAAAAATACTGGAAGGCACTATTGAAGTCATTATGTCTATTCCTGAAGAAGATACAGACACAGAAGATAAATATATTTTGATATTATAAAGATTTTTTTACATTTTGAGTTATTCTATTCTGAATAAAAGCTAGTCATTTTTTAATAGCAGTTGCATTAAGTATATGATTTTTTTTTCTACTTCTTTATTACCTAGCAGCGTATAGGAAAAATAAATTTCAGTATAATCGAAAATGTCTTCATTGACTTTATTCAATTGATAATAGCTATTATTATTATTAGTATTCTAACCCGTAATGATGTAAAAGCACTTATTGTATTGTACAATAGGCGCGAGAGAGAGGAAGCTATGAAGAAAAGTGAGATACGAGAGTACTCGGGAAGCGCGAGATCGGACGGTCGCGGTAGAAGAAAATTACTTTTTTACATTTAATTCCATTTTTCCATTACCATCTGAGAAAAAAATGTATTCATGCACCTATGTATTCTAAATACTTAAGGCAAACTTTTTGCAAGAATAAAAATTTTTGATTTGAGCCTTCATTTCGGAGAGAATGCGAGGTGAATACAAAAATGAGTATATTTCAATCAGATTTTGCCCAGATTCGAAGGGAGATATTTAAATTTTTTTATTTATTGTGCCGTAAGGGCCAATGTAATCTGCATATTTCAAGCAATGATAAAAAATATAATTCGTACAAAAATGTAGATGAATTTTATATGAAAACATTCATAATTTAATATCCTACACGTTCATATAATAATCTCGATTTTTAGGTATACTGCCCTTTTGCCCGTTATGATTTTTATTACCTTCCGATTTTGAATTAATATAACAAAACCTTCATTCTGTAAAAATTTCAGCTTGTAACCCCGAGGTGCCCACACAAGTCAAAATAAGTTATAATATATTTTGATATTATAACTTATATACCATGCTTCTCTACATAAATACCTGAAGGACTAGCGTATGAACGTGCTTTTTCCACCAAAAATAACACCCAAGCTTTAGAGAAAAATGGTTTATGGGCAATCGAAAGGCTAATAATTTCTGAAGAGGATTTTGTGGCAAGCAATGTGACAGATAGACTTCTAATCCCACTAATGAATCTCCACGAGAACCTTGCGATGATGAAGATCCAGGGAATCGATCAGCATGTCCTAAACACAATGGCTCACATGGGAATCTATCAACTGATGCTGCCCATGATGTGAATCCAAATTCACGAGAAGTTACTCCTTCGGATCTTTTATACTCCTTAGCATAACCCTCAACATGTCGGGTGAGCCTAGAGAAACTGGTTGCTTGCCCCAAGGCTTTCATTACCAAATCAAGGAGTGGTAAAAGGAAGTCGAAATAAACACTTCTGAATTGATGATAAGGTTCTCCCTTATTATCTGCTGGGAAAAAGAGAAAGCAAGCAGTTAAGAAAAATTGGATGGTGAAGAAAAATGTTTCATTTGACAAAAAAGGTAAAAAAGCAGAAAATAAAAAAGGATGAGGAACACTCAAGCGATTCTGATATCTCCTTGGATGATGTTGAATCCAACGGCAGTGATGACTTTGAAGAGCTAGAAACTGCTTCCGAGGGAGATATTGAAGTTGGCGACTATGTTCTTGTTAATGTTCGTACAATCTCTGGAATATTGATGCACTACGCCGGTCGCCTTGAATAAGCAAATTCCCTGACGTATACAATCAGGTTCATGAGAAAAGGGGGATTAAGCCAGATTTTTTTTCCCATCGCTGGAAGACATCACTGACACTATTATCTCGGACATTGCGGCAAAATTCCAACCTGCAAAGCTTCTTCTATGCATACTTTCAGATATAACTTTAGTTCTCTTAATGTAAAGTAATTATGTGAAATAAATAAGGTCAAGTTGTTTTAATAATGTACTGACGAATGTACCCCACTCCTAGGCCGAAAGTACCACAATTATGGGGTAGTTTGCCTTTTCAAATTTCGGAAAACAACTATATTATAGAGGTAATACAGTGAGCCAATCCCGTGTCCTATCCTTTCCAAATCTATGCTATTGGGAATGGCATCTACGAATTTGTTTTGTTTACATACATATTCATCTGACAATTTTTTCAAGCAAACATGAATAAATGCTTTAATAGATGGCACGACGTGCTTCAAAAGCTATAGATGTGAATATAAGAGAAAAAACTTGATTCCCCACCTTTACCCTATATTAATAATATTAATTGCTTAGTGAGCGTCATCTCGAGGGTCTGAAATAATGCCCAGTATCTCGGAACAATCAGTAATTTCCTCAAATCTAATAAAAATATTGAATTCATTTATTTAACTGTTATTAATTTTTATGTTAAATAATTATTTTACCTGGTTAGCAATTGTGTGTCATTCAAACACACCAAACCTAAAAGTATATCTTGCTTTTCTTGCGGTACGATAACACTGGCGTAGACGTTCATCAAGGTGTTATAATCGCTCTTGGGATCATTACTGTTTTTAGCTCCATAACAGATAACCAAGTCTCGATAGTTGTTATCAATGCTAAAAAAACGTAAATTGTAAACGTTAGCAACAATTTTTCCACTTTAATTCAAAATTAATGGTCAAGAGTGGCAGTAAAACTACAAATATTTCTGACACATTGGCGTACATTAATCTTAAGTAGTTTAGTTCCAAGAATACTAAACTAGAGATGGATAGTTAGTTCCTATAAGAACCTATGTTCACTTACTATCGCCTCCTGCCCCGCGGTCCCCTCATCCACATCGTCTTTGCTGTGACGTTGCTGCGCCACGAACGGCTTAAGAATAATAAATCTCTAGTTTAATTATTATTCTTGGAACGGCCTTCGCTCCGCCATTGCTGTCATTGCATCTTCTATGTTTTCGCCGTATTTTAGCTTCTTAGTGATATTTTCGGATGTTTTAAAACCATTGATAGTTGTGTTTTGGTGCTTTGAACATTGAGAAATTTGATACTTTTTATATTTTTCGTTTCATCCTAAAGCAAATCCCATAAATTGATAACGAAAGCAGAGACCATTGTGCCTGTTTTTTAGTGTAATGTTTTTATTGTTTTTTATTAAATAAGATAGGAACAACTTAAAATATTTTAAAAGTCTGAGAGGAATAATAATATTTTACCTAATATTGTAGAGAAGTTGTTAAACCGAGGGTTTTATTACACACTGTGTCACTTGGCTTTTTATGTTTTAAACAATATTTAAAAAAAATAGGTATCTTCACGTACATACACTGGAAAGTAATTTTCATTTATACATTGTTTAAGTTCCTTAGATTGTGATCTTGCATATCACGTTAGAATATCATAATTATATTGTGCCATAGAGCAATCACTACACTATGGAAAAGCCAGTCTCTAGTCATAAATTAAGGATTTTTCATTCATGATATTAGCGTTATGAATGTAACACTTTCTAGTTAATACACACAAATCATAAAACTAAGGCTTTCTTAATTTAATTTTATTTTCCATAATATGGAAATAGAATGTCGAACTCCGAGTGCCACAAGAAAATTACCATTTTGAATATCAGTAAGTACATAATTACAAAATATACTTGTTTGTAGAATAAAACGAAATTTTAACCAATAAATGTTCAACGGAAAAAAGTAATTTCATAACAAATAGTTTAATTTTATTATCAATTTAAAATTTTGAGTTTAAACGCATTTTTATAAACTCTAACCAAGAAAAATAGTCTTGTCCGCACGTCTTTGCCATATGTATGTTAAGACTTTCGCGCCAACTTCGTAGCATGGCTACGCAATGACCAATGACAAAGCAGCTGTCAGTGAAAACTGGTTGATGTAACCATCCTTCTCTAGTTTATTATTCTTGGTTTTGTTCCATTCATACAATAGGTTTGTTCTAGCAGCGATTTCAAACGGTACAAAGCCATCCGGAGTTTGCGCATAGCGATATAAGTGTCGGTTATATTGCTATGCGCAAACTCCGGAGGGCTTTGTACCGTTTGAAATCGCTGCTAGAACAAACCTAATACTGTGACTTTAGTCACTGTACCATACAAATCTAAAATGACATTGGCGCCATCTATTACCTGGTAGCGCAATTCGTTTATTTTCACTGTTGCTATTTACAGGACTTTTTACACTGTGTTAATTATTTTAGTGATATGATCCGAAAATAATCAACATTAATCACGATTAACCGCTACGGTTGACAGAACCACACTGAATATACTGATTACTTTCGGGACGGAAAATCACGGTAAATGCACACTCAATCAAAGTTCAGTTTTTAATGAGAATTTAAAAAACACAAAGAGCATTTACTATTGTTTTTATACGGAAATACTACAAACCAAAACTACGGTTTCCATGTAAGTGACAAGTGACAGGTGAAAGCACACGCAACCGTATCCCAATGACCGGTTACCATTTTAATAATTGAGTAACAATATTTCAAGAAGCCGTGGCCTCGAACTGATCAGTTTTTCAGGAACGGCGACTGTTTCGTTCTTTTTGGAACGCTAAACTACATAACCGCTTACTAATCTCATCGCCAGTTCATAGCCCTGAAAATTTCCAAAGTTTTAAATTAGGCTTAGTCACCGAAGGCGAAGACCTCATTTTCAAGTGTGTGCTGTGCTGTTGAGTAACAGAGTCGAACATTCAGTGATAATCGGGGGCCATAGGTACTAATTTTGTTAAAAAGGGATGCATTTTTGAAAAGATCTTTATTGAAACCTTCTACGCCTGGTAGTGACAAGAATAAAATGATAATAAGGTTGTACAGCGGTTTTATCCTTATTTGGATCCTTTTAAGTGGCCATAGATATCTTCCTTATCATTATCCTGAATGGCTTTTGATATTTTCAATTCGAATATATACCTACGTCATAATATTTGGACGGCGTTATACATCTACCGTCAGAATGGACATAGTTAGTTCAAGAAACTTCGATAATATAGGGTAGTTTCTGTAGAATAAGGCATAATCCTAAATTTTTAGAACATTTTAAACAACTTTTTAAACCAGTCCCTAAAAGACCCAAAAACGACAAATGTGCCAATCAACTTATGCATTAATGAAGTACACCAAGAATAATAAGTTTACGGAATGCTCTGTGAGTTCAGCCTTACTAAATTTTACAAAATTTTCTATTAATGAAAAATGCCGAATTATAAAGCATACTTCAAGTTTTTGGATGTAAGCCCAAACAAAATTAAGGATCTAAAAGACCTAGAACAAAAGTATGTACTTAACCCAAACTAACCCGAAAGGAACAACTTTAGAGCATTCTGGAAAACATCGCCTCTACTCCAGTTGCGGCAAGATTACACAAGGCCATGCCAAAAAAGGGAATAAGCTCGACAATGACCCTGAAAGAGTTGAATGGCACCTACATGGAAGGAGAGGAGGAGAGAGTCCTCCTCGTCCTGAGCCAACACTTCCCAATCAATAAATCTAAGTGAAGAAGAAGCTACACCAAGGCGACCCACTAGGGTAATGGAAAGTACGGTACTCACTGCTGGACGACCCAAATGGACATTGAATACATTTGAATCACTCAAATCAAAAGGGGTGGATGGAATCTTGGCAGCCCTCTTACAAAGGGGAAAAAGAGAAATTTTGCCACACCTTGTAGATATTACCAGAAGCAGTATGGCCATGGGATACATACCAAAAGCATGCAAAAGGGCAAAACTCACCTTCATCCCGAATATAGGAACGAAGGATGGGACAGACCACAAATCCTCCAGACCAATCAGTCTCACGTCATTCTTACTCAAGACGATGGAGGAGGCAGTACACAATTACATCAGATCCACTACCTTAGAAACGTGGCCGCTGAATGCAAGCTTGCATGTTCCAACAGACCAGCATGATACAAGGAAAACTAAATGAAAAAGAAATCGCGTTCTGCGCCTTCCTAGACATCGCGGGAGCCTTCGATAATACATCTCACGGCGTGTCTGAAAAGAGGGCACTAGCGAAAAGGGGAGTGAACGACACAATAACTCGACGGATGTTTGAGATGCTTGCCACGAGGACAGCAGAAACTTCAGTAGGCAATCAGACTATTGAAGTGAGCACCACTCGGCGTACGCCACGGGGCGGAGTATGCTCACCACTAATGTGGAGTCTAGTGGTGGACAAATTACTGGAAATACTGAGAGACCTCATTGTGTTGAGTATGTCGATGATGTTGTCATCACAGCAGGAAGAAAGTTTGAGGGTACATTATGTGAACTCATTCAAGCTGGACTCAAAGCAACGGAAGAATGGTGCCTAACAGTGGGGCTGGAAATAAACCCATCGAAAACAATCAAATTACCCTTCTCTAAGAAGAGAGAACCCCCTAGAATGAAAGTTATCAAGATACACGGGACCAATATTACACCGCCGTCGAAAGTCAGATATCTAGGCATAACGCTGGACTGTAAACTCAAATGGAAAAACACTACGAGGACCCTTATGTTGTGCCGAAGCCTTGCAGGAAAAACCTGGGCATGTAAACCAGAAATCCTGCGAAGGGTGCGCACAATCATAGTAAGACCCACCCTACTTTACGGGTCGAACGTCTGGTTCAAGGAAACGGAAAAGCAGAGCATAAAATCAGCTCTGAACAAAGTACAATGTCTGGCGTGCGTAAGCATAACAGGCACAATGAAAACTTGTCCAACAGCAGCAATCAAGACAATTGTGGACCTCGCACCTCTATACATTGTTGTAGGGGGAGGAGCTAGACAAGCAATCACTAGAATCACAAAAGAGGGAACGGGCGAGGGAGGAGGGCTTAGAAAGAGTGAATTAACATCCCGAACTTCTTGGGCTCCCCAGGGGCGATATAGTCAAAACGTACAATTTTGAGAAATACCTCACGACCGTGATAAGAAGTAGAGAAGAATGGCAAAAGAACACACCGCAGCAAAGTGCCATAAAATGGTATACAGGCGGGGCAAGAACTGAACAGGGGACCAGAGCCGAAGTATTTGGGCCCGGAGTCAAATCCTCCGAAGCAATGGGAAAACACCCGGACATATTCCAGGAGGAAATTAACGCCATAGGAATATGTGCGCAATTCATCTCGACAGAAACTATAGGAAGAAAGAGATTGTCATCTTCTCAGACAGCCAAGCAGCCATCAAAGCGCTGAGCTTAACAACAATCAGCTCTAGAATGGTATGGTAGCATTCCCATGAACAGGCAAGAATAACAAACTATGCCTTCAATGGATACCAGGACGCCCTGGGCTGGGATAGAAAGCAACGAAAAAGCAGACCAATTGGTAAAAGTAAGCACAAACTCCGCTTTTAGGCCCGGAAACTTTCTGTGGCATAGGAATGCACACCTACAAGGAAGAATTCAGGAACGAAGGGCGAACCAAATGGATCAGTCTATGGGAAAGCCTTCCATGATTAAGGCAATCAAAGATGTTTCTAGGGCCCCCTTACCCAGGAAGAGCAAAGCACTTAACATTGAGTAAGAACAATCTCTGCATCCTCACCAGCTTTCTTACGGGCCACTGCCGTTTGAGAAGGCACTTGGAGAGAATAAAAAATGAAAACGAGGACAGTTGCAGGTTCTGCGGGGAGGGGGAGGACACCTCGGCACACCTTCTCACGGAGTGCGAACCTAACAGGAGAACTTTTATCCACAGAACCAACCAGACTACTTGCTATTATCAAAGCACTGAAACTGGATGAGGTACTCTGATTGAGAATCACCTCAACGGTTGCACCAATAGATTTGTACAGGTCGTAGTGTATTAATACCCTCCTAGATCATTAATTCATTCATGTACCTTTAATTATCAAGGTTATTTATTATACCCGCATGTTTCAAAACATCACTGTTAACGTAACGTAGAAGACATAAATTCTGGCGATGTAAACGAAGATCGAGACGAAGGAAATTTCAATTTCTCTTCTCTTATTTAAAAACGTATTTGTTCACAATATTTTCATTTAGATGTTTAATTCTCAATAAAAAAAAAATACAAAACCATTACGCAGGTTTTGAACCTATTTGCTTGCACCTTGGTCTCCAATTTTTCTAATTTTAAAACGAACTTTAGTAAGCTAGCAAAGAAGTTTTGAAGATTCGACTTTGCCAGCTCTACTGCGAACTGACATCCATTTCCGAATTTTAAATGGAAACCTTATTCTATCCGCGGAAAATTCTGAAATCCTTTGGGCTCTTAAGCTTATTTACCTGGTCCTATCCTGCTTATATCTATCAAATTGCGTTTTGGCGTATCCGACTGCACCTACATGGCCGAATTTACTGGCCCATTCCAAAAGCAGGCTTCTCTTTAGAATTTCTGGGTGAGTTAGATCTTTCGAATTGGTGTCGTTCGGTATTACCAATTGACCCTCTATGAGTTCAAGAACATCGATCTGAAAATATTTGCGTAAGGAAAATTAATAAGAAAACCAAGTATTTATATTTTGCTTTGCGCCGCCGATTGTTGAAGTATCAATCCAACTAGCAAATTATCCATTTAGCCCATTAGTGCAAGAGGTTAGAAATAAAAGAAAGCTGGGGATTATTTGGGAAACATTTATTGTAGGAACTGTAAATAACATAAGAAAATAAATGAAAAATGCATATGCAAAAAAATAAAAACTTAACATCCGCAGGATAATACTGAGGCACATACATTATTTAGTGTGATACGCTGTGAATCAATGTTGGGCCTTTATTTACATAAAACACGCTTTCTATTAATTTCTGACTAACTAACTAACTGATTCAGTTTGCCTCCCAGATCAAAATACTCCGGAGGTAAAAAGCATCCAATTCGGATCTCCGGGTGGAGGTTGGCCTGGGGGACAAACAGGCCTGAACGTCTGCACGATAGAACATAGACTGCGATTGGACTTATGCAACATAAGAGGCATCAACATAAAATTAACTTCAATAAGCCTCATATTTTCGCTCTGTCAGAAACAAAAGTGAAATCAAGCACTACACATGTTCACTTGAATATGAAATTTACTCCCGATTTCGACTTAACTCTGGATTAGCTGTTTTTATACGAGACGATTTATGTTGTCAATGTGAAGAAAAATACTAACGTAAGGACTTCGATGTCATGTGGTTCAAATTAAGCACAGATCGAGCAACCAAATTCATTTGTTGCTTGTATAGACCACCTAGCGAACACCAAGATAAACGGTTTTTCTCAAATCTTGGCAATCAAATTGAAATTCTGCAGATCAACTATCCAGCGGCAGAAACTGTCACAGTAGGAGACTCAACGTACATAACATAGACTGGTTGAAACACTCCAACAAAAACGACGATGAAGGATGAGAAGCCGAGACTTTTGCTATAAGCCACGAATTTACTCAGCTGGTCGACGAACCAGGATCCATGAACGTCAAAAAGATTTTGCTAGCCTCCTGGATCTATTCTTAATAACTAGTCCTGACCTCTATACCGTAACTGTCGAACCTCCGTTGGGCTCATCAGGCTACAATCTTATCTCCGCAACCTGTGAACTTGCTATCAAAACAGAGGAGCTACAGGTACCCAGAAAGGTTTGGCATTACAAATTTGCAAAGTGGAGGGATCTTCGCGAGTTTCATCTTTATTTTTCTTGGAAAGATGTTTGCTTTAGGAATCAAAACACCTCTGAATCGGCCGATGAGATAACTCAAGTTATCCTATGGGTATGGAAACTTTCATTCTCCCTTCTATGAAACGTATCTCAAACAGTAGACTATGGTGCTAGATTGCTCCATACAGAGGAGAGTAGTCCATCTTGTGGATGATCTAAATTTGACGAAAGACCGTGAAACATCCAAGAAAAGTGGCGGACCTATCTCTTTACTATCGATACTACTACGAAAGGTGTCCCAACGAGCGGACACGAATGCTCATCAGTAGCGAGAAGTTCATCACTATAATGACATAAAGCTCCACACCATTTCCTTCGTCGGATTCTAGTTCTATAATTTTGGACCATATTTTATCATTCCACGGATATAATTATTGTAAATCATGATAGGTTGTGGAATATTTATTTTGAATCTAGTCTCTCTATAGTAGCATGGTGCTGTATAAAAATTCAAAGCTGCTGCCGCCACTTTGTTGTCCTTCCACTGAAGCACCACAATATCATTTGGTGATACCTGATCTCCTTTTGGCTTTATCCCAATCTTCTTTGGGCTTCAGAAAACATTTTTCAGCTCGACTTTCTCTCAAAGTTCCTGTGGCACAAAATCCTTTCTGGGACTGGGACAAATGACCATTCCAAACAAAGCCACTCACATAGAAATCAAAATAAATACAAGAGTAAAAAAGAGTAGATGTATTGATTGCATTTTAAAGTACGCAGATATGTATCAATCCACTAGATTTCTAAAAACAAAAACAACATTTTTTAAAAAAGGAATGAAAAAAGTGCTTAATATTAACTAAAATCTATAAAAATTCCTGAAATTATCTTAATTCTGGAATACTATGTACTCCTCGAATATTTATTTGTACTGGTTTTCTGTTTTTTTTTCAATAATTTTCTAAAAATTATACCATAAAACATCACTTGGTTTTGGCCATTTTCAATTTTGTGCACTTTGGGCCATAGAACTTGGAATTTTTATGGCAGTTTTCTTTTTCTTTTCAGTATTTATTCGCTCGGATCAAAACAATATTTTCTTAAAACGTGCTGGAACGGAAATTGTACTTCCGAAGGCACGCTATTATATTCTTTGAGACACTTTTTGAGAGATTCTCTTTATATGGCTTGCGCCTTACAATTTTGTAACCTCCTTATTCTCTTTTCATTAACAGAATTCTATTCTCTGCACATATTATCATCATTACATTTACTTTTGTTTGCGCCTGTTTCTTCCTTTTTAATTTTCCTTTATTATCAAATTTTCCGCTTCAGGATCTTTTAGTGGTTCTAAGGAATTCGATAAAGGGTTGTTGTAATTTTTCTCCATCTTGATCTATTACATTGCCATTAATGGGTATATTTTTTTCCGGCGAATTTAAATTGTCATCTTTTGTAATAGTATTTTTCGTACCTACAATTGTTGTACTCAACCTGTCAGCCTCTTCAATTATTATTCCAGGGTTTGTTTGGTCTTCTTTTTCGATTATAATATAATTTTACCAGTCAGCTTTCTTATTTGTTTTCAGTTAATAAATACTGTTCTTTTTTTCTATTTGACTTTCTTCATTAATGGGCTTCGCTTGGGTCTTGTCTGTGCGATTTTTCAAATTCTTCCATAATCGTACAGTGATATATCTGCAAGACCGCCAATCCAGTCAGACGCAGTTCTATAACATGTTTTAAATTCTTTAAGCTTTGTAATATCTATGAAACATTCGACACACATCATATTTTTTATGTTACACGAACCTTTCTCACTGGACACAGTTTATATACAAAAGCCAGTAAAACCCGTTACTGGTACAGAGGGAACAATTTTTAAACCCAAACCTAAATGGGTTTCCTCCAATGAATTGTTTAGCATAGTGGTTTCCATAATATATCATACTATCATCAATGCTAATTTTTCGTCAAGCATTTCATACCGTCTGAAGTTATTCTTTAATGAGTCAATAATTGACCGAAGCTTGTAGAGTCGATCTTCCTTATCAACTGAATGAAGTATTATTTGCTCAAATTTATTGTTGAGTCGCATACTATCAGAAAGTAGTTCTGACACCTCAAATTCAGGCGAGCAATATACACCGGTTTATTTGTATATTTGGCGTATGCAGAAAGAAGAGTGATCCAGTTTCAAATGTACATTTTTTTGAGCTGCATACAGATTGAACTGTCTCTCACATAAAGTCTCATCAAAAAATAGTTGAAAGAAATTCAGAGGAAAAGTGAGATTTACCAAATCAGTGGGTAACTATGCTGGATGACACTGAGCACTCATATAAAAATTCCATTCTCTTTGTGCTTGTGACTTTTCCAAATTTCGTAACCTTTCGAATTTCTATTTTTTAAACACTGACTGGTCGATTGTTCTTGCTAGAAACTGGCTCGCATTATTTTCACATAAGCTCTCATCAAAAAACAATTGAAAGAATTTCAGAGGAAATAAGGTTTATTAAATCAGCGAGTGACCAGTCTGGATGACACTGAATATTCATGGAAAACAATGGCTCAGTGAAGTTCCATTCTCTTTGTAGTTGCGACTTTTAGATTTTCTGTCTGCTCGACTGTTCTTGTTATAAAATTGGACAGCAAAACTGCTTCACGTTATATACGTAAGTGACGGACCAAAATGGTTTGGATCAGCTAGATGCTCCTCATCCGATTTATCACGATTCCGGTCAGTTACACCACCATCGGTGGTAATCAGAAATGAAGCAACCATCTGCAACGATATTGTGAAATGAATGGCTCTAATTCATAGCGTCTTCTATAAGGAATGAGGAAATTTAGAGCCATATAACAAAAAATGAAGACGAAAACTGAATTTGATCTATAATTTACTTGACTCTCATACTATTCTCTCCCACGAAAATGTACGTATTGTTACGTTTTTCCGTGGGTTCTGGCAAAGTCACTATTTTTACTATTTTAAAATAATACTCTCTTTATTCTTTATCACCGTATACAATTGAACACACTAAATTACTCTTATATCCGTACAACTAATAGGTATTTGCAACAACACTCAATGATTAACTAAAAACAACACGCGTTCTGCGCGCTATTTATATCCAGTAGAATATCTCTCTGGACTAATCCGGAAGCGTCGGCCGGCTTCTGTATTATTGTCGACCCGGCCGCACAATATCGGGAACCTTCTCGGTCGATGATGACTCATACGGAAAGAACGTAGACGCGGCAAGCTTCGTTGTATAGGGTAGCACAAAAACATTCAGCTGATTGCTAGGCATGACAGTATCATTGAAATGAACATTATAATACTCATCCATTCTAGTTTCTACGAAAGAGATTGAGCACAAGTCTCAATATTACCTGCTTGTCGTTTACACCACACAAGCAGACTACGGGAGAGATCTAAACAACTTGTTGTGATTTATTTATCAGCAAGGTAGGTACGCACTGTTGCCACGTTAACAATATGCACTACAGAGTTCATAATGTTGTTTAACGATATAAAAAAGCGGCAGTTTGGCAAATTTGTTCTGAATAAAGCATATCAGCTGCAGTGTTACGTTTTAAGCATATTCTTCTAACCAAATTGCAAAACAACTTTTATAAAATGCTGTAAACCTCTATACAGCAAATTTGCTCAATAAGCATTTATGTTGGATCTCTCACTTATTTATAACAATTGTTAGAAGCAGGTATAGAACTTTTATAAAACAAATATGTGCTCTCCTATTTTGGTAAATGAGAATGGTTCAATGAATCAATGGAGGTAACCGTTCTGAAGGTGTTGCATATGTTGTAGTTTCTGGCACTCGCAGTATCTTTTTGATATTGCAAATTTAGAATGTATTACACAAATATATATTTGTATCACTTGCATAAAAATGTCTTACTTGTGGGATTAATGCTAGGAAAATGTCCTTACCTTCAGCGTTTCTTCGGTGAGGTCAACTTCGATTTTTTCTAGCAAGTACTGGACTTCCTTCAGATAAGTGTACCACGGGTAGTACTCTTCTTCGTGACGCAAATATTCGGAAACTGAGAAAGCATTCACGTAAGGCCTATATAGATAAAGAAGCTCAGTTAATATTTGCTGTTCAAATCGTTTTTGCTCAATTGATAACGTTACTTATGCTTTACTTGGAAATTCGCGAAAGTATATGCATCATAAATATGACTCCCAGTACGGTTTGATTAATATACAGAAACTTCATGTTTGCTGACCTAAAATCAATCATCGTTTTTAGCATTTTAAAAAAATACACACACACAATCTCTACCAATCACCGAGGTTATACTTAATATTGCTATTATTATTTATATGTTCACATAAATATTAATTATATTATTTCTTAATTGTCAAAAGTCTTGATGTCTTGTGGGGATTGAACTCTTAACCCTCCGTATGCCAGATAAACCTCATAACCACTAGTCCACTAAGAACTTGGGGACATTAAATCAAAACGGATGGCAGTAGCAAGATATTAGGCCAATGTAAAGGATTAATAAAAGACTGTTCTTATACTAGATGTTCAACTTTACAGATAGATTTATATACATCCTATTAGACAGTTCCCATCTATATGTTAATGAATTAACCAATAATTTATGAATCTAGACTTACGAAAACTATTGTTGGGAAAACACGTCAGTAAGTGTATTAGCTTATTGTTTTCGACCGTATAGTTTGTTGATAACACCTTGTATGTTCGTAGTATGATTGAGCTATCATATGCTATGATTCGAATAATGCGAAATGACATAGCAACTTTTCACTCGTAAAGGAAATCGTTCTTAATCGTTTTCAATTTAATATATCTTTGCCTCCGTCAGTATTGCGCAAAGAATAATGTATCAAATAAAGAAAGAAAACAGTTTCTACCCTTTCAATCTCAAATGAATTCGGCATTCGCGCCACCCCCCACTCTTTATCTGGTCTTGGCGCCAGGTAGCCAGCTAGAAGAAGAAATTAAACTTATTAGTGCAGTTCAACGTCCACTCGATTAACAGGGAAAGTTCTCGTGCTCGTCTTCGCGTCAAAAGTTCACACCCTTTTAGGACATTTTTTCCCATTTGTATGCACATATATTACAGAATATCTAGTGCACCTCAGTTACCTTTGCCTAAGATTTGACAAAGACCTCTTTTGGGCAGTTTAACCCAATTCCTCAAAGCCACAAACGACGTAGCGTCTCTTTTTCCTTGTAGTTGAAGAAAATCAGTAAAATGGCGCCTGCAAACTGGCAGTAAAGGCAAGCCATTCCAATCCCAGCAAAGCAAATACACGAATACAATGTGTGAAGTCTAATAGGCTACCCCTGGGTACGATAACAGGAGAGAAAATAGAATATAAAGGTATTTTGTGGAGTGAAAGGAAAGTTGGAATTTTAAAGACAAACTTTTCATTTTGAAATTAACAAATCCAGACTTTTTAGTAGATATTCATAATTTTAAGAAACCTTTTGTATAGTTATTTTCTATGTGTGAATGAACGAATGCTTGAAATTAGTCTAAGAATTGTATATATATTTCTATTTTCCGTATCAAATGCAAATGCATAAGTATATTATTAAATGAGTTAATAACTAACCTGCCTACCTCTTTCAATTCATAACCTCTGCGAAAACCCCCCACCACCCTATCTTAATACAGTCCACTATTTTAATTGCTTGTAGTTAATTATACTGTTAATTGCTACCCTCATCTTTGTGGTCAAAATAAGTTAAGAAAATTAATTTGTTTGTATCGACCAATCTGCCTATATCGCAGTTCTCGTTGACGCCAAGATATTAGGCCGTTTTCTCATTTGTTTGCACATATATTTAGGAAATATCTCGTGTACTATGTGTTCCCCTTTTTCCATCTTGAATTAGGGACTCTTTTGGGCACGCATTTTCTCAAGACGTAGAAGCTGTAGCGTCTCTCCCGTTGGTGACGATAAGAGAAGATAAAATGGCAGTTGGAAATCTCTAGTAAGACAGATATATTCCTGTACTCAAGACTAAAATCAAGTTTCGAAGTCTTACATTCCTGGTAAAGTTAATTTGAGAGAATTGCAGAAGAAGTAAAGTAACAAGGTATTGAGTGTGAACGGAGAAGCGGATAGTTGAAACAAAAAAAAGTTTGGTTAAATTTGTGTTAGTTAAATATAATCAAGAGTTTTTGTTAGATATTTACCAATAGTTAATCCGATTTAAGTATTTAGTTGCATGTGTGAGAGGATGAATGCATGAAAGTAGTTAGAAAACATTTTATTTATTGTTCATGTTTAATGCAAAATAAATACTGCATTATTTAAGTACGTGATAGCTTTAAATAATAATATAATACATTATGTTTCAATTCACACCCTACGAATGAAGCTCCATGTATCTATTTTAATACAGTTCGCTAACTAAAGTGGTCAATTACAAAGTGAATTACCATCCCCTCCTTTGCGATCATAAATACTTAATAATTAATTGTTTATAACGACCAACGATTTTAAAGCTTTTTAAAACTTTCATGTGGGGCCTTCATATACATATAGCTTCTAAGCTGATTGATTTTGCGGAGCAGTGTACACATGTATCAATTTTGTACTTTTATATACCTACTGATGGCTCAATTTTAAGCATATTAATTTTACCTAAATTACCTAAATTGGTTTCCCTCATCCTCCTCAGTATAATACTTGGCGATATTAAACAAGTCATCCAAAATTTGAGCCCTGTTCAAAACTGGTATTTGTGCGTACGTCTCCGAATTATTCAGCACTTTCATAATTCTGGCAAGCGATTCAGCGTCGTAGTCAACTCGGTAAAAACCTAAAATGAAACAAATTACCAGCGCGAAGCTATGTATTTTAAAATAATTATTCATAAATTCAGAAATATTCAATGAGATAATATCTCAAAAAATGAACCAAACGAATGTTTAGTAGTTCTTAAAACGCCAACTAAAATTGGATAGTACCGTTCTGCTCACAGTTATAGGCCTGTATATACATATTTTGTATAAAAATGTTAAAAGTTACCATGTTGGGGTTTGGAACCTTCTGCAAAATGAACTAAAACAGAGTTTTATCCAAAATATATAATTAATTGTGGATAAAATTCTGTTTTAGTTTTTTAAAGTTAATTATTCATCCAAAAAGTAACTACGCTAAAATTAACCTACACCTTAAATAAGGCCACCTCACCTTTCTTTTACCTGTATAGTAGATTTTTTTTACACTTGGTAAATTCATGAGATACTTGTGGTTGATAACATGTTTCGGCATTTCAAAATCTAACACTTGGGGTTTTGTCTTTAATGTGGCAAGTAACAGTTCAAATGAGAAAAGACATGACTTATTTGGTTAAATTCATTGCTACTTTCTGCAAAAGTGTGTCAGTTAAGGATGCAAAAAAATGACGTCACTCCATATCCGAAAAAAAATCTACTTTAATTGAATTCGGCCGTGACATAGCCATAAAGAAGCAACGGCCCTGCTCGTAGCTATTAATTATGAGTTTGATTGGAGGATTCTGGAATAATAGTTATAATTTTATATTTTAAATCTGATATTGGTTGCTTTTGGTGACACATTTTCATATGTTTTTTTCCATTTCGCAACATCAAACACCTCTCTTATACATAATTCAAAGGTTTCGGGTACACGGTTTCGATTGGGTGTTCTGGAGGATTCGGTAAATCAAGCTCTGTTCCAAGATGACGCTGGAAGCAAACAAACAGCAGGCAAAAATTTCGAATAACAGTTTTTGATATAAGTACAGGGTGTTCCAACGAGGACCGAACATGGGCTTATTTTTGATCTTCCCTGTATTTTTAAAACAAATAAAAATAGTCATTCGATGAATTTTTTTTCTGCTAGATTCAAAAATTTAACCAAAAAAACATTTGAACCGAAAACAAAAGACTTACACAATGGATGAACTATTGTTAAATGAAACACCCTGTATATTACTAGATTTTTGGACTCCCTAGAGAAATCTAAACACATTTCGTCCATAATATTATAATATCCTATACCTATATTTAGCGAAATATTGACAGAGTTGGAAGTCGGGCATTTTGACACTGTCAACTCTAAAATCTAAATCGCACGAGATCAAAGAAAACGGTTTGTATAGGGTTTATGGTTATATGTAAAATGATAGCTAAAATCTCTATTTGAAGAGTAAGCATAGCATATCAAATTTAATACTTTTAGGGCTTTACCTGAATCATAAGAATTTGCTAAAAAAGAAACAATTGACGGTCAAGTTTGTAAAAAATAAACATCAACTACGTTATTTTAAATGGCACACCCCATATATGGATCATTTATCGGATAATCCGTTCGTTGCTGATTTCGAATATACCAGGTTTGATACCTCTATCTT
>MU182284.1:316468-332487 GCA_016904865.1 Pissodes strobi | reverse complement strand
TATAAACTGAATCTCTCACAATTTGACCCGTTGCCGTTGATATGATCTAAGGGATTCGTGGGCAGCGCTCCATGCAACTTCCAGAAGGAAACGATTACAACCAACGAACATAAAGGGCTCTCCACATAAGGAACTTCCTCAGTCAAGAGAAGGACTTTTCGCGTACAGGAAAAAGCTTCCTCATTTTCAGCTTTCACGCAGTTAAAGAACCATTTTGATATATTTTTTTTCTAAATTTGCCCACATTGAAATAGGATAGCTGCAGAAAAACGATGAAAAATTCCACTTATTGAACTGAGACTAGGCATCAAACTAACAATACACCAAATGTAATAATAACACACCAACATATGAGTAGGGAAGATGATCCCTACTATAGTATAGCAGTTACGTCGCAAGGCTTTTCTACCAGGACACCGATACCGTAAAACATACATTTTTTTTTTCTAGGGGATTAGGAAATCTCTATCTAGATACCTGGTCGATGTTGATAGTCATCCAGTTGACGAGGCAGTGATTGCCTCTTTGTCCTAAAACCCTTCCCCCTCGCGCCGGCCCGCACTGGCACCGCTTTCGCATTACTTCAGTGCGGGGCGCTGTCTAATTTATCTTCCTTTTCTCTTGTTTTGTGTTTGTCTCTTGTCTTGGTGGCGATCTATCTTGGTTTTTTGTTAGTCGATTTGTCTGCCGTGCTTTTCCTTCGCTTCTATTATATATCGAACGGTAGTATATACATGATTCCAGGATTCTTCAGATTCCAAGAGGCAAGTTTTCATATTATCTACGTCAAAAGCAAGACCGGTGGACATGTTATAGTTTTCCCTGGCTTGATGCCACTGCGGACATTCAAATAGAGTGTGGTGGACGTCATCGTGTTCGCCGCAGTAGGTGCAGGCTGCAGTATCAGCTCTGTTTCTCTCATAGAGGTATTTTTTAAAGCATCCGTGTCCCGAGAGAGCCTGGGTAAGGTAATAGTCTATTTCTCCATGCTTTCGGCTAATCCATGCTTCAATGTTTGGGATCAATCTGTGAGTCCATCTTCCTTTTGTGGAGATGTCCCATTCTCGCTGCCATGTATTTATCAGGTTTGTCCTGGCTATGTGTTTATCGGTGCCTCTGTAGCGATTCAGACTTTCTTCTGCTAGAAGGTTTATTGGTGGAATACCTGCAATGGTCTGGACGGCTTCCGTTGAGATAGTTCTATAAGCACTACAAACTCTGATCAATATTTGTCTTTGTAGGCCAAGGAAACGCCTACGACATCTACTGTTACTCATCGCGCCGTGCCATACCGGGGCAGCGAATAACAGCTGCGACTGCACGACGCTTGCCAGGAGCTTTCTTTTTGAACTTCTTGGTCCTCTTGTATTTGGCATTATGGCACTTAAGGCCTTTATAGTTTTCTCCGCCTTTTTTGCTGCTTGTTCTATGTGGTGACTAAAATTAATTTTTGTGTCAAGGTACACTCCAAGATATTTAATGTTGGGACTTGGGCCAATTATTGTTCCGACCACGTCTAATCTTATTTGTCCCCATTTTCTCTTTTTGGTGAGTAATACCGCTTCTGTTTTTTCAGGTGCTAGATGCAGCATATGTTTATTCATCCAGGAGGTGACTTTTAGTAGGGCTGCATTTGAAAGATTCATTAGGGTTTCCTCATTTGGGGCTGTTACCACCATAGCCACGTCATCCGCGAAGCCCACAAGTTTCACTCCTTCAGGTTGTACTAATGTCAGCAATCCGTCGTACAAGACGTTCCACAGAGTCGGACCCAAGATTGAACCCTTCGGAACTCCACTATTTACCTCGATGACTTTTGAGTTTCCTTCTGCCTCAACGAGAATTTCTCGCTCTGAGAGATATGAGGATATCAGGTTTAACAGGGCTTTATCGACGTCTCTTCTACGCAGATTATCGAGGATTATTCTCCAAGAAGCGCTATTGAATGCATTTTTAACGTCGAGAGTTGTGACGACGCAGAACCTTCGGTGTTTCCATGTATACGATGCAGCTTCCTCTGCCAAGGCTACGACTTGTCTGATGGCATCTACTATCTGCCTGCCCTCCCTAAATCCGTGTTGGTTTTCTGCCAACCCACCAGTACATTCCAGTTCTTGCTTTAAACGGTTTAAAATTACCCTCCACGTCCAGCAGGCATATCGGCCTGTAGCTGCTGGGGTCTTCAATAGGTTTGACTCCTTTTCTGAGAAGGAGGAGCCTCGACCTTTTCCAGTCCTTGGGGAAACACTCCTTGGATGCCAACTCATTGTATACGGCGAGAACGTATTCTGGTCTTCTTAAGGCGAGATATTTTAGAACTTCGGGAGGTATATTTCCCGGGCCTGGTGCTTTATTGTTTTTTAGTTTCTGACTCCTCGGCGGAGAAGATAGTTTGCACGTTTAATGCTCGGTCGATGGAAACATGTGGGTGTATCGGTACGTTTCATAGACAATTGTTGCTTAGGAGAAAATCCGTTTAGCCTCTTCATGACTATCTTATATCCTTCGCCCCAAATGTCGCTATCGACGTCGTCGCATAGCGAGTTCTAGCTATTTCTCTTTGCTCTCCTGATATGGATCTTAAGATTCTTTTTTGCTTCTTGGTAATCCTCCCATTTGCGTTGGTTTTGTTCTAGGGAATTTCTTCTCTTATTTCTGGTGTACAATCGCCTCTTTTGTATACATTGACTCCTCAGGTTTGCTATTTCCTCGCTCCACCAATAAACCGGACTTCTCTTATGTGTTTGCATCCTTCTTGGCATGCTGTCATCACAGATTTTGGTAAGGGCTATTATATAGTTACTGATTGGTCTTGTGAAATTGTAAGGGATGTTATTTACAGATTTTTCTAGTTTATGTGCATTTAGTTTTCTTACGTTCCAACCCTGTGAAGTAGTTTTTACCGGTCTGGTTTTGTTTTCAGTCCCCTGTATGTCGAAAGAGATATACCCGTGGTCGCTAAGACTTTCTTTTTCGTCGACTTCCCAGTTCGCAATACGACTGGCTATGTCCGCAGTTGAGATAGTCAAATCCAACAAGGAGTCGTAACCCTGCACCACGAATGTTGGTTTTTCACCTTCGTTTGCCATTATCAGGTCATGCTGGGCTAACCATTCAGTTAGGAGTAATCCCCGGTTGTCGGACTTATTCGCACCCCATTGCGGAGATTTAGAGTTGAAGTCCCCAGTTATTACGACGTTTCTATTTACTGCGAGAAAATGCCCGAGCTCTTCAAGAGTTTGCTCCAAGTCGGCGATGTCTTTGTTTGGGTTAGTTAGAAGATTGAGAAGTGTGGTGTACTAGCATAACAAAAGCCATGACCTCCACCGTGACTTTCTATGATGATATTAGGGTCCATAATCTTTAAGGCAGCTACTTGCTCTGTGTCGCATACCCAGTCTTTCCTGTTTTCTAGAGCTCTAATATTTGGTTCGCTAACTAGTAGAAAACTTGCTCCTATTTCCTGTGCGGTGGCTAAGGCCATGTCATGGGCTTGTTCGCTTCTGTTTGTATTTATCTGAAGAATCTTTGTTTTACTGTTCATTTGGAGTTGAGTTGTCTTTAAACTTGGGACATTTACTACTTGTGGTCTGATGGCCTTCGTTATTGCATTTTATGCAAAATGGTGTGCTCTTACAGACGGAAGCTTGTGCCCTCCTTTGCCACATTTCAAACATAGCTGCTCTCTATCAGGACCTTTACAGGATTCTTTTGAGTGTCCATATTCCCAGCACTTAAAGCATCTCATGCTGACTGTCCTCTCCATTACTCGTGACCAGGTCCACCCCACTTTCAGTTTGCCTATTTGGAGCAGCTTATCTGCTTCACCTTCAGGTAGCAGGGCTGTGATATTTTGCTTTCCGTTGTATGTAGGTCTTAGTGCCCTTGTTTCGACCTGCTTCGAATCTATTGCTAATACTTTTTCTATCGCATTTCTGACTTCCTCTTCCGTGGTTACAGCGTCTAGGTCCTTAATATGCAGAACCTTTTTGCTCGTTAGTTTGGCTATTGTTGCCTCTCGGATCTTCTCGCTTATTTCTCGTCTTAGTGCGTCCATTTTGTTTGATCCATTGTTTACTGTCATGAGTAGTTCACTAGCTTTTGTTTTTTTGACCATACCGACTTCCGCCCCTATCTGACCAGGGTCAACTTTTTTCTTTATCGTTTGCAAAAGCTCAGAATATGATTTATCTTTGATCTTTATGAGTAGAGGGTCTTGCTTGGGTTTACGTACCTTCTCAGTTATTTGAGAGTTTACTCTTTCTCTTCTTTGAGTGGCGGTTTTGCTTGTGTTTTAGTTATTTGCAGTGTACCAAACAATGTCAACGGTGGAATATGCAAAAAGGAATTCTGTAATTCGTCTAAACACCAACCCTTCGACTCCGTCTAGGTCTGGGACTGCACTTTTTTGCATCCATTTGCCTCAGCATATTGCTTAATTATCTCCATACATTTGAATGTAAGCTCATCCCTAAAATCCTTCCGTCCTTCGTTGTCAGCTATTATGGGATAGTAGAGACGTCTTGACCTAAAGGTGAACACACCGTTCTTATGCGGGAAACCCAGGGAGTGTGACATTATGGCGACTTCCCCTTGCTTTTTGCCCTGGTTCATTAGGCCATCTTTTCCTCCAAAGTTTTCGATCGCCCTGCCCACGATTCTGTATTCAGATTTAAAGTTAATGTTACAAGGTAGAATAATGTCATGTTCAATGTCCGCTTTCCAAACAAAACCTTGCGTTGATCTTGCTTCTGGTATTAGATTACTATTCCATTCGTCCTCAGATATATGTAGGAAGTTTTCGAAGTCTCGAAAACGTAACAATTCTTTCCTTTTTGCGGCCATCTTTTGCATCTCAGAGCATGCGTCACACTTTCCATCGGAGCTTGTAGACTCCCTTTGTCGATGGAGCTTTACTTCTGTTTTAAGCTTACGATTTTCTTCTGTTAGGTCTTCTAGTTTCTGGTTTTCTTCAAATGTCTTCTCTTCACAGATCGCGATACATACGTAAAACATACATGGCTTAAGGATCCCCGACTTTGATTCTCTTTCTGCCAAGGGGGTTGAAAGAAGGTTTCGCGCAACCTCTCACTGGAAATTCCTTTCAAAATATAAAACAGCCGATCCCTACGAGGCACATACTTCAAGTCAATGCGCCGCGCAACTCGCGGTAGAACTTTTTTTTTAGATTTCACCAGCAACTCATTCCTACGAGCAATAACGAGATCTCAAATCATTCATGTTATATGTGGATTTTAGTTTCTTTTCATTCCACATTGGTAGGCATGCACCACACAAATCAAAAACATAGAGTCTTAAAAAATATATATATTAATAAATCTCAGCTAGCCGGATCCGCGGTATGGAACGCAACTCGGAGGTGGCTATATCGATAGTATCACTAAAATGTGCGTTGCGACAGACCCATGAGAAGACGTCAAATTAGGACATGATAATTGATACTATTCATAGATAAAACCAATTCTAATGAAGGTCGAGATTTTGCGAGGCAATGGTGAATCCTTCTGTAGAAGTGGCAATTTACAAAGCGTTGTAATAAGTTTGTGATCGGCAGTACCTAATGGCGGACCAACTGTAATTGCGTACTGGTCAGGATTGAGTGGTTAGAAAAAGGTCCAGGAGGGCGGCGAATTCGCCCCTCTCTGAGATTCGAGTTGGTGACAAATGCTTCAGCTTATCCACCTTCGTTGTCGGTCTCGTTGTGATGTTTGAGCCAGTGGGTGTTGTGGGCTTTGAAGTCTCCTAGATCGATTATCTCTGAATTGGCGTGATCTACCTGTATTGAGTTAAAAGTGGTAGCTAGTGTTACAAAAAAGCTTTGGTAGGCTACCTATTAACTTGGTTACACCCTTGGCGGTGAGCTTGAGCCACATGACGTCAAGGTTGTTCGGTTCGAGGGTTTTCTCGCTTCGGACAAAAAGGCATAATCCGAACTTATGTCTAAATCGGGTATGTAAGTCGTAACCAGGATAGGAGTAGTTTACTGTTGTTGTTGTAGAACATACTTGTGTTTCTGTAGATCTGGGTGTACCGAATGTATATTTGTATTTAGGCCTCTTATATTGCAGAAATCTATTCTAAATTGGTTCGGTATCTTTGCTGTCTGTGAAATGCGGAATGAAGGGCTCCCTGGGCCACCAAGCGCCCAGAGATCCGAATGACCGAAGAGTTTACTTCCGTAATATTTTGATCCCGGAAGCACCATCATGTCCATATATTCCTACTGTGGAATCCGAAACCACCAGCGCGGAAGCGGCACGTGATTCAGCCACTTAGCGCTTCCCAGTTCTGAGGGGTGGTTCTTCACCGGACAATGCTAGAAGGCCTATGCTTCTACCTCCTACGGACGCTTCCACCGAAAGCATCGGCCTCAGACTCATTCCTTTGGTGGTCCCTAGTCTGGCAGAGGTAAGAATGGGGTTTGTTTGGTCACTCCCCAGTGATCGCTCCAGATTTTGTACTTTGTTGTTCTCCAGCCTGGAGGACGATGAGATTTGAAGGGCCACATCCCATAGCAACTCGGAATGGCAAGGACGTCACACCCTGTAATAAGCCTGCTCTCACCAGTTTGACGTTACTGCCTGCTAACACAACCCCTAATACAGCCCCTCTTGTCACAAACTTTCATTGATCAGCTCCAGACGTTGAACTTCGGTGTTCTCCAGCCTGGGGGAGGATGATGGGTGTTGATTAGCCACGTAACGTGGCAACTAGGAATGACGGAGCGTTATCGTCACTCCCCATAATCAAACTACTCCCTCCAGTTAGACGTTCCTGCCTGCTAATATAATGCAGGCCCTCTTGTCACGTCTTACGGAAAAGGGATTTACCCATCCTCTTGGAAAGTCGATCGAGTGCAACCTGCAAACCACGCCCTCAAACTATCGCCCAATTGCTTTGCTTCCAATAATCTCGAAAGTCATAGAACGAGTAGTCAATCAGCAACTACTCAAGTACCTCGAGAACAACAGAATAATCAACGATAATCAGCACGGTTTTCGCAAAGAGAGATCGACAGGAGATATATTAGCCTATGCTGCTCATATATGGACCAGGGCAATCGAGAACTAAGGAGAGTCTCGAGCGATTGCGTTGGATATTTCGAAGGCATTCGACAGTGATTGGCATGACGGACTGCTGATTAATTGCTGTATTAATCAAGACCTCGAGAAAGTTCCCATCTGAGGCGACAGAAATTTGGTCCAGTTTAATGCAGCAAAGACCCAAGCAGCCACGTTTACCAAGATGGTCCATACGGCGGGCCCTGACATCATTATGGCAGGATCGACCATTTCTTCATCCTGGTCAATCGGACTTCTGGGTGTCTCGGCCAACAGCAATATGTCCTGGCATGACCACATTGTTAACATCGTAAAATCAGCCTCCCAGAAGCTTGGTACGCTATTTCACAACAAAACACTGTATACACCGCAGCAGTTGCTCTTGCTCTACGAAGCGCAAATAAGACCGGGCTTAGAGTATTGCTCACACATCTGGGTTGCCGCACCAGAGCACACCCTAAAGCTGCTGGATTCCATTCAGAAGAGAACTGTGCGTTTTGTCGGCGACTCGGAGTTGATCCGGAATCTGGATAGTCTGGAACACCACAGACATATGGCCGAGATGTCCCTGTTTTAAAGATACTTTCACGGCAGATGTTCCCAGGATTTGGCCCACCTCATCCCGCCCCTGGCAACGCCTGTCAGACGGCAAGTGCGCACGACAGTTCGTTGTACAGCTGAAAACACCTAGAACATCGCTTTACAAGAACTCCTTTGTCTGGCGCACTGCATCACTGTGGAACTCACTCACAGGATATCAGTTTCCCTCTAATTACAACCTATAACTATTCAAGAACCGTGTCAATCAGCATCTTCGCACACACCGCTCGGCGAGCGCCATAGGATCTCCCTTTAGTGTGTGTGCCACTATCATAAAAAACCTATTTTATTAATTCGAGAGAAAACATGCCATACTCAGCCTGGAATTCATTTGGGAAAAGAGCATGGCAGAGAAAATCCTGATCACAATTCCATAAACCGAACCATGCTGCGCAACATATATTAAATTACTGTTCCCGTGCCAAAATTTGTCATTCCACACTTGTGACAAAACATTTAAAACTGAAGAGCTTGGTATTAGTTAGCCATTCATCGCCAGCAGGTACTGAGGTCCCTTAGTGCGGGAAGCTACTCAACTATTCCTTGAAATTTGAGCTGATCCTTTATCATTTATAGCTAGGATATTCGCCCAGTCAGGGGAGAAAAATGTTAGTAGATTCACCAACGCTTTTACTTACAATCTCAGTCATACTAAAACTAAAATCCCAGCACTAAAATTCAGAAAATAGTTTAAGGAAATAATATTTCAAATAAGCGGTTTCCCTCAAAACATTCTTAAAAAGCCAAAATAAACCACAGGAAAACCTGACCAATAAAGTCCAGTTCAGGGAATCAGCAGAAATTGCATTGGGATTAGGATCTATTATACCCATACATGGTATGCATTTTATAAAATCAATTAACTGGAGGATCATTCAAGTGCAAATTTATTAAATAAACTTTAATGTTGGCAAGCATATTACCGAAGCAAAATTGGGGCTCGAGTTTCTGAAATACATCATTTACTTTTAGATAGGGTTAACTCATGTGTGGTCCCCTTCCTGGAGGATAGTGAAATAAATGATATAAAAAAGGATGGTCAAAACTCTACAACGACGTGCAATTGGGGTATTTTCACCAGAAATTAATTGGTGCAGTATTACTATACCATGTTCTATCACAATATATGATAATACCATACCTACCTGTGCATTATTTTAAAGTTTAATCTATATTTAAACACCTTCATTTCGGGAATTATTTTTAAACTCGTTTTTGACAGAATGGCGAATATGAAATTATTCAACTTTTCCCGACCGTTACAATAATTACGTTATATTTTAACTGTTGAACTTCTAGTATCTGAGATTCAGACCAATGCAAATGCTTTTAAATTGAATAACTGAGTTTTGTATCGTTTTTTTGGAAGCTACTGAAATTTTAGATATACTTTATGTAAAATATAATATGTCCCAAGAATTGCATCTAAAAATATATGTTTCACGTGCAACATCCAAATACGAGTTTGATTCAAATTCAATGGTGCTTTTTTACATTTGAGTTTACATTTGAGATGTTGTTGTGTTAATTGACAAAATTAAATTAAAAATAAATAAGAGCAAGATGAAGAATAAAAATGTCTATTATATGAGCGACTAGAGACAAACAGCGAATATATTTGTATCTTACCCAAAAGTTATCAATCCCCAGTTCTCCATAGCGCCACCCATTCCTGGTAATGCGGCAAAGGTCATTTTCGTATTGCCCAATGTCTCATACGGCAGATCCGTCCAATTGCCCATATAGTCTATTAGTTTCGGTCCATTCACTAATATAAATAAAATATACATTAAATCATTTGATTTGAAATATACGACGATTGTATCTGAATGTTTTAAATGATCCGTTTTCAATAACAGCCTGTAGACAGATTAGTAAAATATTACTTGAGCCTAGTTTCCGATCTTACTTACCCAATGCAATCGAGAGACTATCTTCAAAGATTTTCTGGGCAAAAATGGAAAAGTTATACGACTGAGCATCTGACGATGGATACACGTCCCAAGTATCGTTAGGTCCGGCTACTATCGCTAGCAAGTATGTCGACATTGGAGGAGTATCCATAAACGTCGTATGCGAAAAGCCAGATCTAAAAGGAAAAAAATGCCCTCAAAATTTCTATGTTATAATGAATTAATTATCTTTTGGGGATAACTTACTCGTCTACTTCCATATTGCTGACAACTGTTAAATTGGCATAATGATCAACCGATAGACTTATGGGTGCTTTGAATGCTGGTTCATCGTACGAAGGAAATACTCTTCTGAATCGTGTCGGCTCAAACTGAGAAAATATTACGTAGTTCTCAGTACCATTTACCGTAAAGTTATTCTTGTACAGGCCGGTGGTATCATCTGAGAATTTTGCCGTGTATTTCATGTCCACCTGATGTGTTCCAGTTGTATCAACTGAAATATTATTAGCCTGCCTGCAGTGATGTCAACGAGAATGACAAATCAAGACCTTCATAAAGTCTCGCCACGTTTCGTCGATGAAGCATCGAACTTCACGTTGCAGCGCTAGGTTAGATACTTCTGCAGAACTGAAATATTATTAGCCTGCCTACAGTGATGTCAACGAGAATGACAAATCAAGACCTTCATAAAGTCTCGTCACGTTTCGTCGATGAAGCATCGAACTTCACGTTGCAGCGCTAGGTTAGATACTTCTGCAGACTTATGTAGTTTTGATTTTATTTACAGTAATCAAACTAGATATTCCATAAAACAAACACAAAATTACGTGAAATAAGCTTGAAATATTGCCTTTATCCTCCTCTCATTTCCGACATTACTCTACGAAATTCCGGAAACAAACTCTTCAGTAACTCGTACTCGGAATTTGTTTTGTGGAACTACTTTTAGAATTTTGACTTTATTTACGAAATTTCATAAACAAATTCTTCAATAAGCTAAATTTAATATTGCCTAACTTTAGCACGAAACTTCGAGTTCGGAGGTTTGTTTGGGGAATTTTGAGAACAAACGGAATTCTATAAAAAGGTAATTGCACAATTTGAAAGCTCGATATTTTTTGGAATTTCGAGTTTGTTTTGTGAAATGGATTATATAATTTGTTGACGGAATTTCGTGCACAAGCCCATCTCTAAACCGAACTCGGAAATCCTTAACTCAACTCGAAATTCCGTAAAATAAACACGAAAACCCGAAACCGGTTTGTAGAATTATTTATTTATTAAATTTTGACTTTCTTTTTGGCATTCCATAATAAAGCAAATCCCGAATTACATAGAGAAAGCCGGCCATTTCGTATAATAAAATTTCAATTTGCCCTTGACTCCCGGAATTCTTAGAGTTTTGGATTTATTTTGCGTAGTTATTGAATTTTGGCTTATAAAAAAACATAAGAAAACTCTTGGTAAAGACAATTAGAAATTGCGTAAACTAATCTTGACTTCTCGATTTATTTTGGGGAATTTTTCCGTAAACAAATTTCATAAGTCAATCTAGGAAATTTATAAGCCAAACTCAGAACCCCGAAACCATGCCATTAACTTCCAATTTCTTTTGTAAATTTAGGTATACAATTTTGCCTATGTTTAAAGATTTCCGTGAATAAATTGCCATGTAAGGCAATCTATGAATGCTAGTAAGCAAACTCGCATTTACTCAAAACAAATTGGAACGTGTGTAAAATAAACTCAATATTCAAATTCTTCCCAAAAATAATTAGATAAAGAACATTTGAAAATACATAAATGAAATATGGAATTTAGAGTTAATGTTGAGTAATTATAGAATTTCTGCTATGTTTATGGAATTCCGTGATAAAACTCTTTGGCAAATGATACTTGAAATTTCGCAAAATAAACTTGAAATTTGGGTTTGTTTAGCGGAATTCTTTAAAAAATTTTCACTTTATTTAGAGCATTTCGAGAACAAGTTTGTACATGCACAATTTAATAAAGCAAACAGGAAATTGCATAAAACAAATCGAAACTACGAAAATAAAGTAATTAATTTTAAATACTTTTGCGGAAATATTTATAGAATATTTTATTTACGAAATTTAGAGAATATTTTGCCAGGCAATTTAAAAAATATTTAATAATTCCAGGAGCAAAGAACGGAATTCCATAAGCTCGGAAATTCGACCTAATTTTGCGTAATTATCTTATTTATATTTTTATTCAGAATTCAGTAAATGGAATCTTCAATTCCATAAAATAGACTGAACATTTCACTAAGAATATGTGAAATTTTGATAAATAAAACAAAAAATTCAAGCAGGGAGAATTACAATGTCATTTACTGAAAATTCGAAATATCGGGTTATTTTTCGAAATTTTTTATAGCAATTGGATTTCGTTTAAGAAATTGTACAAGCAAACTCGAAAAATCGAGAGAGTTTTGCAGAATTCTGAAATTTGGATATTATTTGCAGAATTCCGTAAACAAGCTCTTCTCCGTAAACAAGCTCTTCCTCAGCCTAAACTAGACAATCCAAAAAAGAGACTCATGACTGCGTGAAATAAGCTTGAATAAATAAAAACTTAAAGTTTGTTTTTCGGAATTATTTATAAAATTAAGATTTTATTTGCTACGGAATTCCGTGAACAAACGCTTCCGAGGGTAGTGTTGTATTTACGTAAAATAGACACCAAATTTCTAAAATATTCTGTAGAATTAATTATAAAAACTTTACTTGGTTTACGGAATGAATTCCACAATGGAAACTCGAGACCTGAGAGAAATTTGGTCGTTTTGCGGAATAATCTTATTTCGATTTTTATGCGGAATTCAGTGAGCAACCCCGTCGGCACATCGACTCCGCAATTTCGGAAAATAAACAAGAATTGCACTAAATAAACTCGAAATTTCGAAAAATGAAACAGAAAATTTGAACTTTTCTTAAGGAATTCCGCGAGCAAACTCTATCCTAAAGTCAGTTTGCAATTCAAAATTCGAGCTAGTTTGCGTGAAAAAAGCTTGAAATCTCGAGAAACTAAATATATACTTCAAGTTTGTTAACTACAATTATCTATAGAATTTCGATGCCATTTACGTAATTCCGCGAAAGAGTATCCGTTAAGCAAACACGGATTTACGAAACATAAATCAAATATTTGAGACTGTTTTGAGGAGTTATTTATAAAATTTAGACTGAATTTCACGGCAAACGACGGAATTATTTTATTTTGATTTTTGTACGAGATTCAGGGAAAAACTTTTCCGTAAATCGAATATGCAATTTCATAAAACAAACTCGAAATTGCACTATTTCTAAAGATAATAATATATAGCATTTTGATGCCATTTACGGAATTCCGCGAACTAGTATCCGTTAAGCAAACGCGGACTTCCGTAACATAAATAAAATATCTGAGGCTGTTTTACGAAATTATTTGTAAAATTTGGACTGAATTCCGCGAACACACAACGCAATTATTTTATTTTGATTTCTATACGAAATTTCATGAAACAAATTCGAAATTGCCCAAAATAAAGTGGAAATTTCTAAAGATAATCGATTCTGTAAGCAAATACTTCTTCAAAATGTCGTTCTTTCAAAATTATTTAGTAGAATTTGGACTCTGTTTCAAAAATTTCCCGAGCAAACTCTATCCTAAGCAAACTTGCGATTGTATATAGCAAACTTGAAACTGTGTAAAATTGAGTTAGTTTTGCAGAATTGTGTAATTTTGATTTTATTTATAGAAGTCCCTAAATAAGATCTTCCATAAATCAAACTAAGAATTCCAAAAATAATCCGCGAACAAGCTCCCGTTAAGCAATCGTGGATTTACGCAACATAAATAAAAATTTTGAGGTTCTTTTGAGGACTTATAAAATTTGGACTTTACTGAATTCCGCCAGCAAACATCTGAATTTTATACGAAATTCAGTGAGCAAACTCCTCCGTAAATCGATTAGGCAATTTCATAAAACAAATTCGAAATTGCACTAAATAAACTGGAAATTTCTAAAGATAATCGATCCTGTAAACAAATATTTTTAAAAAATGTCGTTTTTTTTCGAAATTATTTAGTAGAATTTGCACTTTGTTTAAAAAATTCCGCGAGCAAACTCTATCCTATACAAACTTGCGATTGTATATAGCAAACTTGAAGCTGTGTAAAGTTGAGTTAGTTTTGCAGAATTGTGTAATTTTGATTTTATTTATAGAACTCCGTAAATAAGCTCTTCCATAAATCAAACCAAGATTCCATAAAATCAACTGAAAATTGCGTGAAAAGCTAAAAAGCTAAATTGATACTTCAAGTTTGTCTTGCGCAATTAACTATAGAATTTTGATGCTCTTTACGGAAATCCGCTAACAAGTTTCCGGCAAGCAATCGTGTATTTGCGCAACATAAATACAAATTTTGAGGTTCTTTTGGGGACTTATTTATAAAATTTGGACTGTACGGAATTTCACCAGAAAACTGCATAATTTTATACGAAATTCAGTGAACAAACTCTTCCGTAAATCTAATATGCAATTTCTTAAAAAAATTCGAAACTGCATTAAATAAACTGAAAATTTCTAAAGATAATCCATCCTGTAAACAAATACTTTTACAAAATGTCGTCTTTTTTTCGAAATTATTTAATAGAATTGGGACTTTGTTTAAAAAATTCCTCGAGAAAACTCTATCCTATGCAAACTGGCGATTGTATATAGCATACTCGAAACTGTGTAAAATTGAGCTAGTTTTCCAGTATTGTGTAATTTTGATTTTATTTATAGAATTCCGTTAATAAGCTCTTCCGTAAATCAAGCTGAGAATTCCATAATATAAACTGAAAATTGCATGAAAAACCTAAAAGACTAAATAGATACTTCAAGTTTGTGTTGCGCAACTAAATATACAATTTTGATGCCATTTACGGAATTCTGCGAACAAGTTTACATTCAGCAATCGTGGATTTGCGTAACATAAATAAACATTTTGAAGTTCTTTTGGAGACTTATTTATAAAATTTTGACTGTACTGAATTCCGCCAGCAAACATCGGAATTTTATACGAAATTCAGTGAACAAGCTCTTCCGTAAATCGAATATGCAATTTCATAAAACCAATTCGAAATTGCACTAAATAAACTGGAAATTTCTAAAAATCTTGTAAACACATTCTTCATCAAAATGTCGTTTTTTCGAAAGTGTTTAGTTGAATTTGGACTTTGTTTCAAAAATTCCACAAGCAAACTCAATCCTATGCAAACTGGCGATTGTATATAGCAAACTCGAAACTGTGTAAAATTTAGCTAGTTTTCCAGAATTGTGTAATTTTGATTTTATTTATAGAATTCCGTAAATAAGATCTTCCGTAAATCAAGCTAAGAATTCCATAATATAAACTGAAAATTGCGTGAAAAAGCTAAAAGACGAAATAGATACTTCAAGTTTGTGTTGCGCAACTAAATATACAATTTTGTTGCCATTTACGGAATTCTGCGAACAAGTTTACATTCAGCAATCGTGGATTTGCGTAACATAAATAAACATTTTGAAGTTCTTTTGGAGACTTATTTATAAAATTTGGACTGTACTGAATTCCGCCAGCAAACATCGGAATTTTATACGAAATTCAGTGAACAAGCTCTTCCGTAAATCGAATATGCAATTTCATAAAACCAATTCGAAATTGCACTAAATAAACTGGATAGTTCTGAAAATCCTGTAAACGAATTCTTCTTCAAAATGTCGCTTTTTCGAAAGTGTTTAGTAGAATTTGGACTTTGTTTCAAAAATTCCACAAGCAAACTCAATCCTATGCAAACTGGCGATTGTATATAGCAAACTCGAAACTGTGTAAAATTGAGCTAGTTTTCCAGAATTATGTAATTTTGATTTTATTTATAGAATTCCGTAAATAAGCTCTTCCGTAAATCAAGCTAAGATTCCATAATATAAACTGAACATTGCCTGAAAAAGCTAAAAGACGAAATAGATACTTCAAGTTTGTGTTGCGCAACTAAATATACAATTTTGTTGCCATTTACGGAATTCTGCGAACAAGTTTCCATTCAGCAATCATGGATTTGCGTAACATAAATAAACATTTTGAGGTTCTTTTGGAGACTTATTTATAAAATTTGGACTGTACTGAATTCCGCCAGCAAACATCGGAATTTTATACGAAATTCAGTGAACAAGCTCTTCCGTAAATCGAATATACAATTTCATAAAACCAATTCGAAATTGCACTAAATAAACTGGAAATTTCTAAAAATCTTGTAAACAAATTCTTCATCAAAATGTCGTTTTTTCGAAAGTGTTTAGTTGAATTTGGACTTTGTTTCAAAAATTCCACAAGCAAACTCTATCCTATGCAAACTGGCGATTGTATATAGCAAACTCGAAACTGTGTA
>MU182284.1:280552-316458 GCA_016904865.1 Pissodes strobi | reverse complement strand
AATTTTATACGAAATTCAGTGAACAAGCTCTTCCGTAAATCGAATATGCAATTTCATAAAACCAATTCAAAATTGCACTAAATAAATTGGAAATTTCTAAAGATCCTGTACACAAATTCTTCTTCAAATTGTCGTTTGTTTCGAAAGTATTTGGTAGAATTTGGACTTTGTGTTAAAAATTCCGCCAGCAAACTCTATCCTATGCAAACTGGCGTTTGTATAGGTATAGCAAACTCGAAACTGTGAAAAATTGAGCTAGTTTTCCAGAATTGTGTAATTTTGATTTTATTTATAGAATTCCGTAAATAAGCTCTTTCATAAATCAAGCTAAGAATTCCATAAAATAAACTGAAAATTGCATAAAAATGCTAAAAATCGAAATAGATACTTCAAGTTTGTCTTACGCAATTATATATAGAATTTTGATGCCATTTACGGAATTCCGCGAACAAGTTTCCGTTAAGCAATCGTGGATTTGTGTAACATATGTAAAAATTTTGAAGTTGTTTTGCGGAAAATTAGATTTTGCGAGCAAAAAACGGAGTTATTTGATTTCGGTTTTTATACGGAATTCAGTGAACAAATTCTTCTCTCTGTACATCCAATATGCAATTTCAAAAACAAAGTCGAAATTGCGCTAAATAAACTGGAAAATTAAGATGAAACAGAGAACTCAAGCGCGAAGAATTTCTATTTAATTTACCGAATTCCGTACACAAATACTTCCCTAAGAAACTCAAATTTTGTGTTTCATTAGCAAAGTTATTTATAGAATTTGGACTTTCTTTAAGAAATTCCGCGATAAAATTCTATTCTAAGCAAACTTGCGATTGCATAGAGTGATCTCAAACTGTGCAAAATTGACTGGAAATGTCGATTTAGTTTTGCAGAATTGTGCATTCCCCGAAAAAACTCTTCCGAAGACAATGTTGGATTTACGTCAAATAGACTCAAAATTTTATTTATATTTTGCGGAATTTTTACAAAACTTTACTTGATTTACGGAATTAAGGGAGCAAACAACGGAATTCCATAAGGCAAATTCGGGAGCTGTGAAATTTGCCCGAGAATTCGTTTTGTGGAATGATCGTATTTCGAGTTTTATACGAAATTCAGTGAACAAACTATTCCTTAAGTCCAATCTGCAATTTTATAAAACAACCTCAACATTGCATGAAATAAACTCAAAATGGCAAAAAATAAAAATGAAAATTCAAGCGTAGATATTTTGTATTTTATGTAGAGTTTATTTAGCAAAATTATTTATAGAATTTGAACTAGAATTACAGATTCCGTAAGCAAGTTTTTCCATAAATTAAACTAGAAATTCCATAAAATAATTATTTATAGAATTTAGATTTTTTTCACGGAATTCCATTAACAAATTCTTTGGGATGCTCGGAACCTAAACTCGAGCTTGTTCTAGAAGTTTGACTTTGAATTAAAATGACTCAAAATTTGGAAAAATAAGCTAGTTTGTTTCGCCGAACAATTTATAAAATTTCAAATTTATTGGGTGAATTCCCTGAGCAAAGTATTCCTTAAAGCAAACGCGGACGTTTAGAAAGCAAGCTCGAAATTGCCCAAAATAAACTACAAATATAGGATTTGTTTTGCGGAATTATTTATACAATTTTGATTTTATCTACGGAATTCCACAAATAAATTTCCGTAAGCAAACGCAGATTTGTATAACGTAAATCAAATTTTTGAAGCCGTTTTGCGGAATTATTTATACAATTTGGACGTTGTTTACGCTATTCCGCGAGCAACCTCATAATTCCATAAAGCAAACGCTAAGGTATGTAAAGTAAATTTTGTTAAGTTTGTTTCATCGAATTATTATTTATAGGATTTCAATTTTTTTGGCGCATTTTCGAAAATAAACTTATTCAGCAAGCAAACGCGGAATTTTAGCAAATCGAAATTCGTAAAATAAACTCTGATTCTCGAGTTTGTTTCGTAGAATTGTTCATTGAATTTTGACCACATTTACGGAATTCCTTCAACAAATTCTTATAACGTTAGGTAAACTGGGAATTCCATAAATACAGTAATTGAAAAAAAGAAATTGGGTAAAAGAAACTTGAAACTATTCCAAAAATAAACTCAGTGGCAAATCAATGTTTCACAGAAAACTGTGTATGATTGATTTTTCACTGATGAAACTGAAAATTCGATATTACAGATTAATGCGTGATGCCACAGTTTGCAAATCCACAGTTTTATCCTAAAAAATTACTTTGTATAGTTTTGTGAAAAGCCGGTTAAACACTGTTTCAACTGTTTTAAAAGTGGATATAATAAGGCAAATGGTATGATTAGTATGGTATATGACTAATAACGGCATCCAAAAAAAAATTGTTCTCGTAACTATTTTCAAAATTAAATACTTACCGAATAAATCATACATGCAAGTTAAAGCCATTAATTGGGTCGTGTTACTGTAATTAGCTAATGTACATAAAAATCCTGCTGAATCCACCGTCAATGACAAACTACTGATGTTTATGTAATTGGGATCCACATTGAAGACTAGTTCCTTCGTATTATTCTCTGAAATAGACAAAACATTTGAAATATGCTACATTTCTTAGAAATATTTATTTTTGAAATATATTGAATTAAAAATTGAGTACCCTGAACGTCGAACGACACTTTTCGCACTCTGCCGACTGAGTTACCTGTAATTTACTAATTATTCGTGACAGCTACTGTGATCGGACAAATGTTGCTGGACGCCTGCTTGAGCACGAAATTTCTAAAAACCACCTAAATGCTATAATTGATTTTGAAAGTCGCTGTAAAGAAGTGGAGCATATTGCTCAAGAACAGGAAGTTTGTAGCGTTGAAAATATTACTAAATATCAAATGACCATCGTCAAATTACCGTCTGCTTTCGAAGTGGAATTATTCGGCAAATAGACTGCCCAGTTTAGTTTCCAGAATTATCACCCATATCGTTTAATACCGATATTTAACGATTAGTGTGATGACCCTTCCTAGGAAAAAAGGTTAGTTACATATTAGTGTGTCTTGAAAAGTCAAAATTGTTTATAATCTAATTAGGGATCTTCCGTGGGGCAGAAGACTTTCCGCCACCGCCCGTGAGTCCTTCTATGAGATTCTTCTGTCAGATAGAATTTCACGTTGGCCAAGCTAATCCCGCCGTCAGTAAGCCGTACCGAGGTTTTTTTTGTGAGGGTGGCGCAACCATATGGTGGAGATGTACTTCCAGGGAGCGCCAGTGTCTACAACTCGACCAGAATCAAGTAAAACCGAATTTAATCTATTTAAGTGCCTTGATTACCGTATCTTTTTTACCGCTATATATTATTTTGATTAATGAATATATAATCAAATGGGTGTATGTGATTTGCCTTGATTACCGTATTTTTCTTACCGCTATATATCATTTTATTTAATGAATATGTAATCAAATGATTGCAGGTTATTTGCTTTGATTTCTATTTCTTACCGCTATATATCATTTTCACTTACGAATATATAATCAAATGGCTGTAGGTCCTTTGCCTTGATTATCGATCGTATCTCTCTTACCGCTGTAACGGAATATATGGTTATTCCGCTACACTAAAATTTCAATTCAATTGCAAATGATTCTCGATATTTAATATTTAAGTCGCCAGTGACATCTATTCACGAATGGGTTTATTTCGTGCGAATAACGATTTTAGGAGTGCTAGTACTCTATTTCGTACCTACAATTCGTGAATTTATTTTACTATAGATTACTATATTTAATATTGGGTATTTTTATTACTTGACGCTACGTGGTTTATAGTGTTCACATGTTATAAATTAGCCAATAAAACATCGGCAAATATAATTGTCCAACGTCTTGAATTTTGAATGCGAGATGATTTTATCTTTTGTTGAGACGTTGACGTTGACGTTGAATCTTGAAATATTTAATGCATCTTGCAATATATTTAACTAATACTTTCATTTTTAAATACATAATTAATATTTGTTTATGATTCGCTTAGTCTTATTTGACTAAAGCAAGAATTTAGCATTTTTATATTCCACTTTTAATTAGCTTACATCTTCAATATTTTTTAGTTATTGTCGTGACCTTTTGGGTAATATTACCAATTTATTGGTGAATATTTGCGTCTCTCATTAATTAAATTCATGTAATTTGAAAGAGGCTTAGTCCAAATTTAGGGAGACCGTAATTATTTTATCGTTCAGTGGTCACGCACATTATTTTACGTGTTTTCATTCAAATTGAACAGTATTATCTGGGTTAATTCTCGAGGTAAATTCTATATATTCCTGCAAAGGTAGCAAATTGAATTTTCAGTAGAATTTCTCCGAATTTTCCCTCATAGTATTGCTGGTTTTAATATTTTTTCTTTTCAGGTTTATTTAATTAAATTTTCAATTTATTTATTTCATCAAGCATATAATTGTTAGCATTCGCCCTGTCTAATCTCAATCCTGATGTACCGACATTACTTTGCATTTATGAGAGGTTAATACACATATGTAAATTTATCTGGTTTTATCTTTTATCTAAATTTCTATCTCGATGCGAGATAGTGGTTATATTATCTTTATCTTTAATTGAAGTGAGGCGCAATTGCGCTCAGTTTTCGTTTATGTGCCAAGGGCCTAAATAAATGTAATAGTAATTACTTATTTCGAGTCATAAGACTCGCTGTTAGAGGTTGTACCTCTATTTCTCTATTTATTATCAAATTTAAAGTTACCTATTATTTAAATTTACCGAGAGTCACTGAATTGGAACGTCATTCCATTATTTTCTTTTGAATTTTATATTTCAATAATCATTTTCTTTGAATTTTATATTTTAAAGTATAAAGAAACGGATATCTTGATTAACAGTAATTATTTATAATTTTTTGCTAATTGTCTGCTCAAACTTAACATTGTAATTTAAGTTTCTGGTTATATCTGCTTTTACCAGTGAATTTTCAATTTGTAGATTGCTTCATATGATATTTCCTTGAATATTGTAACAAGCAAATTTTGGAGAGGCGACGTGCGACGTTCAAATAGGCGAGGACGTGACAATCCTGGAAAACGAATGGCGCAAGAGTAGAATCGAATCGGTGTTATATAATACGGAGTATATAGATAGATTAGAAATAAGGTGTAGATATAGTTATTGTACGATAGCAGAGTCGACTCATGACGTTATGTAATTATGATAACCGTACTGGCGAAGGTGTATTGGCGAAATAAAACGTGTTACTAAAAATTAATCGTTTACAGATCAGAAGTCGGGATAACTTACGTATTGTGTTATTTGTTGTGGAGAACGGTGAAATACGCGATTTTGGCGAGTTAAATCGCAGAGGCAACTTATTCTTTTTTTGTGAGTGGCGATATCACAAAAACTCTTAACAAAAGGCGGGCATTTGTTGCTATCCTTGACAGTGGATTGACATTTGGCGATTTTTCAGATATTCACGATTATAATAAACAAGTGTGTCCTAATTAATTAGTGATTATTGTAAAAATTGTGGCGTATTTTAACTGTGTTTATTGGCATTGGTGTTTAAAAGGCGTTTTTCAAGTGATTTCCTATGGAGGAAGGCAGAAGTGACGAGTTAGAGCTCGATTACGAGTTGGAATTGAGCGACGGTGACCACGGCGAAGGCGATTCGGCGATGGAAGACGAAACAGTCTCCATGGTACATAAGCTGTTGAAAGGCGGTTTGGCAACTAGTATCCAGCAGATTGTGGCGGCCGAAATGGCAAGGGCGGCGAAGCAAAAGGCGGCCGAAATGGTAAAGGCGACGAAACAAAAGGCGGCCGTTGGTACTGGCGGTAACAAGAAAGGCGAAAAATCAGGTGAGCGCGTTCCTCAGGCGGTAGTAGAGCATGCTTGTAGCGATAAGGCGGACTCCGCTTGCAGTTTGGGCTATATGGGGTCTAGGGCAGGCGGCGATGTTATTGACCCTTTTGATCCCGACAGCCGGGACTGTAACGTAGTCAGGTGGTTGAGCAAAATTGATCAGTTGGGCGACATTCATGAATGGTCGAACTATGAGAGAGCGTATTTTATGCAGGCGAAATTGCAAGGCGCGGCAAGGGGCTGGTTTAATCGGCTCGATGAATATGACCTCTCATGGGAAGACTGGACGGCGGCTCTTAGGAAGGCGTTTCCTAGAGTGTATGACTTTGCTCAGCTGCTCAAGGAGATGATAGCGAGGGTTAACTTGGACGGCGAAACCATGACCCATTATTATCATGATAAAATGGCGTTGATCGAAAGGTGTGGGCTTTCAGGCACAAAGGCGCTTTCGTGTCTGATTGACGGTCTACCTCTCGATCTACAGGCGAATGCGAGGGCATTTGGTTGCTCTTCCCCTGGCGACTTGTATACTGGCTTTCTTTCCTCTTTTGAAAGATATCGGCGTCCATCAACCGATATTGTGGAATTGGAGGGGCAAGGAAGTCCAGGATCATGCGCAGGCGATGGCGACGAAGACTTTGCGGTCTTCTGAGGCGATTCTCAAATTGAGAGAGGCGTTTGGCGAATTTTGGGTACCCAAGGCGTACTATTTCCAACTGCTGGCGCGGGCTGGCGTTTACGAGCAAGGCGTTTGCTGACTTTTTGGCGAGGCGAGGTGTAAAACACACGACGGCGAAAGGTTAGGTTGAAAGGTGCATGCAAGTGAGTTTAACTGGCGAGGTGCAAATGGCGAATGCTCTGTTGGCGAAAGGCGAGAGCTATGGCGATTTAAGGTCCAAACTTCTTATTGATGAAAAGGCGAGTGAAAATCTGACAAAGGCGTAATATAAAGGTGACTGATAAATGGTGAATGATAAAAGGCGTAAGGTTGCAACCACAGGCGAAACCTTTAGGGTAGGCGATTTGGTGTTATGGCGAATGAACAGATCGATAAGATCTGGTTGATTTACTGGCGAGTTAAATTAATGAGGGCATTAATTGTTGCAGGATGGCCGAATGTAACAAGCAAATTTTGGGGAGGCGACGTGCGACGTTCAAATAGGCGAGGACGTGACAACCCTGGAAAACGAATGGCGCAAGAGTAGAATCGAATCGGTGTTATATAATACGGAGTATATAGATAGATTAGAAATAAGGTGTAGATATAGTTATTGTACGATAGCAGAGTCGACTCATGGCGTTATGTAATTATGATAACTGTACTGGCGAAGGTGTATTGGCGAAATAAAACATGTTACTAAAAATTAATCGTTTACAATATTATTTAATTCGCAATGTACATTGGTCTAAGACTAGTTTATTTCTCCTTTCATGTTATAAACCTGAAAGACTGGTTGAAGAAAACACCTTGCTTGTCAAACAGAAGGTGTTCGTCCACTTGCTGTACTAAACCACTTTGAGGGAACCAATACTTCGTGAACCAAATAAGTCCTCGATAAATCCAACAGATACTAACTTGGGAACAGGCAGAAACGGCTCCAGTGGAGGACTCAATACGATCGCATGGTTACAGAATAACTGGACGAAGCTCAGTATTAGCCAGTCAGAAGATAAACATATTGTAAAGACCAATTGTAACTTTTTAATTTTTTAATCTTTCACATTAATTTTAATTTTCATTACTAAGTCAATTTATTCATCAGATAAACTCCATTTCAAAAGAAATTTCATCAATTATATTTGTAACTTAATTATATGGATAAACTCCATTTCAAATAATTCCATCAATCATATTTGTAATTTAATTATATAGTTAATATATAACTTACTAAATGAAAAACTTTTGTATTCCATGCATAAATTTAATCCAAAAGGACATCTAAATCAGTGTAACAGAGCGCTTTCGGCCATAGCCATCATCAGTGTTACCTGCAAAGTGAGTAAAAGAACCACCCATTAGTGGAAACTAGCAAATGCTGTAAAATTTTTGGGTTGAACAAAGAAAAATTGCAAATGGAGTAACCTGTGGCGAAAATAAAAATGAAATTTGAATTTTAAAATTGAATTTTTGAATTCTGAATTTATTAAGATATAAAAAATGATAATTAAAACTAAAATAGATGAGTTTATTTTTTATGTGATTTTAAGCAAATGAAAGAATATGGTGGAAGTTATTTCACTCACTTGTCAGTTGGAACAAAAGCAGGGCCGTAGCCAGAAATAATATTTAGGGTAGGCAGAATAAACTTTTGGACAGGCTCACACATCACGCACATAGTTTATATTATTTAAAAAATATACATCATGGATAAACTATGCTAATACTTATCAACGTTTGAATTTCTGATTTAACATTTATATTTAATACAATTAACAGGCAACAGATTCATTTACATAAATAAAAATTAGTATTAAGTAACTATTACTTTCTTTAACAATTCGACATACTCATTTACTTTTTGTGGAATAAACTAAACAAAGAAAACAAAATAAAACACAAAACATAACACTAAATATATTTCTTATTAATATTCCTATTATAACAATGGTTCCCACGCTTTAAGATAGACATTAAATTCCTTTCTTTGACATACCATACAAATTGATAAATTAATGCCCTATTGACCAACAGGACAGCGGACTAACAATGAGAAAAGCAGGAATAGAGAATAAGAGTAGTTCTAAAATACAGTGAGGGATGTTTGTGAGTCTGTTTAAAATTTTGTCCACCAAAACATATATTTCTAGCGAGTATAAAATTGTGTGTTTTATTTAATAACAAGTAAAAATATTTCTGGGCAAAATGTATTTACTCTATTTCATATTGTTGAACTAAGTATCGAATACTAAATATCTCATATTCAAGGAGAAAGCACTTGTTGGGGAAACACCCCAACAAGTGTATAAACTATCATTTTTCAGCGTATAGTTTGGTGATAACACCCCGTATGTATGTAGAATGAATGAACCGTAATTATACTCAAAATATATTGATTTCACCCCAGGTGAAAGGAGATTTGTGCATTTAAAGCAGCATTTTCAGTTCAGTTACTCCTTAGTCCGAACCTGAATTGTTGGTATAATAGAGTCCGTCATATGCGACAATTCTAGTAAAGCAAAATGACATTTCGTCAAACAAATCGTTTTGAATCGATTTCAATTTAATATATCCTTGTCTCAGTCAGTAGTGTCAATAATGTGTCAAATAAAGAAAGAAAACAGTTTCTATCATTTCAATCTCAAATGAATTCGGCATTCGCGCCATCCGCCACTATATTTGGTCTTGCCGCCAGGCCGCCTGCTAGAAGAAGAAATTAATTTTATCAGTGACTGAAAACCACTCAACCGTGTGGGATGTCTCGTCACAGCTCTCCTGGATTTTAGCGCTAAAAAACAACTAGCACTGTCCTAGCACTGTTAATAATTAGTGTTTCAGTAATTTTGTTAGTTATTTTAAGTGTCTTACAACCTCTCAAACGTGCTAGATGGGTCCAGTCACCGCTCTCTAGTGCAGTGCAGTTCAAACTTTCACTCAAACAACAGACCAAGTGCTCGTTGCTTTTTCGCGCCAATTGGTCAAACCCTTTTAGGTCATTTTCTCGTGTTGTTGCACGATATTAGAGAATATCTCTTGTGTCTCTGTTCCCTTTGTTCATGCTTGGATAAAAACCTCTTTTGGGCGTTTTAACGCAATTCTTCGAAGCCAGAAACGACTCAGCATCTCGGCTCACCTGTGACTGTGGTTGAAGAAAAGAAAGTAAAATGGCGGTACCAGATTTGTAGCTTAACAAATCGTGCCTGTACAATTCAAATCGAGGATTTGAAGTCAGATCCCTGCCTTATTAAAGTGAAATAGAGCATTGGAGATCAAGATATTCTGCGAGAAAGACAGTTGCCCATCTTAAAACATAAAAGTTATTACATTTAAATTAAGGAAAGACAAACGTTTAATTTGGAAATTAAACAATCAATACTTTTTAGTAGATATTTATAATTAAGCAATGCGAAAAAGCGTGAAAGTAGTTAGAAAATCCTGTATATATATTTATCATATTTAATGCAATTTGCACCTGCATTATTAAAGAAAATCAAAAGCGAATACATGTTTCAATTCATCCTATAGATATAACCTCATTGCCATATGGTGATAAAGTTCATTAAAAGTGGTTAATTAATAAGTAAGATACCACCCCCTCCTTTATGGTTTTAAGCAATTATAAAAAATAAATTGTTTGTATCGACCAGTACTAGTATCTACTCGATACTTGAAAAGTATTATTTGCACACCGCTACTGGATAACAGTGCTTCCAGATCTAAACGCATAGGAAACGCGATTTAGGATTGAAAACGATAGCAATCATAATATGACGTCATAATTTTCTTTTTGGTGTACGCCACAACTGTGCCCACAGTCCATACTGAAGCAAGATTTTATTTCAGTAGGTAATGTAGGTATATTATTATAAATTTAGCTGATTAAACAGCCAAATTTATAATAATATACCTAATATTTTACAAGAAAAATTAGGAAACACTAAAATTTTGAAATAATTTTGTTATTTGGTTAAAGGAAAAAAACTAACACAATTTTCAAAATTAAGAGTATATTGTAAAGTAAAAAAGTCAACACTTTAAATTAAAACAGTAGATCTATGGTAAAAAAGGTAGATCTGGCAGGACTGCTGGATAATAAACTAACCAACTTGTCAAATCTACTCCCACAAGATAATACGTCGCGCGTAGTTGCAATTACTTTCGATCTTTTCTCCTTATCCTCGGAATGATCTTGGGCAGGCAAATAATTTGCCAGAGCAGGCTGCGCCTGCCCTGGCGTACCCCTGGCTACGGCCCTGAACAAAAGAATATATCCACAAGAGGCACAAACTACATCAAAACGACAACGGTCACATCAAAATTTAAATAACACTTTACATTTTATGAAAGATTCACATAATTAAAAGAAAAAAGAAATACGTCAAGAAATGGCGGTAGTTTTAAATTAGAAAACAAAATAATGTATGAGAGAGGAAAAAGTGTTAAATATCTAATTTTCCAAAATTTTTACTTAAATTATAGAAGAAATACCACTGTTCCAGACTAGACCCAACAAATTCATGTTGAAAGGTCTGAGACAGGCTAGATTTATTTGAAAGATTTTTGATTTAGATTGGTTGACCAGGTGGTTGTAAAAAAGTTTGAATGAAAAAATACTTAATTAAGTGGGTTGCTAGTGAAATACTAGAGAGAGGATATTAACCTAAGTTAACCCCACTCGAAAAAAAAAGGAAAGCGTAACTAATTAGGAGAAGAAATTAGCTTGGGCTAGTTCAACTCGGAGAATTGAAAGAGGTAAAAATCAGAAAGAGCTTAACTAAGTAAGATGAGATTAGCTTGGGCCAGCTCTACTCCATGAAAGAGGAAGAACCAGAAAAGCTTAACTAATTAAGAGAAGAGATTAGCCTGGGCTAATTCTACTCAAGGAAATGAAAAAAGAATGGAAAGGAAGAACTTAACTAATTAAGAGAAGAAATTAGCCTAGGCTAAATCTACTCGAAGAATTGAAAGAGGAAGACTCAGAAAAAGCTTAACTAATTAAGAGAAGAGCTAGCCTGGGCTAACTCCACTCAAGCAATTGAAAGAAAAGAAAGAAAAGAAAAGCTTAACTAATAAGGAGAAGAGACTGGCCTGAGCTACCTCAACTAGGTAAAAATAAATTAAATTCTCTTATTCTATAAGTATTAAAAAAACCTTTCAAATAAATCTAGTCTGTCTCAGACCTTTCAAAATCAATTTGTTGGGTCTAGTCTGGGACAGTGGTATTTCTTCTATAATTTAAGTAAAAATTTTGTAAAATTAGATATTTAACACTTTATCCTCTCTCATACATTACTTTGTTGTCAAATTTAAAACTACCGCCATTTCTTGACGTATTTCTTTTTCCGTCTGCTGGTTTACTTGTCAAACTTGTCAACTTAGACATGTTTGTCGATGCATTAAAACGTGGTCCCCACGTCGCGTCGCGGTCGGTCTCTTATTTTGTTAATCGTTTTAATTATGTGAACCTTTCATAAAATGTAAAGTGTTATTTAAATTTTGATGTGACCATTGTCGTTTTGATGTAGTTTGTGCCTCTTGTGGATATGTTCTTTTGTTCCAACTAACAAGTGAGTGAAAAAACTTCCACCATATTCTTTCCTTTGCTTAAAATCACATAAAAAATAAGCTCATCTATTTTACAGTTTTAATTATCATCTTTTATATCTTAATAAATTCAGAATTCAAAAATTCAAATTTAAAATTCAAATTTAATTTTTATTTTCGCCACAGGTTACTCCATTTGCAATTTTTCTTTGTTCAACCCAAAAATTTTACAGCATTTGCTGGTTTCCACTAATGGGTGGTTCTTTTATTCACTTTGCAGGTAACACTGATGATGGCTATGGCCGAAAGCGCTCTGTTACGCTGATTTAGATGTCCTTTTGGATTAAATTTATGCATGGAATAGAAAAGTTTTTCATTTAGTACATTTCGTACATGCACACAGCCTTCACTCTTCATTTATTATCAACTGCAGTATGGCAGATTTGGCTGAAGGATACCGAAGACTTTCTTTGAGGAGGGCAACCGCTCAAGTCGATATATGGTTCCTCAACAATTGCATTAGGGAGGAGGTCACACCTAAGCTCGCCACAGTTAAGATTTCTAAAACGTACCTCTTAAATTTAAACAGGACCTTCAATTTAAACTCATAAAATCTGAAATTTGTAAACACTACGCCAGACTAGATTTAATAAATTGCCAACTCAAGATTAATTATGACAACTTTGTCAACCAATTTGGTCTGGATCAGTTTTCTAATACCATATCCGTTGTAATTTCGGAAGCTAAAAATCTTAAATTCTCAAGGGTGAGGTCAAAACTCGACTGTCTTATTAAACAAAAAATTAATTCCAACGTACAGAGATTTAACTTTACTTCTAGGAGATTCTCCAATTTTAAATTTCACGATAGAATAAAAAATTTCACTGATACAATTTTTGATACTGATGAGCTTGAGTTATTGAATTTGGGGCTTAAACATTGTTTGAGACCCTTGCTGTCTGAGGCTGATGTTCTTCAGTTCGCTGTCGAGCTTGACGTCATGGTTGAGCAAATCACTAATGACTCTGCCGTTAAAAAAAGAATCCGCAATGACTTCCATAACATTCTATACAACACAAAGAAAAACCTTTTTAAATTTAACACTCGTTCCTCTAATCTTTACTTTAAAAATTTAAAAAAACTCAAATCAAAAGTCAATAATGAAAATCTCATTATTTCAAAGGCAGATAAGGGCAACTGTTTGGTTATTCTCGGAAAGACAGATTACATTTCCAAAGTTGAGACATTTCTAGTCGAGAATAATTTTTCTCTTTTACCTAATAACCCTTTTAATAGCTTTATAAGAAAAGTTACCAGATTTATCACACTTCAGTGTTTTCTTTGAAGAAAATAATGCTAGAAAAAAATCTAAATTCTAGTAATCCTACAATACCAAGGTTGTACGGCCTCCCAAAAATCCATAAAATAGATACAACGATCAGGCCTTTGGTAAGTTTCACCAACACACCGGTCTACGTTTTAGCTCGGTTTACATATAACCTGATCAAGTATATTACTAAGTTCTCCCCTACATTCTCGGTAAGTAATTCCATTTCGCTAATTAATAAACTTAAGAATTTACAACTTCCGCAAAACTGTATTATGGTCTCATTTGATGTTTCTAACCTTTTTACCACAGTACTAAAGAGTGAAGCAGTACAACTTGTTGGCGATCTTCTTTCTCTATGTGACGTCAATGATCAACATAAAATTAATTTATTGTCTCTTCTCAACCTTTGCTTGTCTCAGGATTTCTTTCAATTTAACAATAAATATTACAAACAACCTGATGGCCTAGCAATGGGCAGCTGTCTTTCACCTTTCCTAGCAGATGTTTTTATGAACAATTTAAAAAATTTACATATAGTCACTTCCAATAATAGGGAAATTTTACATTGGTTTCGTTATGTGGACGACTGTCTTTGCTTCTGGGACTGCGATGAACTGGGAGCCAATGCTCATTTAAACAAGTTGAATACTATTCATTCTAACATCAAGTTTACAGTCGAACTTGATGTTGATAAAAAACTTAGTGTACGGCCACACGTAAAGCTGGTAGCGGAGAAGGTAGCGCAGCAAATGACGGAGAGTAGTTCGGACACTGGCTACACATGTCGCTGGTTTGAAGGCTTATTTTAAGCAAACATCAAAACTTCAACACGAAATGACAGTACGCGCGAAAATATCAAACAAATTTGAACGCTCCTCTACCCGAGAATACTAAACTGTTGAGAAGCGACAGAATAATTTCAATCTAGTATGCGCATTCGCCAAATATGCTGCTTTTCCGTCACGTCCGGCGGCGTCCGTCAGTGTCGAGATATGTCATTGATGTCAACAGATAAATTGTTTTGTAGTCCAAGTGGCAGTGCTCGTGTCGCTAAAAGTGCATTTTTTAACTATCTGTATTTTCGCTTTATTGTTGTTTTTTTTTCGATTGGCTTATTAATAATAATAATTATAGGCATGTCGAGTTCGGGTAACAATTGTGTCTATAGAGGATGTTCAATTCTTAGTGGGCAAGGATTTAGTTTATTTTCGTTTCCCACAAATCCAGAAGTGAAAGTATTTATTTTTATATAAATTATTTCTTAAAACTATTTAATAAGCAGTTATCCTTTTAGGTAGTTTTAGTATGTTACTGAGTTGTCAAATTCATGTTTTTCTACCATTGGGTTATTCTGGAATGAACATATTTAACTTAAAACTAATAAAATAATATTATTTTTTTCTAACTGACGTCAGTTAAGAAAAGTTAAACTATTCACAATATTTTAAGAACATCGATAGCTTTATTATTAGGGAGGATATGATGTTTTATAGCAGAGCATGTTTATGTGTTGTATAGATAAGACCAATTGTTCTATTTTCCATGTCACATAGTATCTACAGTGAAACTTCTCGACAACGAACACCAACGTCCTACAATTATGGGTCAAAATTATCATTGCTTATTGGTTGAGACGTTATGGTTGCGCATATACAGCGTGTCCCAGGATAGGTGTTACAAGAGGACAAATGGTCTAAAAAGTTTTGAGTAGATAACTCATGTTTTGGAATCAAGCCCTGCATGGTCCAAAATAACATTGTACAAAATATTACTCAAAATGCCATTATACAAGGCGTGTTCTAATTAAAAGTCTGAAAATTTTCTTAAATAAAGTACCTTTACTTAAACAGATAGGGACAAATTTAATTAGGAAAAGTTGTTTAGTACTAATTTTTATGCACGAAATGTCAAACAGTACTCTCATTATAACGATATCAGGTATTTTACATGTAGTCAAAGTTTACCTTCATTTTAAATGGGACTTATTTTTCCAGCAGCTAAAAAATTAAAGTGCAACAAAAGTACACAATATTTGAGATTAGTGCATAAAAATTAGTACTAAACAACTTTTCCTAATTAAATTTATCGCTATTTGTTCAAATAAAGGTACAATATTGAAGCAAATTTTCAGACTCTTAATTATAACACGCCTTGTATAATGGCATTTTGAGTAATATTTTGAACAGTGTTATTTTGGACCTTGCAGGGCTTGATTCCAAAACATCAGTTAGCTACTCAAAACTTTTTGGACCATTTGTCCTCTTGTAACACCTATCCTGGGACACGCTGTATATCGTTTTAACAATCGTTTCAGTGTGGCCCGGTGGCATTTAAGCACAATGTACCGGGTGTCCCATTTTCGACACTTTTATGCTTTAGTGCTATCAAAAAAGTAATATAAGTGTCATGTGCTCTTTTTAGGTCTAACTTAAAATGGTCGAATCAAAATTTGAAAAATTTCGCTCGCTTAAGAGATACGGGGGAAAATAAAAAAATAATGTTAATTTCAAAATGACCCTATATTTTCTTAGTTAAAAGGGATACAGAAAAATGTTTTATACAAAAGTTTCTTTATACTGATTGCTGAATAATCTGCCGTTTTCAGAATTAGTGCGCGCCTGGTTGGCCGGAGCACGACAGCGCGAAGGCTTTTTTCTCTGGTTTTGCCCAATACAGAGGTCACCACATCATGTATGTTGTGCCTAAATGCGATCTGGTGTGGAACATTCAGCAAGTGTTCCGTTGTGTAGATGTGTCGGGTAATAGAAGTTTCACTGCATATGAATAATTTTTAAAATATTATTTGACTTGTCTTTCATATTTTTAAAACTGATATTGTTGCTTCAGTGCAAAGCTGTGGGTAGAAGCTTGCCACCGAATTGACCTTATGGACAAAATTAACAACATGCCAAACCATTACAGGCTCTGTGAAAAGCATTTCGAGGAGAAATGCATATCTAACACAGGTGCGTCAAGGAAACGACTTCTTCCCAATGCAGTTCCCACTATTTTCATGCACCATGCCAAGAGAAAAATTGCACAAACAGGGACAGAATTGTCGGAAGCAAACTAAAGTCAACAACCTCAAATCTCCAGAGAATCTTCGAAGAAGATAAAAATCCTGTCGTATATCACCATTGTTCTTCCTTTCAGAAAATAGCCATCAAATCCTAACGATTGTGCCTGGAATCCATGTAATCCAAGCACTTCCCAACTTGTTCAGCAACATGAACCTATCTTTTTAGATAAAACAATATCGTCTGCATTATCATTCACAAGATGTACACAGACGCCTATTCAGCTAAGCTATGGTACGCCTAGAAAAATTAAACTCAGGTTGAAGATCAAACGTCTACAAAAAGAGAAAAAAATTGGGAAGTCAAAAGTTAAAAAATATGGTGGCTATAATCTTGAAGATTTTAATAAATTTTGTGACGTGCTTTTGGATAAGCCATTATCCTCTATTATTAAAACACATATTGCTTTAAAAACAAGGGCACCAGTTGGAAGACGATACGCCAATTAGATTAAGCAATTTGCATTGATGCTTTACTTCGTAAGTCCTAGGGCCTACAATTTGTTGAGTAAGCTACTAACACTACCTACAAAGAGAAGTCTACAGCGGATGACCGAAAGCCTTTATTTAAGACCAGGCCTAAACGATTAATCAATTTTTAAGAGTTTGGAAATTAAATCAAAAACTATGAAGAAAATGGATAAGCACTGTCTAATTTGCATTGATGAAATGTCATTAAAATCAAACTTATTCTACAGGACCAAATCTGATGAAATTGTAGGATTTGAAGACATTGGAAATGAAAATAATACTAGCACTATATGTAAAAATGTATTGGTAATAATGGCAAGAGGCCTTTATATGCGGTGGAAGCAACCCATTGCCCATTTTTTGTGGGGTCTCAGTTGAAAGCAGCAGATTTAAAAGTATTTTGGAAGAATGTGTTGACAAATTGTTAAAAAATGGGCTAATTGTCGAGGGCATAGCAAGTAACATGGGTTCAAATTTCCTTGAAGTATCAAAATCATTGGGTGTTAATGCTCAAAACGCCGAATTTGAACTGGCAGGAAAAAATCTTGTTTATATATTTGACCCGTGCCACTTAATCAAAGCAACAACGGAAACTCATATTTATGGCGCACTTAAATCTCCACCAGAACAAATTGTTAATTTTATTTATCAATTGGAAAAAATATTTACTTCAAAGTTTGAAAATATTTCTCTAGGAGAGGGAATTTCCCATCAAGTATTAAGCCTAATGCAAAAGGTGGAATTTGTACAACCTTGATCTGAATTTCCCAAATTCTTTATTTTGAAGTATTTTATTCGGTTAAAAATTTTATATACACTAAAATATTCTAATAGAGATTTACAAACATACAAAAATGACAAAAAATGTAATAGAAAATTAAAAATTTAATCGCATTTTTAAATAAAAGCCCTGTTTTATGTTTACCTGTGTTTTAAAAATATGTAAAAAATAATTAGAAAAAAAATATGTATAGTAAAAATGCATTAGAATACCGTTGGACTAAACTAAAACTCTTCGAGATTTCTTAGCTGCAAAATTAGGTATTATATTTGATAGGTCTAAGCTTTGGCACATATGTTGTTCAATTGAAATAGTGGCAAGGCTCGTCAACTTTTCTTGGGACTTGAGGTCTTAAAAAAAATTTTTTTAATAAGCTGTAATTTACTAAAACTTCTTTCCCCAGAGGCCACTGTCACAGGTACTGTAAGAAATATTCTTAAGGCTACAGCTAAATTAGGAAAACAGTAGGTAAGATCATTGTCGATAATATAACTTAATATAAAGTAGGATTTGGATTCTTTAAGTGATAACAATGGCGTTAAAAGATAAAATTTGGTTACACAGTTCATTTCCGTCGATATCTGGTTAGGGGAAGTTACCCTGCCCTTGTTGTAAAGAAGAATCCAGATCTATACATGATTTTCGCAAAAAAACAGGTCAATTTCGTGAAACTCGTATAAGCATTTAGAACAATAATTGTTACATTCCTCTAGTAAAGAAAACCTTTCTTTTATTGAATTTTTTGTTGTATCTAATATACTAAAATAGAAATTTATTCAAAAATTTCGTTTTTACTCAACAGCGAACTCGTCATTTGATTCGTTCGAGAAATGACATGGGACTTTCCCTGACGAACAAGAGGGAATTCGGGCATACTGCCCGTATCTTAATTTCTGCAGCTAGTGATTCAGCTTCTTTGATCAATAGATCAAAACTCTCATCAGTCCTTTTTTCATCGAGATAGTTAATTAAATTTTTTGAAACAGTTACACATTCGCAAAGATTAATTTTAGGATTTTGAGACAACGTTAACTTTTGACAGAAGATCATGCCAAATTATCAATTAACAGATAAATTTAAATGAAATAAATTTCTCCGCTGATGTTTGTGCCATATTTCTCGTTTTTATGTATCTTTTATCGTTATCGACTATTTCATTAAGACTGTTGTAAATTTTTTTGAAATTTGAAATTAAAGGTTTAATTACATTTATTCTACTTTCCCATTGAGTGTCGATTGACGGTTTCAAAGTTAATATAGCTATATTAAGTCTCAAAACCTCCCACCTTACAGCTGATGCTGCAAAAATACATATGATTTTTGAACAATGTCGAAAAATTAAACAATTTCATTGTTTATTTTAGCAGCGTCATTTACCACTAAATTTAATGAATGAGCAAAATATGGCAAAGACGTAGTTCTTGGGTTTATATTTAATATTCGTTTTGTATTTAATATTCGTTTTGTAAACCAGAGTTTAATAATTGTCATTAAACCTAAAATGCTACTGTGTTTTATCGTTTCATATTTTTTAATAAAAGCTGGTCCAGAATCTTTGTTGTAAATAAAATGCCGTCCCCTAATCTCCGCCGCCCCGTGCGAGTGCACGTGCTGTAGCCCCGTCAGGAACGGCCCTGTGAGTGTCTTTGGTTTATTTTTCTATCCTATCCCTAATGTATGATGTAATCTATACATATTATAAATCTATACATAGATATATCTTATTATAAGTAAACCACAACATAACTATACATAATAAGTTCTTTAAATAAATAATTTCGATTTATTTACTGACTCATGAGATAATTTACTTCCCCATGCTCCCGTACTACAAGATATTATCCGAGAAGAAAAACCGTTATCTTCTCGGATTATGCTGCTTTAATGTCAAACGAGAGTCATTCAAGGTCATCGAAAACGGGTCCATCGAGATCAAAAGAAGATCAAAGACGCCGCCGCCGCGCGCCGGCTGTCGCTTCTCAACAGTTTAGTATTCTCGGCCTCTACCATCTAGCAAGTACGCGTGAATCCGCCGCGTATATGTGACCACCCACATTTATTTTAAATTCATTTGAAAGCTCCGCTGCCCTCTCTGCTCTCCTCTCCGATCCGCTGTCTGCCTTATGTGTGGCCGTACACTTAATTTTCTGGACATCACTGTTCGCAGAACTTTGGACGGTCTTCATTTTTCAATTTATAGGAAACCTACTCAGACAGATCACACTATTTCGTGTCAATCCCACCATCCGTGGCAACATAAAATGGCAGCCTTTCATTGCTACGTCAATAGGTTACTTAATGTACCACTGTCTACAATTGAATATAACAAAGAGATGAATATAATCAAACAGATCGCCTTTAACAATCAATTTGATCCCAGTCTTATTGATAAGTTAATTAATAAAACAAAATTTAAAAAACTTAGTAGGGAACTCTAACAACTAAAAAATATTTCTCCATCCCTTTTCTTAACAATCAATGGTACTGGCAATCAAGTATCTAAAACCATTCGCCATTATGTCAGTAATTCCCTAGTTGCTTTCAAAAATAAAAATAAATTACAAACTTTTTTAAATAATACAAAGGATAAAATCGAAACTCTCTCAAAAAGCAGAATTTATAAACTGTCTTGCAATTCTTGCGATAGTACATACATAGGTAGAACATGTAGACCCCTCAGAGTTCGCATTGGTGAACATTTAAATAGGAACAGGAACTCTGCTTTTGGTGAACACCTGCGTGATCATAACCACAGTTTCAGCCCTAACTCTAACGCTAAAATTCTTCATAACATCTCTGGAAGACATCGAGAACAACAGCGAGCTGATTACAAACAACCATTGCCTTAATACTCAAGTGAATCTTAACAAATTTTACATACTTTTACACAGGCGACTTCTTGATTGAAGTTCCTCTGTGTACACACCTTTAACCTTTTTTACTTAATTAAGTACTTTCTTTCTCTCAAAAAATATATAAAAAATAACTTTTTTTAACACTTACAGGATAAGAGAATTTAATTTATTTTTACCTAGTTGAGGTAGCTCAGGCCAGTCTCTTCTCCTTATTAGTTAAGCTTTTCTTTTCTTTCTTTTCATTCATTTTCTTGAGTGGAGTTAGCCCAGGCTAGCTCTTCTCTTAATTAGGTAAGCTTTTTCTGATTCTTCCTCTTTCAATTCTTCGAGTAGATTTAGCATTGATGAAATTAAGTCACATAATTACTTGCCGCATTTATCTTATTAACTGGCTGATAACTGACTTTAGTTCGAATGTTATATCATACCGACCTATTCTCTCTAATGTCATAATTTAATTTAGTAATTCTAGAAGGCAGTGATTTTTTGTAGCTAATGTTATGAAAATCAATTATTGATTTATTTTTTCTTATTGATATTATCTGGAGTGGAGAATTTACTTTGTTGATGTTTTAAGAACTACCTGTTTACCTGAGATTTATCGGATATTCCTTACCTGACTGTTGGTCATTTCTTATCATACTGTCGTTATAGTTTACCGTAATTGATGAAATTAAGTCACTGATCTTTGTCGATTATTTGATTTTGACATTCTTTAATACTGATTTACTTGTGTATCATACTTACCGACAAGAACCATAAGTTTTTCTATAATCAGCTGTTCGCTTCATAGCATGTACAAGTTTATTTAGCTACATTTTGCAATTTTAAGTTTTCGCTTTAAAAACTGAATCGAACTGAGCTCATTTCATTTTTTTAACCATTTACATCATGTGCCACTTCACTGGTTTAGTGCATTGACTTTGTATTGATGTAATGATATTATCACTGCCATGAGATTCATTTAGCCTCCATTTGTTTAATAATCATTTTGTTTACCCATAGATACTTATCGGCTATATATACATATATATTTACTTTACAGGTTATCCCTATTGATTTAGTATAAAGCTAGTGTAGTAAAATACTTCCTTTTATAGTGTCTCGTGTTTGACTGAAATTTATGAAACTATTTAGAATTCAACGAGTTGGGATTGTTTCGAAATATGACGTGGGTAATATTACCATTATAAGACCTAGATTAGAATTTAGTATCTTATTTTTTTGATTCGGTAGTCTGATAGTATTGGTGAAATACCTTATAAGAGAATCTTCTCATTAGTTTAACTTCAAATTAATTGGAGATCAAATTTAATTGTTCTGAAAGGATTTGTGTAAGTTTTTCATATTTTAATTAATAGTTATTTGGAATCCCGATGTTTATTTTGGAAAGTTGGCATCAACCGTGCCGTTCCTTAATAAATACCTTTAATATTTAAATCTCTTGATGGTCATATACAGGGTATTTTTATAAATTCTATTACACTATTTTCATTGACAAATTTCTTCTAAAAAATATTAGTGGCATCCTAACCTAACTGCCAACTCTTCGACCCACGCCTTAAAAAAATTGAATCCGCTGAAACGTGGCAAATGGACCACATAATGAGCAATTAGCAAATAAGGTCACATATTTGACTAATTTTCTAACTTTTATTAGAGTAATGAATGTATACTTTTTCTCACCCTTTATAAAATCTTTTTAAAACACGAAAAAGTCAAGAATTTGAACTTTGTAAAAAGCTGAAATAACTTTTTTGAATAACTGCGTGGCAAATACAGGGTGAATAAATACGAAAATATAGGTTTTCGATTAAATTCTGACACTACCCGACACTTGTTTCTGCAATTAAACCAGTGGTTCTTCTAAAACCCAGAAATAAAAAAGTATTTGTAAAATGAAATGGCGTGTCCGTGAAATTGGCTAAATTTGCATTATTTCATTTATCACCCTCTAATGCGGATTAAAGTTTCTATAAACTAAAACTAATCCAAATACTCTAAGGCCAATCCAGCCATAATATGCTTCAGACCGCGTTCTAATACCTTTCATATTTCTTGAGATATTTAATTTCAAATATAAGCTAAAAAATTTCCTTATTGCTTTTTATATTCCAGCACTTTAGATGTGTATGAATTTTAATTACTTACACATTATATGTGTACTAAACCGAGTGGTTCTAAAATTAACAAAGTTGTCAAAAATGCTTACCTGTAACTTGTACATCAAAATAACTTTCAGCTCTAAATGTATCAGCCTCTGGATTTCGTAAATTGAGGCTTAACTTATATTTTGTAGGAGCTCCGTATGTTGGCAGTCTATAGTCGCTAATATTGTACCCTTGAACACATACTAGCGCCAATATAATTGACGTCACCAATAATGGCAAATGATCTCTTTCCATGATCTAAAACATCGATGAGAATTAATTTATAGCTCAAGAGTGTAATTGTGTCTGCCTATCATTGAGTAGCAAACACTATAACTACAAAATTGTTACGAAAAAGTATGCACATAGTATCTATATTATGTAAGAAGTGTTGAAAAATAGCTGCTTTGAAAGCGCGTGAAGTGTTATAAGAGCCGTTTTACACGTACATGGGGTTTCGGAAAATTTCTTCCCAAAAAGATAAGTGAACTATTTTCGTCCTTTCCTGTTTTACACGCTTGAATTGAGTTTAAAATATTTCACAAACATTTTCGCTACTAAAGGACGTGTTTTATATTCTTGTGCTGGAGATTCTAGAAAATGCGAAGAGAAAAAAAGGCTGTAGGAGGAACGGTCAAGAATGCAAGGAACATCTAATAGATTTTGAGATAAAATCAATAAAGAAATTTACGAACATGTTACGTGGAGTACAAGAAAGCCTTCGAATCTATGCCGCATTCATGACTAAAGAGAGTACTGCAAATTTACAAAATACAAGCATAAAAATTAAAAAGAATTTTTTCAAGAAAACTCACTAAACGTATTATGGTTTTTTCTCTGTCTAAACCCACTCTCTACACAAACTAACCCAAACTACAGCTAGATCCTACAGAGATACATCATATACAGAAAGCCACCCACAATATTGAAGACATGCAACATTGTCCGAACTTCTTTTAAGCAATAAGCGTACTAGATAGATTTGCTACGCACCCGTCTGCCTAGGAAGTAGGGAGAAACCGGGGAAAACCCGAGAGAAAATGAAAAATAATCATAATGATAATACAAACCCAGTTCAAATAAAGAATATGACAAAATAAAGAAATATTTTAATATTAGTTCTGGTCATTCTCATCACTCTACTGGCACTATATTTGACCCAAAATGTTCCCTTTCTCCATTATTGGAATTTTTCGAACCTATTGTGCTCCATACAGTATTACTCCAGAGAAATAAAACTTCCTCTGCGGAATGAGGTCGAACAAGCTGAATTTTTGCAGAGACCTTCGTTTTGATGTTCCAATGAAGCACAAAAAAATCTCATATGCCTACCCTTGTGCGTCTTGAGATATCGAAGGTCAAAGGTCATGAAAATCGTTTTTTCGCGAAAATTTCGCTTCCAGTGCATCTGACGTCGTAAGAATCGATAACAAAACTTACGTAAAATAGTTTTCTCTACAAAATTGTTCATATACATTTTTTTCGTACGAAGAACCGTTTTCGAGATATAGCACGATAAAGCGGGAGCGCGCATTCGTAATAGGTAATACTGTATTATACTGCAGAGCTATAAATATAAAAGCACTTTCATGAATCTGTTAGAGTGGAAAATTAAATTCCCATTATTAAAGCCGTTCAAAATTTGTTCATTTATAAAAAAATATATAATAAATAATTAATAACAAAAAATACATTCTTTTCCACACCGCTTTTGAAGTAGAATGCAAGGCGCGTTTTTTTTGACATGGTATCCCCAGTAGGCCTATCCATGTTTTCGATCTTAGGAAAAGTTTTTTAACTTTAATCTATCATTTTTTGCACCTGGGGCTACGCGCCTTATGTTTCCTTACCTTCCTCCTTGTCTTCGTGGGGTTCCACTAGCAACATTATCTTCGTCAGATGCTTCCTCTATATCTGTTGGCTCTATGTCTGTTGGCAAAACCTCTTCAGGCTCAAGGTCATTGAAGTCTTCGATGTTTTGCAACTCTGTTGACGGGTACAGGCAAGCCTGTCCGTGACACTGACCACAAACTTTGGAGCATGGCAGCCCGACTTTTCTACACCCGCACTGCGCACCACTACCCCTTTTTACAATTACAGAATATTGTATTTAATAGTTCGTCTGGAGCAGGTGGCAGTAGTGTTGTTTTCGGCTGTAATATGTCGTTTTTTAAATCCCAACCCCATTCTTCGGGTTGTAGATTTTTCCCTAGCCAAATCTGTACTTGGTAGTAGACCCGGTAAATATGCTGTCGAGCTGCTTCACTGGTCGGTGGAAGGGATGACAATTAAACAGGTCTATTAAGTCGTGTAGCCTTAATGAATTGGGTGTATCTAAATTTGTCAAGGTTCACTTCATCTTTTGGAGCACCATACATAGCTAACAGAAAACGCTTTCCGTTCTGAAATACTGTATCTGGCGGGCAATTTTCTGCTTCAAATATTTGAACCGAGTGATGTTTCTCAAACCATGTCATAACTTGAAGTTTTCCTTTGTTGAATCATACCTATGTAGTGTCGCATCCAGTGAGGCGATGCAAAAACAAAATATGTTCTTTGTAAAGACGATATTTGCCGAGACTTTTAGACGAATAAATTCGTGTTGATGTAGTACCTTTGCCAATTTTCTTTAAGAAAATCTGTCGGTGATGTGACTGGGTTCGTCCTATTAAGAGAACAAGCAAATCAATGTCTTCTCCAATGATGACGGCGGTTCTTTCTTTTTTCGATACTTCCATGGCTGTTTCGATGATTAGAACATCTGCATCATCCCTGGCTTGTTTTGTAGCGATGTTGGCAGCTTGTAGTTGTTCAATAAGCATTTCAATAAAATTCTTTTTGTTGAATCGGTTTGATAAAAACTTTTCTTGGGTGACTGGCACAATCATTATTGCATCAAAGCGAACTTCATAAGATGTAGACAGTGCAGTGCTTCGTCTTAATTGCTCCATTGCTCTTATATTTCTATAGTTGTCTGAGTATCCGTCAAATGTAACAATTATATTAGAACCAAAATGCCTTTGCAAATATGTAACATATCTATCCAGAGTGTCGGAGAAAGTATCCTTTTGTTCCATACGACACGATGTAGCAAAAATCCACCATCGATGACGTAGGTTACATTATCTTCATTGAGTTCAATATTGACAGGCTCCATCATATTATACAATTTTGATTTTGCGGTTTTCGCATGCCCTCATTGTCAAATAGTGATGTAGGATATGGACTTAATTCATACTCAAAATATTTTTGCAGATGATCGTATAATACAGTACTACCTACTACGAATGCGCGCTCCCGCTTTATCATGCTATGTCTCGAAAACGGTTGGTCGTACGGAAAAAATGTATATGAATAATTTTGTAGAGAATAATATTTTACGTAAGTTTTGTTATGGGTTCTTACGACGTCAGATGCACTAGAAGCGAGATTTTTCTCGAAAAACCGATTTTCATGACCTTTGACCTTCGATATCTCAAGACGCACAAGGGTTGGTATATGAGATTTTTTGTGCTTCATTGGAACATCAAAACGAAGGTCTCTGCAAAAATTCAGCTTGTTCGGCCTCATTCCGCAGATGGCCTCTTTTTTTACCTTATTTCCCTGGAGTATATAGGTATAGGGGGATGTATGCAAATAGATAGAAATAAACAATTTTTGACCCGCTCTATGCGGTATAACTAAGGTTGTGTGCTGTCAAACATTTCAAAATAGACTATATTTGGTGTGAAGTTGTTCATTTCCCCCTGTTTCGCTGGTGAATTAGTCATATTTTCTTATCTCATCAAACTATGATCTCATATATCTGATTGTAATTAATATTCGGGGGTAATTGGTTGAAATTATAGGAGCACAAACTTTTAAATCTGGGCAGACAAAAACAAGGTTATCAGATGATAATAGATTGCATTGAATGATGATGCAAATACGAAACTCTAAGAGTGATTTTAAAACCAAAAATTCTACCAACCTTAAAGAAAGACACAGCTGTTGGTTAATGGTTTTCACAGCACTGACAAAGTTTCTTCAATGGCGTGATATTTTTAAATACTTAGTAGAGACGCTTGGAACAAGAACTCTTCCTCATCTCAAAATATAGATATAATTAGTAAGCTATATCCCATACTTATCTAAAGCTATTGGCTTCAAATTGAAATTTAAAATGTTTGGCCTCAAAATACAAATCTAGTTAGCAAATATTTAAACTCGGACCCATGGTGGAGTATTTTTAAGGGGTTAAGACGTAAAAATAATATCATTACGTATACTTAGTATAAATCCATATATAAAATCTAATGGAATTAAGTAGAAGAAATTTGAAATATCTCTTACTTCCTACCTAGTTAGCAATTTGACGGGGGCGCCCTTGTTTTTAATAACATATGAGTTAAAAAGCAACGTAAAGAACTTACCTCACTCGCTGCTATTTAACAAATAAAAACACTTTTAATTTAAATATTCAATAATCGGTTTATAATAATTTTTAGATTAACCGGTATCACCGACGCTGAAGTACCATAGCTCATGATTAAGTTATAAGAGTACCGAACTCGAGTGTTTTCGCAAAATTTAATTGCTTTGCCATTATGATAACAACGATACCTAACAATGTGCAGTGATTTTTTTTGGAAAGAAAATTCCGCTGATACTCTTATCGTAATAATAAGAACCAGATGAAAAATTGACGAATAATTGTGAATTACTTCGTGTATTACAATGTATATTTCAAGATAAGAGATATAATACAACTTTCCAGATACGAATTATCTTGGAATCCTCCTCTGATAATAATGAAATGTGGCGTAAGTAGTATTCTGGGAAGATTGAAAAAAGATAGAACCAGCAGCGTAATTAGAAAATTTGGGCCAAAATTCATTTTTGAAAGCGCGCCCTAGAAAAAGTATCCTTGATATAAAGTTGGGCATAAATCAAGGACGTATTTAGGGGTGTGTTTGGGTTAGTTTTTCCCTTCATGCAATGCCCTCTGCCTGCTTGGCTCGCTCCGGAGCGCAACCAAACAAAACTAACCCAAGCTAACCCAAATAAAGAAAAAACATAACCTTAAATAAATTAAAAAAAAAAATGTTTCGTCAGGCGGTAGGAGTAAAGTAGATTGTTAAGAATAAAATAACTTTGCACGGGAAGTGCACGTTAGGACAGTGTTTAGGGTGGGGACTTCTACCTGTGTGCTCGACAGAGTAGGACCTGACTGGCGTTGCAGGAATTCAAAAAAAAACGCTGCGAGATTAAAACTTCGAATATCGCGTACATCCTTTGTGATTGGAATTTAAACTTGCTTTTCTGCTATTATTAACACAGATTAGTAAAAGTTACTGTATTTTTATATTTTATTAAGTTTCGGGGACGGATCCCCGGATTGTGCCCGGTATCATGGCTTCTTCTGAAGCTGTTGAAGACGTATCTCATCAGTTATCAATCGAATCAGACGGCGATAGTCAAATCGCAAGAACTACCTCGGAATGGCTTATAAAACAAATAAAAATGTTTCAAAATACGTGCCAAGATTGCAAAAATTTGCTGGCAGAATTGCATGGCAACGTAGGCAATAGCTCAACGAATGAGTTACAGCTAGCATTCGAAAAAGCGCAAGCTCACTGCGCAGATGCGCATAAAACTCTTACAAGGACAAAATCGGTGCAATCAAAAATTGACTGTGGGAATAAAAAGACAAAACCAGTTTCCGGGAATGGAACCCCAGTTTTTGGCGATGTAACGGAAGATGACGATACGCTCTCCAATATATCCATGGAGTCCATCCCAGACTCGAACTTGACTGAGGTTTCCATAAGAAATATTAAAAGCAAATCCAAGAGTTTCGCAGAAGTCTGTGTTCAGTGTAGGCTGGATTACGAAAAACTCCGCGATTGCGAACCGGGCCATGACGGTACAGGGAAACTGGTCATGAAAGTGCGCCAGCACTTCAAGGACGTGCACCCCACGAGATTCAAAAAGCCTGTTATGTCTAAGATTGACACAGGTAAGAAAAACAAGGCCAGTCCTACGGGTCTCCAAGGCTCTGAAACCACAAAGAAACCCAAGGTCACCTTGACCGACCGGCAGCAGCCTAGTCAAATGGCACCGCCGCCACCCCCATCTTCTGATCTCTCAACAAGTGGAAATGGAAAGGACGTCTTTAGGACCCCTTTCAAGCAACTGCCCTTCAAGAGAAACTTCAAGGTAGCTACTTTAGAAATGGGCCAACCCCCAGTTACCACATCGAACTCGTTTCAACCTCTATCTGACATTAACACAGAGGACGAGGATACGGATGCGGCCAGCGTAGCATCCACCTCTGCCTCTGCAGGGATTAAGCGAAAAACTGCAAACAGCAAGGGTAAGGCCGCCCCTAAACCCAAAGTACAGCCGTTACCCGCCGTAGTAATCAAGGGCCGTCCGGCTGACCACTGACAGCTCCGTGAAGATCTGAAGAACATGCACATCACTAAATATCAGTTAAAGTACACGAAAAATTCTGTCATCGTGTACTGCGATAACGCTAATGATCTGCAGACTTTAAAACGTACCTTGGTTCAAGAAAGCACCGAATTTCACACCTACGCTGAAATCCAGGAGAAAACGCGTGCGTTTGTCCTACGAGGCCTGGACGGGGACATCAAAATTCAAGACATCGCAGAAGCTCTTCGGGACGAATATAATATAACCCCAAAGAATATTTACCAAATGCGGAAAACATGGACGCCAATGTTTTTAATCATTCTAGGCACTGATTATACAATCCGACGTTTGAACAGTGAAGTGAGAACCCTAATGTGTGTCCGCATCTCATGGGAAGCAAGGCGTTCCGGCAAGCCAGTCTTACAATGTAAGAACTGTCAACAGTTCGGACATGCCAAATCCTACTGTAGCAGGAAAACCACTTGCAGCAAGTGTGCAGGGCAGCACGATATCACCCAGTGCTCGCAAGACTTCCAAAAATGCGCTAACTGTGGGGGCCCTCACCGATCTATAGACGAGGAATGTCCTGTATATGTCTATAAATTTAACTTAATTCAAACGTCTGGGACTAAAACAAGAGAACCAAATAAACCAGCCTTCAAACCTGCTCCACTGCCAGTTAACCCGGCCTGGAGAGACAAAGCTTCGGCATCCAGAGTTGCAGACGGTCTAAGTGGCCAAGGCCTAAGCAATGGCCAACGCAGTAATGACTTCAACAACCAGTTCCCAACCCTTCGTCCCAGAAATACACGTCAGAGCCAGGATAGCCGCCCTAAGCAAAATCAAAATGTACAGGTAAGTGGTGCTGCGCGCAATAGCTCGATCCCTAATAATAATAACACCCATAATTCAAACTCAAACATTGCTAGCATAATGTCAAATTTAAATAACGTTGTTACCCGTATAAATAACCTTGTTAATTTAGAGCAACTTTTCTTGGCACTTGAATGTTATTCTGACATGCTCGAAGCGTGTCGGGGCGGCAAGGCGGAAATCGTCCAAGCCTCGATACGCTTCTTCTCGCATGAGTATACGAGATTCAATATATAATGTTAGTAGTCGCAAGTTGGAACTGTAACAGTATCAGGCCCAAAATGGGCGAGTTCCGTAACTTTATGCATACTTCCAATTTTCAGATTGTTTTTCTCAATGAAACACGTTTAGATCCTGGCTTTACACTAAAAGTTAGGAACTACAATGTGGAGCGATTTGATAGGCCCGATCGAAACGGAGGAGGCGTGGCCTGCTTCATACACAGGTCGCTTCGCTTCAAGCGAGTATATAACGTGCGCTCCGCTATAGAACATGTTAGTATCGAACTGGAGAGCGGCCTGCGTGTGACCGGCTGCTACGCACCTCCGGGTCTCCGCCTCACGGAAAACGATCTCCTTGCTTTATTTCCGCAAAATAGAGTATCCCTGCTAAGTGGTGACCTCAACGCCACCCACGCCGCATGGGGCGGTAAAATCAACAGCAGGGGTAGACTACTGAAGGGGATAGTCGAAAACAATCTTGAAATGTCCTACCACAGAACACCGAATCCCACCTATCTTAGCAGTGACTCGTTCCTGGATGTCGCTATAACTAGGGGAGCGATAAAAACCACACAGGTTCAGGAAATGAACACCTTAAACTCGGATCCCCTTCCGATCAAGATTGGCCTGTACTGCAGGGTCCCTATAACGAGTGACACCGTCATTTCGTACAGGAATGTTGATTGGAGGGAGTTCCGAGCGAGGTTAAACGAGCTAACTGTCGTTCCCGGACAAATAGAGACAATCCAGGAGCTTGAGAATGATAAGCTTACAACTAATATCCAGCGCATCCGAGATGCTATGTGTCCTAGGGTTATAATCCACCCTAGGACAGAATCCCTGCAGGAACCTATCCTTGAACTTATAACCTATAGAAACCGTTTTCGACGTCGATGGCAGAGATATCGGACAGCAATGGGATCCGCTCAAATCAACGCACTGACGGAGGAGATCAGGGTAAAGATCCGTGAACACCGCGACCAGACATGGCTAGAATATATAAACTTTGTCAGTAGGGACGACGGCTCGCTGTGGAAGCTGGCCAGGCGAGTTCGCGGAGGTGGTACGCGAATCCCTGTGATTAAACACCGCGGTGTTGATATCGCGAGTGATCAGGGAAAAGCGGAAGCCTTCGCTGACTACCTGGAGGGCGTCTGCAGCGGGTCGCCGGATACCCTTCCTGTGCAGGCTCACTGTAGCTCAATTGTTGATATACTCAAACGGCAAAAATACCCCATCCCCCCGGCAGTGTTTGATAAATTGAGAGCCACGCCTGCGGACATCCGCAAAGCTATCTGCCGTTTACCGAGAAATAAAGCTCCCGGCCCGGACAATATTCCGAATATAGTCCTGAAAAATTTACCCCGGAAAACATTAATTCATTTCATGCATATAGTTAACGCGGTAATCAGGCTGCAGCACTTCCCGAAACCCTGGAAAGCATACACATCCCGAAACCGGGTAAAGACCTAACTTTACCCTCTTCATATCGACCGATCTCCCTACTGAATACTCTCGGGAAGGTAACCGAAAGACTTATCTTGCCGGGCATCAGTAGTGAGGGTGACCGGCAAAACGTACTACCCCCTGAGCAGTTCGGTTTTCGCGGCCGGCATGGTACCGTCATGTTGGCCGCGAAGATCGCAACTGACGTATATCGCAGCTTCAGTACTAAACAATCAGTGGCATTGTTACTTTTGGACATTGAAAAGGCGTTCGACAGGGTGTGGCACGAGGGGTTGCTTTTCAAGCTACTGGCGAAGTATAACTTCCCGCTTTACCTAGTTTCCCTTATCGCGTCATACCTTGCCGAGCGCACTTTCTTTACCAGAATAAACAAACACTCCTCTGCGAGCAGGCGACTGCGAGCGGGGGTACCACAGGGCACGGTATGGTCGCCGCTGCTCTTCAATCTTTTTATTGCAGATATCCCGTCTCATCCCAGAACCAATAAAGCCCTTTTTGCCGACGATACGGCAATTTACTCCTCGCATCCCCTCGCTGAGGTGGCGAAGTCAAACCTTAGCGATCACATGAACGTGCTTGTTCCTTATTACGAGAGGTGGAAGATATCTCTCAATGCTAGCAAAACCGAGCTAATCGTTATCACGCGTAAACGCAAAGATATCATTGTCACGCCTCTCGTAATAGGGAACACGCAGATACTGCCAAAACCACAGGTGAAATACCTTGGCATTACCTTTGATAACAAATTAAATTTCAACCGGCATATCTCTGCCATCATTGGTAAGAACGAGGGTGTCAAAAAGGGACTGGGCTTGTTGGTAGCGAGCAGGTCTTACCTGAGCCCTGCCAACAAGCTCATCCTTTATAAGAGCATCGTGAGACCAGCGTTATTCTACGCCGCTCCGGTGTGGTGCTCGGTGGCTCGTACTCACAAAAAGAAATTGCAGGTACTGCAAAATAATTACCTAAGGGCGGCGTTCTCCTTGACGCGGCGCGATCGAGCTAGAATCGATGACTTACACGCGTGGTCGGGCGTTGAATACGTCGAGGAATATATTAATGGCCTCGCGTGTGAGTTCTTCGATAGCCAAATCAAGGGATCGCTGCTAACTGCGAATATAGCAGACGTGAGATACGACCCCGAGCGCCCCATCAAACACGGCACGATATACCGGGAAACGACCCTTTTTTACAAGCAGCTAAGGCCGCCGTAAATTAAAACAAAGTGTAAATATTGTAAATACAAACTATTCAACACTTAATTCACTCTCCTACACCCTCAATCGCATTTGAGTTCTAACCACCGAAGCATCCATGTCTCCGCGCCCTGATCCGTGGGGCTCAAACAAAGTGACCTGATGCTGCTACAGTAATACCGGAGCAGACTTCGTTGCTAAGTCTAATCTTGTATATTTGTAAATAGTAACCATAAGTTCATGTTGTACATATTGTATTGTCCTTTTTAACTTCTGTGACTCTGCTCTACGCGAGCATTTAAGCATGGTTTTTCCCCAGTTTTCCTTGCAAAACAGACCTTGTAGCAAAATTACATAACGTAGAACGCACTCTAACTAATTTTAGCTTCGGCCAACTATCAATTAAGCGACATTGAAGGGGTCACCCAAGTAATGATCGAACAAAGAGCAGCACCGCTTAACCTAGTTATAGATAGCTTACCACCTAGCCCCATCAGGGTGTCATGCCCTGTTGGCCAAGACGCTGAACAAACAGCATCGGGCGCAACAACAGGCAATAGTTAGTTAGTCACTAGCGCACAATGACATATCTAGACTAGGCATTGCCGTTGTACCATAGTAATATCAATAAACTTATGTCTATCTATCTGTTTAGGGTGGGTCGCTTAATGAAGAGTTGATTCCTAAGAAGATTCCTCCAGATTCTTGCACGGGGTAACGTGATCTGAAGCAGATCGGGGCATGGGCCCTGCGAACATCTTCCTATACTATTTACATACTTCCCATCGGAAGACTCTCTGACAGCAACTGGTTATATCTGCATTGTGTGAAGCTCCTTTGCATAAGACACCAGCCGCTCATTTTATTAGCTTATATTTTGTAAAGAAGTCAAGAATCACCAGGGGCTCAGGCCCGTCTTACTGGAGATTCCCACCGAATACAAGGCCCCTCAAACCGGAAGAGCGTGTAACACAAGCAGAATTGTAGCTTTGCCTCTGTCTAAGCGTCGGTCGAGGGGTGTGCTGGCAATTGCCTAGTAACAGCGCCATTACACCCCCTTACAGGGGGGTGTTAGCAACTCAACTCAAATATCTGCACGCCGGCGCCGCGCCGTGTTATCGTTTATTACAATTTTAATTAAATATTATAATGTACTTGCTAATACTACGGCCGAACCACTCCATAGTAGGTCCACCGAAGGACTCCTGCGTATATGCTTGCAGCACAGAAGACAAAACAATCAGATTATTCTCTCTGAAATGCCGCCTTTGATGTCTTTCAGACAAATTCCTTCCTAGCGTCGGCCATTTTTAAAAGGGAAATTCTAGGTTCGTATTAAGCTTTTTTTAAATTTTGTAAACATACGGGTATTCGCATTATTTTGTATTATTTATCATGTATTTGTCAGATACTATGTAGATAGTATGGGAGTTTGTATATAATATTTATAGATATGTTATTATGCATAAACCTAAGCAAATTAGGAATTAAGGATAATTGCTAAAACCCTTCACTATCGATATTAACCAAACATATTTGACGGAAAAAGTTATAAAATTGGTTTTTGGATCCAACTGGGTCAGATTGAAGAGCGGAGCGGAGGGCCACGCATATTATATAACTTTTATTTAAGTTTGGTTAGTATCGATATTAAGTAAAAGATAATTACTGACCCATAATTCTTAAAATGCATAATAACATATTACGGATAAGAATGGTAATATATAATATAATATATTGTATGCATATAGAAGGTTTTCCCGCATATTTAGGCGCCCACCTAGAAAGTTTATTTCAAAAGATATCAAAAAGTGGGAAATAGCAAAGTTTCATGTTTTTTCTGATTTAAAAAATATGTTTATTATACCAAGCATAAGTTGTAAATGGGAAATATTGAATTTTTAGTACTTGAATATCTAGGAAATGGCTTATCCAAATATCAATAACCTATATGATTTTGAAATGAATGAAAGAGATCTTTTAAAACAAAACAGCCGCGTTTTAATTGCCCGTATAGAATGGCCCTAATATCGTAGTAACGTATAAGAGAAAAATGATCTTTAAACTATATAAATACCTACTAAGAATGCATTTTTTAATTTTTTATATAAAAGACCGAAAAAATTATAATAAATACCCAGTAAAAGAAAAAATAAATTCTTCCCTGGAAACCCACTTTTTTCCCAAAGCCCGTTTAACATTTGTGTATTTCCTATATGTATTAGATAACAATAGGTAACAACAATATAGTTCCTATAATATTATTTAGGTTTAAGAATGTAGTATGTTTCCCGTAATGCATTTAAAAATAAATTAAAAGTAGCAATTGTATGTAATAGCAGAACGTAATGTCATAATACAAAACACGTAGCATGCAGGCATGGTTGGGCGACACTGATCCTCGATGAATAATGGCGGATTTACGATGCGCGTCGAGAATGCGCTAGTCTAGGGGCCACACTAGTTACAACTGTTGCACGGAAGTGTATAGAGAATTTCGCTTTAAAACTTAGTTCCTGGATGTCTAAGGATGAGTTTTTGCTTGGGTACGCGTTTCTGGTATGGGGAGGTTTCTCCCAATATGGCCGCCTTGTCCTTATGTAGGTTTATCAGAAAACTATCTATATCTCAAAAACTAGCGCTAGTAGCGGAAAAATACGTGATTACAAAATTGATAAGAGCCTAATTTTACATGGTATTAAACCATAAAAAAGTTTTAAACTAAAAAAAAAATTGCAAAATGAAATGAATTTATTATTAAAAACAATTTTTTTTCAACATAACTAAGCATTATAAGCATACGAGTAATAAGCGACTATTAATAGCAAATAAGTAGTGTGTTAACGAGAGTGAGTCCTCACGGAGGAGTCTCTCTCGTAAGGAAATAAGTTTGTGCCGTCCTGTAAAATGTTAGTTCTACTATTAAGATACACATAAGTCTGGGTGTTGATTCACTCTGTAATGTAACCTTGTTCAATTTCGCCTCGGTCTAACCTTGATACATGTCGACGCTCCG